>VZTN01036887.1:87321-214409 GCA_013400515.1 Erpornis zantholeuca
CTCCTCGCCGCAACTTCGGGGCTGGCCGCCAGCCCCGGTGGAAGGGGGGGGACGGGGGACGGGCAACCCTCCCTCCAGAAACTGGCCCGCCTCTCCTGGCACCGGGACCGGCCCCAGCGCCGGAGAGAGAAGGGGACAAAACCCCCTCCTTTCCTTCGCCCCGCTCCTCCATCTCCAGGAGGGAAAACCCATGGCAAAATGGCACGGGCCCCCTCTCTGGGCACTGCCCGTCCCCAGCCCCAGGGAGGGATGGAGGAATGCGGTTGGGCTCATTCCCTCCCGCCCGTATCTTCCATCCCTTTGCTGACTGAAGTGGTGGGCACTGGCCAGCTGCCCACCCTGGTGCCCCCCAGCCGGTGCAGGATAGCCTCAGGGTCCCTATCGGTCACAGGGAGGGGGGTGACACTGAGCAAAGCCCCCGCAGGCAGCAGCATCCTCCAGCTGTCGCCAGGGCCAGTATTAAAGCATCAGCTGATCCCGCAGCACTGGTTTAGAGCAAGCCAGACTGGGGGACGGGGGGGGAGAAAAGGGGGCAGATACAGTAAACTAAGTGGTAAGACAGGCAGGGGCCTGCTGGGGCTCCCTTGTCCCTGGGTGGTGCCCATTCTGCCCCAAAACGAGCCAGTGGCTGCAGGCCAAACGACTATGGCTCTGGCAGGACCTGGCAGGAGTTAGAGCCCAACTCAGACCCCACCGTGGGGGGAAGATTCTCTCAAACCTCCCCATGTCCCAGCTCAGAGCCACCAAAACACTGGGCATCACCCCAAGAGCACCTGCCCTCTCCAACGGAGCCAGGTGCCAGCAGCGCCCGTGCCCAGGCACTGCCCTTCTGCTTTCCCCGGGGACAGACACCTGGCTCAGGGACAGGGCCACCCAAATGGGTTGTTGGGTGTCTGCCACCCAGGCTGGCACTGCAGCCACCTGCAACAGCATCCTTGTGGCTGCTGGGCTTGGAGAGGCCGTTTGCAGAGAGGTTTCAACTTGCCTAAAAACCTTCTGTATGTCCTTAGCCATGAGCTGTCTGATGCAGGACCTCCACACACCACCCCTGGTCCCCAAGACTGCCTGGCCACCTTCTGCCCAGGTGCTGTGGGTGCCTTTGGGGCACCTCGGGGGTGGAAGAGGTGCCAAAAAAAATGAGGAAAGGGAAAAATGCATCTAGGGATACATTTTGATCCCTGTAAAGCAGCACCCACTCTCTCTGCAGAAGAGCTCAGCCAAATCTCTGAGGCTGCTGCAGTACAAGGGCTCAGGGCAGGAGGGGTGCAGGATCCCTGCTGGCCGTGCCCTGCTCCCCAGCCTCAGGCTGCCCACCTCTGCCTCTTCTGGCAACATTATCACTCTCCTGCCCAAAGAGAGATTTAAGGGCAGGCAACAGGTCCTTAATGCCTCAAATTCTTCTCCCAGGACAACAAAAGGACCAGTCTTGGGTTTAGCATTGAAGGAGGCAGCAGCTGCATTTAACCCTTTTTGTTGCCTTCATGATCCAGTGTGACAGGGCCTGGGGGACCAGCTTTCCAGGGATCTGGTCCCTTGGGGCTGGCACAGAAGCACTGAGCTGCTCCCACGCCTTTATTGCTCCTGCAGCAGTTCAGGGTCTTCATTTATCTCTCCTAGGACTGGCTGCTCCCTAGACCAGATCCCTCAGAGGGTCTTGGCTCATAAATATTTCCCAGCAGAACTTCCAGGTGGATTGAGGGGAGCACCAGCAACCCCACACATGGGACAATATCCATCTCCACCATCACATCCCTGACTTCCCAGCATCCCCATCCCATGGGACATTTAATCCCCATCACAGCCCAATCCCCACACGTGAGACAGAGATAACCCCAAGTCTGGTGCACAGCTGGGCACAGCTGGGAGGTGTCTGCAGTGGGGACAAGCAGTGGAGGCCAAGGACTGGTGGTGAAACTCTCATGCCAGGCCCCCCAGCCACATCTCCTCTCCACTGGGTCCAGTGGTTCATAGTGAACAACTTCACTGAGAGCCCAACTCCACATTTCTGGGCAAAGTCCTTCAATATCTTAAAAAACAAAACCCCCAACCTATTTCTTCGGAAAAATGCAGTGAATTCCCAAATCCAACCTGCTGCTGGGTCTGGGCCACCAGACATGATGCAGTTTGTGGGGGGCTGTTCTGCATCATCAAAATAATTTGTTTGTGCATTTTATATTTAAAAAAAAAAAAAGGTGCCCTGATGTCTACAAAGGTCCTGGTTGAAACAAAAGCACCAAATGGCACTCTGAGATGAAGCCCATAACCCCAGGATACGGAACTGTACTTTTCCTCTTACTTCCCCAGCCCCTTGCTGCCACTCTCTCTGGGGATGCTGTGCCCTCTTTGCCCAGCTTTCTGCGCTGGGTGGTGACAACTTGGGCACAAAGTGCCTTTCTCCGCCTTCATCCTCCTTCCCACTGCTGCGTGACCCTCAGCATCCCAGCTGGTCCCTTAACCACGGCACAGCCCCAGCAAAAGGGAGCTCAGCCAGCTCCTGCATCGCCTCGTTACCTTTCCCTGGCATCTGCTCTTGCAGGAGGCTCTGTAAGCAGGTTGATAAATGCAAGGCACCGTGCTCCAACAGCTCCTGGTGTGCAGCCACCTCCTGCAGGGAAGAGCTCACTGGCAGCTGGGCCAGGGGAGCAGGAGGAATGTGGAAGGGTCGTGTTGGGACCCTGATGTTTGTCCAGCTTTGCACTGACCCATCCAGGCCAACACCAGAGTCAGAGAAGTGCTCTGGGCTCCAAGCAGACTCCTCTGAGCCCACAGCAACCCCATTGGCATCCCACATCCTAAACTGGGGTAAATCCCCACATCCTATCCCAGCCCCCTCCATTCTGGTTCCCCCAGAACTCCAGATTTGCAGAGCCCCTGGGAGCCCCCACTTCCAGCATAAACCTGCACTCCAGACCCTACTCAAAGCACCCGCGCCAGGGCACATCCCCAGCCAGAAGAGCAGCACACCAAGGCTTTGGTCTCTCCAGCTCTGTGGGGCAAATCCCAGCATCAGCCTCCTGTTCCTAGGAGAAAATCAGCCCAAGGTTTCTAACCCATGTTCATCCTAAACCAGGACTTGGGGAAGGAGAGGACCTGTGTCTGTGCACTGCCAGCACAAAGCCAGAGCTGTGCCTGGAAAGGCAGGGTGGCATCTGGGTGACACAACCCTCTTGGGCTGTCTCCACAGGCATCTGCATCCCACTAATGGCATCTGACATCAGATGCCCACAGGTCCCTCTGCCAGAGCTGAGCCTTGCCAGTGACACTTGTGACACATGAGATTTGTCCATGGACCTACACCCATTCGCTGCCCTGCCCTCGTCCTGCTCCTCCATCCATCCCAATCCTTCCTGTTGGCTGCCAACCTCCCCTTCCCAAGAAGTCTGGCCAAAAATTAAGAAGGTCTGAGCCCAGGTGCTCCTATTCCTGGACCCACCTCTCTCTGTCCTGCTGAGTCTCAAGAAGTAAACATAGGTGTAGATCATCTTCCTCCACCCTGTGCTACCTTGAGCTGACAGGGCCACCCCTCCTTCCCCATCTCCCCTGTCTGTTCTGCCCCCTAGAGAATTCAGAGCTTCAGTGCTTAAATAATCACACAGAGCTGGCTGGTGTCTCGGATCCCAGCAGCCATAAAAGCAATCAAGGCAGAGAGTGGAGCAAGGAGAAAAGTGGGACTGAAGTCACGGGGATGGTGCTGTGCATGGTGCACATCTGGCAAGGATCCGGCACAGCTCCAATCTGGCACAGCTCTGCTCCGCTGCCACCACGTCCTACCCCCACAGTAATTAAGGGAGCAAAAATAAACAGGGATGGCTTCATCCCTGCAGGGATAATTCCTCCCACTGGGGTGCTCTGTGCCTGCAGGACTGCCCCAGAGGTTGGGGATAAGGCAGACAAAGCTGCTGAAAATGGAAATTTCCCAGGAAGGGAGGAAATCACTTCTTTCTGGGACGTAACCAGCCATCACCCGCCAATAACTTTATTTCCCTCTATCATATCCTTAAATAACTCCTGGAAACAGCTGCTTAGAGTTTGCATCTCCTACACCTCTGCTCCTCTCTTGACCTTGGGAAATGGGCTCATGCAGTCCCAATTTCCGAAGTAATTCATCCCAAGCAGAGGGAAAACATCTGGACTTGCACCACCACTACCTGACCCTTCAATCACAAGCAACACTTTGGCGAGTGCAGAACCCCAGCAAAGCTGGATCTGTAAGACTGGGAGTGGAAACCATGAGCCTGTGGTGGGTCTGGAGTCAATGACATGCTTGGGATCCTCGGGGAGAAGGGATGATGCTGCCCCTGGAGTGAAGTGGCTTCCCGGGCACAGTAGGGCTGGTATCCCGCTCCAATGACCCCAGAGCTTGGTACACCAGCATGTTCTCCATCCCTGCCCAGGAAAGGGGATGGATGGGGAGGGGAAGAGCACATGAGGGATGTGGCCGGGAGAGCAAGCAGCGAGGGTGGGTTGAAGCAGGGGCCGGTGCTGTGCTCAGCCAAGGCGCTGAAGTCAGCACTCTCCGGAGCCATCTGTTCCCGGCGAGGCCCCGGCGCAGACGGACTCGCCCGGGCTCCCGGCAGCGGGTGCCGCAATTCGGTGATTCATGCGGCGAGGGGACGGCGTAGAGCCGGACACCGCCTCTGCGCCACGCCAGCTCCGGGGAGGGGGCTGGAAAATCGTGTATTAGCCACGCTGGGGAAAAGCCTTTTCAACCATTTTTCTGGTCGTGTGAGCTGGCTTTTAAACAGCAACATAGCTCCTGAGTGCCAGGCTGGAGATCCAACCCAAGCTGGTTTTTCCCTTATTCCAGAGCACAGGAAACCTCCTGCTCCGTGGGCTCTAAATACTCGTTGGAAAAGGCCAACTACAGCAGGCAGTCAACTAGCAAAGCCAGTGAGAGCTCTGCACTTGTCTTCTAGGAGTGATTGGAAAATGCAGCATCAACAGGAACTTCTGGGCAATGAAGAGCTTGCCTGGACAGTGTCTAGACAGGGAAACTGAGGCATGGCCGTGCAAAGCAGTAAGAAGAAGTTACAGAGAACCAAAAGAAACCAAGCCATCACCCCACAGTGTGAAAAGCTGTGCCCCACAGCCAGCCCGGCTGCCTTGCAGAGAAGCACACAAGACAGCATGGAGAGTGTGGAGCAGGGAGCCATGTCCAGCCACTCTCCAGGCCATCGCTCACCAGATGCTGACCTCCAGCAGCTTTGTGCAGCCTCATTAAAGCTAAGCTGAGCCATAACTTATCCGAGCAGGGCGATCCACATGCAGAGCTGGCAGTGACGACTTTCAGGCCTCTTTCCAACAGCAGACGGGTGTCGGTCACAGCAGCGCCTTCCCAGCTCCTCACCTGCGTCAGAAAATAGCCTTGGAACTGCTCCTCCGGCAGCTCAGGAGAGCGGAGGGCGAGGGGATGGCTGCGCAGCGAGGCTGCCCTCTCGCACCTCTGCGGTGAGGACACACTTGAGCAAACACAAGGTTATTCACGCCTAAAAGCAGGACCCGAATGCGAGCGGGAGCCTGCGAGGGCCCCCCAGGCTGCTCGGAGCCCCGTCGGGCAGGAGGAGCGCTGGGAACTCCCGGCCCGGGGGTGCCGGGTCACCTCCATCCCCTCCCGACCCCTCTGCTCCCCGGTACGGCCTCCCAGCGCCACCTAACGACACGGCGGCCGGGGACAAGGACCTTCCCCGTGCTGGATGCATCCCGCTGCCCCGAGGAGGATGGACAGCAGGGACCGCCATGGAGAGGCAGGAGAAACCGGGACACGGGGCTGGGGCTTGGGGGCGCAGGCAGCAGAGGAAGGGCAGCTCGAGGTGTTGAATAAGAATTTACGCGATTGTAACCATCCTCCCTCTGCCCGTGAGGCTCAGTCGCCTGTCCCTGCCCTTCACTGACCTTCATCATTCCACGGTTTTCCCACAGACCAGCACTAACCCCAGGGCCTCCACCAAGTTCAGGGTTGAGCAAGGTCACTGAAGTCAGCAAGGACAAAGATTCCCATTAATCTGTTATCACAAAAACTACCCTGAAGCATCCTCAGTTTGGGAACAGCCGTGTGCCAAGCTCAGCACAAGCACAGTGGCCTTTACCACGGCTACAAAAGCACCCTGGCATCAACATTCAAGGTGATGTGGAAGAAAACCCTGGGGAGGAGCCGTCTCCTCTCTTCCCAAAACCTTCAGATTTGATGCAGCCACAACAATCCCTTTGCTGTCACGTTCCTGGCTGGGCTGTCAACCTGAACTGCTGCTCCCCACGATAGGTGCAGCCCCCCTCGCCTCCACACCCTCCTTCCCAAAGCTCTGATTCACCTCGGAACCCAGCACTGATGCAATCTCCTGCTCAAGAGTTCAGCATTAGGACTGCATCAGCCGCAAGACGTAAGGAGAGACACATCACACAAGCAGCTGTTCCACAAAAGCTTTATTGCTCGTTTGAGTACGAGTTCCCATTATCACATTTCCTGAGTTTCTTAATGAGCTTGCAAATGAGATTAAAATAGAAAAGGATGGGAGACAAAAAGGGGAAAATAGGGAGAAGTCAGAGATCTCCCTTTCTTGAGTCAAGATAGAGATGAGGTGGGAGAACAATGCCCTGTGGGCAAGTCCTCTGCCATGAGAGAGGGCTGGGCTGACGTGGAGGTTGCCCTAGCTCGATTTACCCTCTGCCTCCATCACAGAGCCACTGCCACTGTCACCATTTCCACAGGCCAGGGAGGAGGGGTTGCAATCCTGCAGTGCTCTGGCAGGGAGCACGGGGGGGTCGGGGACAGCCAGGGAAGGGGCCCTGCTGACGCTGCCCCTGCACCACGGATAAAGAGGAGATTACAGCTCACAGTTTGTAATCTGGCTTAAAACCTGACACCGTCACTGTAGGCAATCTGGGCTAAGAGAAGCATTTAATAAGCTTCAAAACACACAGGCCAGAAAAATAACCCCACCAGTGAAAGGAAAGAAAGAGCTCAAGGCACTGCTTGCACCAGTCAGCACTGGCAGGTACTGACAGACACAGGACCCCTCATGATCCGGAACAAGGCAATTACATGCTTGTTATCCCAATCCACCCCATAAAACAGAACCTAGGCTCTGCTGGGGTTTAACTGTGGGAAGCAGAAAACAAATTAATGCCCTTTTCTGCCTGTGTAGAGCTCACAAGTGGAGAGCACCCAGAGCTGCCTTGCCTCGGGGCGTCGCAGGAGCTGCTGCACTTAGGGTTAAGGCAGTGGCAGACAAGCCAGACTCAAACAGCAGGTCCATTCTGGCTTCCCTGGAAGGGTTTATGTAAAAAGACAATCATTGTTAAAAGATGCCTGCTCTGGCATGAATGACAAGGCAACAAAACCATTTGGCTTGTGGCTTAAACTGGAGGAAGCAAGACAGAGGGAAGCTTCTCCATGCGACTTGCCATGGGAAAGTGGCTGGCCAGGAGTCCCTCAGGTGCACACACATCTCCCCTCACCTGCACTGCATGATTCATTAATGCTCCAAAGGACATGACAAGAATCACCCCCAGGAATGGCAGCTGGCTGCAGGGATGTGGGGATCAGCCAGCAGCCTCAGGTCTTGAAATTTTGGGAACCCAGAGTTCATCATTACTAGGGAGGCCCCAGTGTCACATGCCCCTCTGGAGCCACCACCAGCCCCAGGCACAAGCCCTGTGCTTCCAGGCTCTGCTCATGACCCACTGGTGTTGGCCCAGGATGGTACTACTGGAGCAGTGCCACGTTCCCACCACTGCTGCCTCAGTGACCGATGATCCGCAGCATCTCTGTAGGATCCACTATCTTCTCCCGGGGTTTGCCAGCAGCTTTGCCTCTTGCCACTTCAGCAGCATCAATCTTCTCCCAGTCCGAGAAGGAAACAGGACGGACCCCTGGGGTGATGGTGAGAGACAGGAGAGAGAACTTAACCAGGTGAGAACAAGTTCAGCCTCACCTCCCCGTTGGCAGGGCCCTGACGTGGCAGCAAAGCTGCCCTTTTCTGACACGGTGTCAGAGCTCAGCCTCGCAAAGGAGAAATAATTTCTAACGCCACAAGGAGAGGGATGGCAGGTTCCAGTCGGCTCGGATCAGTCAGACCTTTGCGAGCCACAACAACAGCGAGCACAAAGCACCTCAGGGGACAAAACGCTTCCAGTTCACTGTTAAACCTCAGACAGCTTAAGAGTCAAAACACACACACACTTTAATTGAATGTCTTTAAACACAGCTACAGCAAATTACTCTCCTGGGCATTTTAACCTTTCCCCTAACTTGCTTGGAAGGATTACTAGGAAAACCACTCAAGAGCAATAGCTCACTGTCTTAGTAGCTGACAGTGACATTTTACCCAAGGTCTGTGCTGCTTTTAATGGCCCTTCCCAGAAAGTGGTCATTAACCTTAGCAATGACAGACATATTTGAGAGAATTCAAGTCCTGTTCTCCCTGGGCTTTGGAACATCGAAACACCAGCAAAATCCATTCCCATGGTTCAGACTCTGCTCCCTCACAGATCCAGGAGGAGTCTGGCTGCACTGAACCCTCCTGCTGGCTGCTACTGAGCCTCGCACTGACCTCGGCTGCGCAGGATGCTCTCCACGACCCCAAAGCCTTCTCTGGAGGGGGCTATATCCAGCACACCCCCCTGGAGATCCTCCAGCACAGACTGGGCAGTGTCAAAGCTGTCGTTCATGGTGGTGATGATCACGCCCGTGGGTCCTCTCTTCACCCACCCGCTGCAGTACAGACCTGCAGGGGCACATGGAGCAGCCAAGCTCAGGTCAGCACGTGCCCTTGGACCCTTCTGGCTGCAAGTCCTTGTTCTGGTCCCTACCTTGGTGGTATGAACAGATCCTTAGACAGTGCTGTGGCAGGAATTTGTGTGCCTACAGATCAGCACTAAGCAGCTGCATGGGTAGCGTCACTTTAGTTACAGAATCCAGTAAAAACCCCCTGTGCTAAACCAGACAACCCTAAAAAGAGATGGAGACCAGCAAGCTCTTAACCCCTGATAGAAGCAAACTCATTTCCTCAGTTTCCACTATCCAAGGTGTGCAATATCCATGCCCATATCCAACTTCGCACCCCAAAGCCCCCAATCCACCCTCTGTGCTCAACATGTCCCATGCAAATCCCTGTGGATACAGAGCTGGGACACCCTCAATCTGCCTGAGCTGTTGGGGATGACACCACACAAATCCCTGTGGATACAGACCTGGGACACCCTCCACTCTGCCCGAGCTGTTGGGGATGACCCCACGCTGGCTGTCGAAGGGCACAGCTGGGTCCAGCGGCAGGCTCCGGTAGCCGATACTGCTAAGCACCAGCCCACACTCCAGCTCCTCCACATCTCCAGTGGGAACGGCTTTGGCAGAGTCACCCGAGCCCTGAGAGAGGGAGGAAAAGTTTGCTGACCAGCACAGTCACCACTGCAGAGCAGCAGCCCCCTCCAGTCCCCTTGGGCATCTTTGACCCCTGGGTATTTGCTAAAGGCCATTCTGCACCACCACCAGGGAAAGAGCTCCCTTTGGAATAACTCTTAGTGGTACCAGAAGCTCTTGGTGCTACCAGATTCCCTGAGAGCCTGCCAGAGGCCACTCCGGCCAGAGAAAGAGAACACAGAGCTATCTTTGGAGAGATTTGCGAGGGAATCCAACAGTGTTCTGCTCCATCCCAGCCTCCCAGGGCCACACCAGCCCCCCTGGTACCTCCAGGCGGGTCAAGGCCAGGCGGATGCCCCTCGCCCTCCTCCCATCAGCACTGGGAAGCACTTCCTGGGGGCTGCGCTGGAACTTCAGTCCCCATGCCCGGGGGGCTGCTGCCCCTGCCTGCACCTCCACTGGCTTCTCCAGGGCTGTTTTGATCATCAGCTCAGTCAGTCGCTTCCTGGGCCTGGGAGCATCTAGGAAAAGAGAGAAATCTTCACAACAGGAATCAGCAAAAGCCCCTTGGGACACGGCACAGGACCAAGGCCATGTCAGGGCAGTGTCAGTATGTGAGTCTGTCATGTCGGTGTGAGTCCAACACCTCTGAGATGACAAACTCCAAGTCAAAGTGACCACGGGACCTCCTGAAGCTTGAGGCCAGTGGGACACACAAATCAAAGTCTGCAATTTCCTGTCTTGCTGGTGCTCCAAGGCCTGTGGAGAAGAGCAGGTCTCTGGACATCCTTGAACTCAATGTTTTCTTTTTAGGTCTACAGGAAGCTCTTAAATCAACGGCCTTGAGATCTCCCCTGCAAGGTTCCCTCAGCCCTCCTGAGTCTCCTGCTCTCATCGCTCAGGTTGTAAGCACTGAGTGGCTGCACAAACAGAGATACACAATGTTCCCTTGTCTTGGTGCCTCCTGGCACTCTGAGGACATGACACACCATGGTAACTGAGCCTTCACGAGCCAGGCATTAAGCACAGGATAAGAGTTTCTTTGATGTACACTCTGAGCACCTCCAGATCACTCTGGATGCTCGCTTGCCAAGGTGAGTCCCTGTCTGGAGGAGCATGGCACACTTCCCTCACCTTTAACAGCATTTTCGAGGCCTGTGAAGTCAGCAGGGTCCAGGACAGCTCTGGCACCAGGCAGGTTTATCATCTCCCGCAGCTCCTGGGAATTATGGGCAGGAAAATGTTACCTCCAGCAGAGAGAGGGGACATCCAACAGCCCCAGATGCCCCTCCTCAGAAGTCCAGGCTAGGAGCCAGGAAATGGGTCCAGGAAGCAGGATGCCTGGGATCCACACTCACCCCCAAACCATCTCTCCCCACCAGGGATGGGCAGTTTGGGGCTCAACTCTGGGAAACAGCAGCACCTCCAGCCTCACCTTGATGGTGAAAGCGACTTGAAGAGGTCCCCTCCTCCCAACCAGCCAGACATGCTTCACCTTGCTGCAGGCAAGAGCTGCCAGGGAGCTGTCAGTGATGTCTGTCTTCTGCAAAACAAGAGATGGCAGAGTGGGATGAGGGCAGATCTGGAGGGAGCTGGGGGAAGGCACAGCCTCTGAAGGTGAAAAATCAGCAGAAAAGCTGGCTGTGCATGCAGAGAGGCTGGGCGAGGATGGGAAACAAGTCATCTCCCTTTGCACAGAGCTATTTGCACAGCTGGTCCCTCATCACTGAATGTTCTTTCTGAGGCCATAATACACCAAAGGTAACGAGCCAGCACCCCGTGACTGCCTCGGGGGATCCACCCAGCAGGTTCACCTTGGGGCTAACAGAGCAAAGCCTTCCAGTGAGCTCCAATCCTGAGGTGCCTGCAGATGCTGTTGGGTGACTTCCCAGCTCAGGATATACAGGCTCTGGATGAAACCTGCTGCAAACCACAGCTCAAATCACCACCTGCCTGCCCCAGGCAGCTCCAGCACAAGCACAAACATGGCCAGGCCTCAACTTGGCATTGGCATCTCACAGAAATCCTGTGCTGTGTTTCGATCATGTGTGTTTATCTAGATTGCAAGATCTTTTCCAAAGTAAATATGATCGAAGGGACACCAGGTAACCAGGATAAACCATTCCTGCCCACCCTGGCACTCATTCCAGTGCCATCTCTTTTGCAGCACGGCTCCCAGCTGGCTTTAGTCACTGGTTGGCAGTGCCTCCAAGTTTGAGGTTTTTTAATTTAATTTAGATATTAATACAGGAAGTTGTTGCACAGCTGTAACAAACCTCGTGGCATTTCTCCCAGAGGGAAAGCCTTTGCTGCCAGCATCTGGGGCAGCAGCTGTATGGAGCAGCTGGTGCACATCAGCTCCCAGCTGTCTGTAGGGATGAGGTCCCCCAGTCTGCCCAGTGCCACCAGCTGAAACCAGGCTGCTGCCTTCAGTAGAAAAAGACAAACCCCAACAGAAGTTTCCAGTTTGATGGCAGAAGAGGGAAAGTGGCTCCTCTTTTGCTTCTCATGGGAAAGCAAGGGATGACGCTCAATTTCTGACTTTTTGGGTGCCAGCAGAGCAATCCAAAGGGCTCTGCAGCATCACCCAAGGCATGGCCACAGCCTTGGATCACTCCCTACAGACTGCGAATCCATGGGTGCACCTGAGAGGCAGCAGCCTTCCCTGGGAAAATATCCCAAAGACAGAGGAGTCTGAGGTTTTGGCTGAGATGGGTGGGAGCCAGCAGCCACCCAACAGGGAGGGAATTAGGGGCCTGGGCTGCCCTCATGGCACAGAGCACCCATCACTCACCCTGAGGAGTTGCAGTGGGGATAGGAGGATCCGGGCAATGTCCAGTGCCACGTTGCCATGACCCAGAATCAGCGCCGTTTCACAGCTCAGGTCAGGCTTTAGCTGTGGGGAGACATCCACTGTGACTGAATCCAAATGGCCTCCATGATGTCCAGCCCTTTAGACCCGCTCCTACCACCCAAATTCCTTTCCACCCTGCTTTCCTCAAAAGGGGTGATGCAGATGGAAACTCCTCACCAGCCTCCTCCCCAAGCAGATACAGCAACACAGCTGCTCCAGACACCCCAGATGATCCCTCTTCCCACCCCTCCTGCTCTCCTGGGAGCAGGAGCTGTTTTGACCAAAAAGCCTCCTCAGGAAGCAGAGCATCACCCCTATACATTCCCATCTGGCCCTGCCAAAATGTGCTGCCAATGTGCAGAGCCAGCTAATCCGCTCCCACTGATGTGCAAATTGTTCACATTTCTACCATCTAAGAAGGATTTAACATGGCCCCTGCTAATCTTTTCCAATTGCAGGCCTTTCAGGACTTAATCTGGAGCTGAATGCCTGCGTTGGAGTGGGAAGAAGGATGGGAGGAAGGGCAGGGAAGCGCAGGGCCGTACTCACGTCCCGGTTCTCAGGCAGCCCGTTGTACCAGCCCACGAAGGCTCGGGCTGAGTAAACGCCAGGGAGGTTCTCCCCTGGGATCCCCAGGACCCTGTTGTCTTCAGCACCATAACTCTGAGGAAAGAGCAGACAGTCAGAGATGTCACCATGTGCAGGGTTTTACACCAAAATACACAAATTGCCCCTTCCAGTTGCTGCCAGGGTCACTGCACGGCTGTGATATCCCATCCCAAGGGCTGGGATACTCAGTGGAAGGGCTAAACACAGCCCAAGCACAGTGGTTTCATCCACCTCATCATCCTGGGCTCCAGAGCCACATTCAACATCCTTGGTCCAAGGCAGAGCATGGCAAGCTGAGGACTGAGCAGCAAGAAAAAAAATCCACGGCAGGCTGAAATAAGCATTGGCCGGCACAGGGAGAGGTTTCAGAGACCTGCACTTGATGCCAAGCTCCAGCACACGCTCCCTGCAAGGCCTTTGGACAAGCCTCGGAGCATCTGAGCTGTCCCGAGGCTGGGAGGAGTTTCCCATGGTAACAAGGAGCCCAGAAACACCTCATCCAAACACTCAAGATTCCAGTGGGGAATAACCCTGCAGACCTTTCCCAGGATGCCAGGGGGACTAAGGTGGTGGGCACGTACCAGCACCACGGCGTGGTACGCCTGCCGCAGCTCCGGCACCGTCACGTCCCTCCCCACAGTGACATTCCCGTAGTAGGCGCAGCGCTCCGAGCGTGCCGTCTGCGTGAAGGTGTTGATCACATTCTGCAGAGATCACAGGCCTGGAGTTATGTCCCACAGCCAGGGCCAAGGCCTGCTGCTGAAAGGAGATCCCGCTCCCGGTCCCCTCCAGCCTTGAGATGTTTCACCACTTCATCCCAGTCAAGTTATTCTGAGACTCTTATCTACCAACAACCAACCCTGAGATAATTCACAGTGAGATAAGCACAGCTGTGACTTGGCACTCTCTCTACCACCCTTTGTGAAAGGAAAATTCATATTTTGCACCCACCTGGGGAGGACAGGACCTTTCCAGTAAATTCAGCCCCTCAGAATAAACCCCTGCAGGGGAAAACTTCCCAAAAGTGAAGTTTGCAGCCCACCTGACCCCCTCTGCTGGCATCTCATCTAAACCCTTCCTGAAAACCACTTCCTTGAGAGGATGCCAGGCAGGATGGCATCCAGACTTTTTTCTGAGTGATCACAGCAAAACCACCACTACCACCCCTGCAGCTCCAGATGGACCCAGCCTGGGCACAGGAGAGATACTGCCGTAACAGCTGGGACAGTGTCTGCAGTATGTCCATTCCTCCTCTCTCAGTACAAGGGGCCCAGGCATTTTGGTCTAATGATCTCCAGAGATTAGAGGAAACCACTGCAAGATATTGTTGTGTCTGGATCTCCTGTGTCCTACCCTTCCGCTCCAGCTCAGATACAGCAGATACCCCTGGGTACAACTCACTGCCAGGCAAAGGAAAATGGCTGGGAAATCCTTGGCTTAGCTTTTCCTTGCCTAGGAGAGCACCTACATCCCAACTCCATGGCTCCCATGCGGAGATCTGTGTGCTCCCAGAACAGGTACTGACTGAGGGGCAAACGGCAGCAGCAATGAGAAGGTGAGATCTTGCTGGTACAAAGTGTGCAGGGACAAAGAAACCCATCCATGCTCCCTGGCCTTGCTCTAGGCCAGGCTGACGGGCACCAGGAGCATCGCTTCCCATGACAAGCCCCTGGTTCTGGCCCACTGTCCAGAGCCCTAATGCCAGGTGTCCCATGTCACTCATCCATGGCCATAGCATGGACAAGGAGGAGACCTGGACCTCTCTGATGTAACAGAGAGCCTGAGGCACCAGGAAGGACAGTGACCACCTCAGCTGCACCCACCACTGTCACCACATTCAACCACACAGCCAAGGGCAGGGAGCCAGCACCAACCTTCACCTCAGGGTGGTCTGGGGCCACCCCAAAACGGACGAGCCCAAAGGGAACAGGCAGCTTCTCGTAGATGTCCACTAGGGCCCCGCCATGGTGCTGTGGGAGAAGAAAGTCACAGCTGGGGGATGAGGAGAGAAAGGTCACAGGAGCCTAGCAACACTCATCTGCCACTGGGGGAAATACAGGGCAGGAGGGTGGGCTGCAGCAAGCCAGAAATAGCTTCTTCCAGACTTTTCCATGAGCAGGATGATGCTGCACCCGTTACTCAGGTAACAGGTAACTTGACTGCCAGCTCAAACCACAAGGTCTAGTACAGAGTGACCCCCAACCACCACCAAGCCCACTTTGTGGGGCTCCATCTCCCTACCCAGTCGTGAGTTCCTTTTCCACACTAACCTGGTGGGTGTCCAGTACCCGGGGGGCTGATCAGAGAGCCCCCATGCCAGCTGAGAAGTACCCAGTGCAGCACCCTGGGTGCTGGGTGACCTGCCAGACATCTCCCAGTCCCCAGCAGAGATGCCCATGCCCTGAGCTGAGTCACCTCAGGGTCAGAGCTTTCGACAGATGTTTGTCTGCAAGGCTTTTGTTATCTTGTATTTTGAGTCAGCCTCTTCCCAAGATCAAGCAGCCCTGAAATTTGTCCCTGAGGCTTAGTAACAGCTATTTTCCAACACATTCCAGAGACAACACAGCACGGTTTACTGATGGGGTTAAGCTGCTGTATCTCTGAAGGGTGCCAGCAGCCCAGTTCTGCATTCAGATCTCATTTCCCAATGGACCTGACTGCCCAGAGCACTGAAGTTTGCAGACACAAGGTAAAGCATCACCCATGTGTTTTAATCCTGCTGGGGAAGGAGGAGGGCAGAGGGCAGGTCCTACATATCCACTTTTAAGACACAGGTAATGTCATTCCAGCTGGGTGACAACAGCTCGGAGCAAAGCAGATTCCTGCTGGTTATTTGATTCCAAAAAATCACTTGGGATGAACTCGCAGCAACCAACCTAAGTCCTGAAAGGATGGCCCAGGCACAGGGCAGGGATGAAAGCAGAGCTACCTACCCCAAACAAAGAGGCCCAGGAGGACCTTGTGGGGTATGGGCTGCCCCAGGCAGCCTCACAGCCGGAGCAGGGCCAGGAGCCTGCTAAACCACCCCACAACCTGCTGAGAGCCAGGCAGCACAGAGATGCCTCCCCCGGTGGGCAGGTCCCTGCCCTCCCCCGCGGCCAGATCCCATCCCGGTACCTTGAGGATGTGCTGAGCCGTGTAGAAGCCGGCGGGGCCGCTGCCCACCACGCAGACCCGAGGCGCCGCGGCAGGCGAGGACAGCCACCGCCGCAGACCTGCAGGGGAGAACGACAGGCAGGGCGTGAAGCCACGGGAGCTGCCACCTGCCAGGGGCGGCACAGCCCTCCCTGCGGCCCGGCACCCACCCAGCGGGGCTCGGCCCCNCCTGCGGGACGCGGTTCTCGCAGCCCCTCGGGCCCACAGCCCTGGCTGCCCCCGTTACCCCGGTCCCGGCCCGCTGCCCCCGCTCACGTGTCCCCCCTGGGCTGGGTTCCGCAGCCGCCGCCAGGCCCCGCCTCTCACCGGTATGGCCCCGCCCCTCCTCTTCCCCGACCAATCACGAGGCGGGACAGCGCCATGCTTAGCATAAACACGCCCCCTCCCGCCGCCGCTTGGCCCCGCCCCCCCACCGACAGCCAATGGCGGCCCGCCGGTTTNGGCTGACCGGAAACTAGGCGATACCATAGAGAGGAGGGAAGGAAGAGCCTTGTGGCGACCGTTCGCACCGCCGCTCTCTATGGTGAGACGTCCGCGGTACCCGGCGCGCTCTCGCAGCAGCAGCAGCATCATCATCATGCGGGAGGCTAATTGCCCGCGCCCCTTTATCGCCCAAAAAGCGGCCAGCTACCGAGGTCTGCCGGGGGAAACCGAAGTTCAGACTGATTTTAATCATGCGCTGCACAGCCGCCCTGCTCTTGCCAGGAGAAACCCACAGCATCCTTCGATAAAGGATAAAATATTAACGCCAGAGAGAGTGGATAAATGATGCTGACAGAGCTCCTGGCCCAGCGTCCCCATGGTCTCTGCTTTATTTCCTCCTTAATCCCCATCACTCAGCTCATTTCAAATGCTGGTGGTCACACCTCCCATGCAGGAGCACCATATCCCATCTTGGTTCAACCCCTGCACAATACGCCAGCCAGAAAAATCATCTCAGCGGGCCCAGCAGACGTTTAAAAGTTGGTCAGATGCCAGAGCACGCAGGCAAGTGCTTGACGGGCCTTTTTAAATGCAATTAAGACCATGAGGAGTTTACAGCCAGGAGCCGGTTGTAATATGGGTCATAAAATCCACACACTTTCTCCTGGTTTTGGAAATGAGTTGATGGCTTTTTGCAAAGGCATGCTGAGAATGGCAGCTGGCTCTCTGCCTCCTTCTGCACTCTCTCCTTCAGGGGGGTTGTGGCGAGGAGCAGGAATTCCAACAGCTCCAAACCCTCTCCCTCAGCACAGCAATCATCAAGCCCCTGCCCAGAGAGGCAAGGCTGAAGGCTCTAAATATTACCATAGAGGTCATCCACAAAAGCTTAAATTTGGGGGGTTCCAAGCACAGGAGTCAGAATCCTTCTTTTTCCCCAGAATTCTCCCTTTCCCCCATTAACTTCTGCATTCACCTGTTCGGGCAGGGAATAATCCACCTAGTTCCCAAATCACAGGCCGTCTCGCACTGGCTGAGGGACCTGCAAATGCTTGCCTTTAGATGGCACTGTGTTAAACAACATCCATCAAATCCAGCTGGGAGAAGGGCCGTTGCTCCGACCAGTGCTTGGGAACATTTTAGGGCTGATCTCTTTGCAGCAGGAGAGGGCAAAAGAGCATATTGTGCCCACAAATGGAATCACGTGAAGTTGAGATTACCCTGCCTGAACCAAAAGCACCTCTAATGGCCCTCACCCTCTCACTGGAGCTGGGAATGCTGATAATTTGTCACATTTATCATTTATCTTAATTTATCTCTTATGCTCAACTGAGAGATGCATCAGGGAGGCAGTTCTGGGGAGGGTCTTTGACCCCCCGGGAGCATTCAGGCCATTTAGTCTGGCCAAACCCCTCCATCTGCTCCCCTGCCTACAGACCCAGCCTAACCCATGCTCAAAGGACGAGAATTTGCCCTTTGGATGTTTCATAATGTCCTGGATCAATGACCCATATGGGCCTGGATAGAGACGGCAATGCCACCAGATCAGTGCATCAGCATGCCCTGGGCCCCAGCCCAACCTAAATCAATAATTCAACATTTCTGATGCCAGAGGGGTCACACTGGATGGATCCAGGGCCACTTTTCCTTGTCCTGAGTCTGGATCATCTACACAGGGATGCCATGGCTATCCCAGCTCCTGCCTCACATCACAGGGACACTTCTCCAGTGTGTCTGAGGAAGTTTCTGGACTTGGTGGAGGAGAAGTGGGGTAAAGCACCATGGACTGCCTGCTGCAACAATCACCCTACCATGGGCCAGGACAAGGGCAGAGCATCCCTGTGCCCTAGGACACATTTGTCTGTGCAGCCTTATAAATCCACACTGTGGGACTGCGGGGGTCCAGCCCTGATGGAAGGACAGCTCAAATCAGGGAGCAAAACCCCAGGCTCAGAGCAAAGCCACACTGGTACCAGTTTGGCCATCTGCCCTTTCTGCTGCCAGCTCCCCATCGTGACACCAGGGTGGACTTTGTCATCAGTCTTGCGGGTCTGAGACAGCAGAGCACCCTAGTAAAGCCAGACACAGCTTCCCAGAGGAGCCTGGACCTGGCCACGTGAGCATCACAGCACAGGGGGCAACGTTCACCCTCCCTAAACAGGGAAAGTCTCCCAAGCCCTGGACACCTGCTTGCCTCTGGCAGATGATTGCCCTGATAAGTGATTGTACAGCATTGACCAGGTCTGGGATCACCTCTGGCACCCCAATACAGACACCCCCCATGGGGTGAGGGTCTTTCCCCCAGTCCTACCTTGGGCACCACAGGATGCCTGTAAGACTTCCTGCAGCAACAAAGCCAAATGATAAAGGAAATCCACCCCAAAGTGTTAAGGCTGAATTTGCCAAATCTTTGTTCCTAGAAAGGACTGATTTAGCCCAAAGTCAGGCAAAGCACAAGCAGCAGCGACACAACCCCCTCCCCATCATCCACCCCTTCCCTGAGACCCTGACCACACAGCTGCAGCTCCATCCTGCAGATCCCAGTGCTTCTCAGTTCTGGATATCCTGGACATGGTGCCGCATCCCCCACGGATGTGGGGGGTTTCCTCTCTCCAGGTGTGAAAGCAGAGTGGATAAAATTAAGCCCTGGCTGGGAATAACTGTGGTGGAACACTGATTTTTCCATGCTTGGTGTTGCACCACCTGGCTCTCCCCCTGCAGTCGCTCCATGCACCGTTTTCTAGCCAAAAGCAAGACTTCAGGGAGGGACGTTTCCTATGCCATGGCTTCATGGAGGTGTTGGTCCTGCTAAAACCACCCCTGCTGCACGTCCCTGCAGGAAACAGCCCCCTGAGTGCTGCGGCCCCCGCCGTCCTCACTGGATGCCCACCAGCTCCGTTATGGGGGGAGCGTGGACCATCAGCTCCTCGTATCTCTGGAGGAAGAGCTGGAGCCTGGAGCTGTAGGTGTCCTCATTGTAGGGCAGCTTCTTCTGCTTCAGGTACTGGGAGACAATGGGTTTGATCTGCAAAGGCAAAGGCAGCATCACCTCTGTGCGGGATGCCCTGGTGTTTGTACACAGTGCCCAAAATGTGCCCAGAAAACCCATCCCACGTGCCCAAAGCTGGGCTGGAGCAGCAGCACCAGCTGCAATGTCTTTGCTGTGAATATTAAAAGGAAGGTGGTTTCCAACTGCAGCATCACAGGGAGTTCACCCTGGCAAAATGCCTCTGAATTAGGAGAGATGCCCTAATGAGGCTTCTAATGAGAGCCAGCCACGAATGCTCATCGTTCACACCCATTGTTATCCCCACTTGCCCACACAGCCAGCTCGGTGATGGAACTGGATGGTTGCCACAGACTTAATTACCCCCTTCCCTGCAACACCCCTTTGGGAGAGGTAGGTCCTGCCAGCCCCATGAGCTCGAGCAAAGGGCACTGAAAACGAGGGCACAGCATTAAGTGAGTGGCGATCCTGTGCTGAAGGGCAGTGTATGGACTTGCCTTGGGATCCCCTCCAGCCGGGGCAGGGCTCAGAGCCCACGTTTTGAACACAGCCCGCACCTCAGAGCAGCAAGTAAGGGCATGACCAAAGTGATAGGCGGTTTGCCTGGATGTTGTCTGAACCAAAAACTGCGCAATGCGGGGGATACTTTCCCAATGGAATAACTGGGAGGATCCTGGACTGCTGGAACGCTGCTGCAGGCTGGAATTGGGACCAGGAGAAGGGGCAGGGAGCAGAAACCCAGGGAAACAGGAATGGGATAGCAGGAGGTGGGTTAGGGGCTGTTGCAAAGCACCGAGTGGTTTCCAACATGTGAAGGAGCAGCACAGACAGGTCTGGCAGCAGGGACAGGAGGTGGTGGGGAGATGGATGTCTCGTGGCCATGTCACCTCCCAGCACTCTCAGCCATCCTGTGGGGTCATCTCACCTTCAGGCACATGTTGTCAGAGAGGCTGGGGAAGAGGTGATGCTCCACATGGCAGCTGATGAGCGAGTGGCCGAAGGACCAGTCGAGGAGGGCATTGCGGGGCAGGTTGAGGACACCCAGGCTCATGAGGTGGATCCGCTTGGGCTTGCGGTCGGCCGCGAACATGGGGAGGCCAATGTGCTGCGGGAGAGGCAGGGTGGGCACGCTGTGGCACCTGTCACCTCCCCAGTCTCTTCCCAGCAGAGCAAATGGCAGCTCTGCCTGTGTGTGGGCACAAAGAGCCACATTTTGAGATCTCTCTCCCAGCCACAGAGCTGGGTTTGTCCGTCCATGGAGCCACCAAGGAGCTCCCAAGCTCTGCTCCCCCAACACATCCATGCTTAGAGCCACCAGTCTCTCTCCATCCCAGGGCCTGTAACACCACCTGAAACCCATATCAGCCCTCCCAGTCCTGCCAGCCACTGTAGAGGACATCATCCTCATGCCCTTTGCACTCATCTGCCCTGACATTTTCCAAGGGCCACCACTTTCCACCCAGCACCACCACCAGCCTGATCCTCTAGGTTACAACATCAGCACAAGGGAGGTGACAACTGAACCCACTGGCCTTAAGGTGACACAAGTTCCAGCCAGCAGCATCAGGGCTTTGTCACCAGCCCTGGGTGGTGGCTGGCCTGTCTCCAGCACTGTTGGGATACCGTGAAGCTTCAGGTCTCTACCTGGAATATGTTGACATGGATGTAGGGATGGGCCAGGAGGGAGCGGGTGAGCAGCATGCAGAGCAGGGCAGACCACGGCGACTGGAAGCCTGAGACGTGGAGCAGGAGCCAGTAATGGCAGTAAAACCCCAGAAACATACAGCAGAGGGTCCGGAGAGCTGCTTTCCACTCCACATTCCTCAATAAATCTGCACAAGGAAGAGGAGGCAGCACATGGGAGAGGCGTTGATGTTTCCCTATCACCACTGCTGCTCTAGCAGCCAGGCTGCCCAGTGTGCCAATAGCCCAATAGCCCAGCCCATAAACTCATTTTCCCCATCCTCCAGGTTGGCCCAAACCCTATAGAACTGCTGGGGTTTGGGTCTGAGAGCCTCTCCAGAGCAGCAGATCCAGCTGTACATCATCACTCAGGGGACTTGGATGCATCTTCATTTCTTACAATTTGCCAAGTCATTGTCCATGCATTTGGCACTGCCCAGAGCTGGGTCATGCAGCCTGGAGGGCTTTGCTTCCCCAGCCTCTTACTTTTTTCTGGGCTCTTCTCCCTGATTGTTTTCTGGCACCATTATTTCCCTGAAGCCATCACCTTTCCTGCCCAAGTTCTTTGTGTCTAGCCCCCGCCCCCCACACCTCCACCCCATACACGGCCATCAAACACCCTGTGCGATGCTCTGATCAACCTGAGACCCACGTGTGACACTGAACCCCATTATGGCCACAGATCTGAGTTAAAAAAGAAAGGATTCGGGGTGCTTCAGGCTCATGATGGCTTTTGCCAGATTTCAACATCCAGCGCAGGAAATGGTGAAGGGTTTTCTCAGCATCAGCAGAAAGTAGATGCAGTAGATGTGGTCCCCAGGACAAGTGCAGCATCTCCTGCCTTTCCTGCAGCCCAGTGTCCCACCAGGGGCTGGTGTAGTTAATGTGATGCCTCCAAACAAAGCAGGACCCTTGGGTGGGGTGACACCTGGGCAGCCACAAGCTCCCTGCACCCAGCACCTTGTCCCAAGGTGCCTGGGACACGTACCAAGTGCAACCAGAGGGGTTAGGATGGGCACTGCAAGAGGCGCGATGAACATGTAAACGTAGCGGTTCAGGAAAGGAAGTTTCCAGGTGCTGGAGTCTCCCAGGCCAATGACGTTGGTGTAGCCGTGGTGGATCTTCACATGGTTGTAGGTGGCCTGCTCGACTGTGAAAGCTGAGCAGAGCTGGGAGGGAAGAGAGAGAAGTTGTGGTGCCAGGGTTGGGCTTGTGTGGGAGGAACACGGGGAAATGCTCTGGAACCATAATGAAGCACCATGGGGAGATGCTCTGCACCCCACAGACCCCAAACCAATCTGGAAATGGACTTTTAAGAGTTAAGCACTAGAAACCATTCCCACCATTCCAAACATTCCCCAACACAGCAAGGTGCTGATGGGGTGTTTTTGGGGGCTGCCCCACTCACCTCAATGAAGAAGATAGCCCACACTTTGCCCCAGGACTTGGACTCCGTCAAGGCATTGTGGCTGGCCAGGTGGCTGCCCTTGACAGTCAGGGTGTGATGCACCACGCCGAGGGTGAGGACACCCACCAGGAAAGGGATGGCCTGGGCTGACCGCAGGCACAAGAATCCTGTGGAGAAACCAGCTGGACAGGAGCTCGGCCGTGCACGTCCTGCAGCCCTCTGAGCCAGGATGGAGGTGTTGCTACACCCAAACACGCCAGCCACTGCCCTAAACCTGTTCTTCAGCCGTAGTTACAGGTATTTAAACCACACAAGTCAGAGTTTGCCTCCTCATCACCCTCATGACTGGGCCAGCCACACTCACCCTTGTGCTGAAGTTTTGGCCACTTCCAGCCTCAATGGCAACGGGTGCTGCAGATGCCTGATACCACCCCACAGCTCTGGGATGTGGGATTCCCCCTGGTGTCATGACCCTGCCAGGATTTCAGCATCCCAGGAGTTCAAAAGCAAGGGGAGGTCCCAGCTTTCCAGCTGTGCCACCAGAGACCCATGCTCAACCATTTTCCCCTGCACCCACCACAGACAGGGCCATTGCCACCAAAACCACCATGGTTTCCCTGTCTCATGGTGGGACATATCACCCCCTGCCCTGCCCTGTGTACATCTGCCTGGACACCATCCCCTCAGCCCAGGCTGTACCCCAGTTACCCCTGTCCCCTCAGCCCAGGCTGTACCCCAGTTACCCCTGTCCCCTCAGCCCAGGCTGTACCCCAGTTACCCCTGTCCCCTCAGCCCAGGCTGTACCCCAGTTACCCCTGTCCCCTCAGCCCAGGCTGTACCCAGGGTGTCATCGTCACCCGCTGTGGGGTCAGAGTGCACCAAGTCATGGGGTGAAGGAGTTATTGTGGCTTTTTTACAACCTCAATAGGTGCACAAATAGCACAAAGCAGTCACCAGGAGGCGGTGGGACCCCTGGGGATGCCCCTGGCCGTGGTTTGGGGGGGCTGAGCCAGGTTACCTGCCGGGAGCAGGAGGAAGCTGCAGGCGAGGATGCTGATGTCCACGCCGTGCCGTTCCCACCAGCTGCTGCTCTTCACCACCTTCTGCACCAGCTCCGAGAGCTCGGTCATCAGGGCTTCCTCGTGCTGCCCTGCTCGCTGTGGGGCTCCCCCGAGGGTCACGTCCCGGTCACTTAGGGCTGGCCCCGGCTTCCAGCCCTCTGCCGTCATCTCTGTCCTGCTGCCACTAGGTGCTGTCGCGCCCCGAGGCGAGAGGTCCCCCATCCCCCTGAGCCGGGGGGGACCGCTGACCTCACCGTTGACCTGCTGTCCCCTCGGCCTCGCCGGGTCCCCATCCTCCAGCGGCATCTCCCTGCTGAGTAGGGGGCATGCAGGGTGTCACCCCCAGAGGATCAGCCCCAGCAGCCCAACCCACCGCGGACGGGCTTCCCTCTGCCTTCCCCCTGCCGCCGAAGGACACGGGAAGGGCAGGGATGGAAAAAAATAAACAATCCAAGGAGGACGCAGCCAGCGGAGAGGGCCGGAGAGCCACCCATCCTCCCACCACACGGACGTGCCGGCCACCACAGCCCCCTACTCACGCCAGCCCCGGCTCGGTGGCTCTGGCGGCGCTGGCCATTCCAGGGTGGCCGGGCAGCTCCGCGCACCAGTGCAGCTGCGATTTGGAGAAGGGAGGAGCAGGGGAGGACTGGGGGAGGGCGAATGCAGATTAGCGATGGCAATAATCCGCCTTCGTGGCCCATTTCGGGGAGCAGCCGTGGCAGCGGGACCGTGGGGAGGACGCTCGACGAGGGCGCAGGGAAGCGACGGCAGCAGAGGGAAGGCGTGGAAAAAAGATGGAGAGAGGCAGTGGAAATGCTTGGGAGGCGAAGGAGCCAAGCGCCAGGAATAGCCCTGAGAAACCCAAGTGGAGCACTGAGGACAGGGATAGGGTTTCGCTTCTGCCAGGGAGAGGGAGCAAACGTTGCCTGTCCCACGAGGGAGCCGTTCTGGGGAGAAAATCGGCCTTTTCCACAGCAAGGAGCAGGCTGCGGGGAGGAGGGGACTGCCCGTGCCCGCCTGCCCAAACTGCTGCCGCCGCGGAGCCGCCCGGCACCCTCCGCTCTGCCGGGGGCACAGAGCCCAGGGGCACCCGCCAGGGACCAGGGCACTCCAAATATGTCCCTAGCAGCTCTGGCACCCAGCTCTGACCCCCGCAGGGTCTCCCTTCTCTTCTGACTTGATCCTGTATGAATTTCCTCCATTTTCTGTCACTGCCTCCTGACTCATCACTCAAAAGGCATCCAAAAGCTTTGGGGATGCCTTTGCACAGACCACGACCTCCAGAGCCCTATTTCTTTATGAAGAAAGGCTAAAATCACATTGTGCCTTGCTGTGGCAGTGGATTTCTTCTTGCTTTGTTATTTCTCCTTGCCAAACTTCAAGTCAGCTCAACTGATCCACCAAAACCTTAATGAACATTGACATCCATCAAATCTCTATGGATTTGGAACAAACAAAGCTGGTTTGCTACACCCATCACTAGGATATCACAGCCCCAAACTGAGATGGGCTCAGCACCTCCAGTAACATCACATCACTGCTGTGATTTGCAGGGAAGCAAACCTCATGACCAAATTACACAAAGTCCCAGGGAACTGCCATAATCCTCTGGAAAAAAATTAATAAAAAATAAAAAATAATCCCAGTTGCTGCAAAAAGGGGAAAGCTGAGAATGCATCAGGGGCCTGCTGAGGTTTCGTTTAGGAAAGACCATTTTTAGAGCCAGGGGCACTGAGGAATCAGAGTGGCGTGTGAAGCCCAGCCAGCGATTCATTCTGATGAGCAGAATGGCTTTTGTCACCTGCCCACGCTGGGAGAGCACCCATGGGTGCTGCCAGGCCAGGGGAGGCGGGTGTCAGACCCAAAGGCGCATTGGGTGGGGCTGCTGAGGCTGCTCCTGAGACACGAAAACCTTCATTGTAACACCTCGGATGTCACTACAAGAGACAGCGGCAGGAGGGAGACAGCCTTGCTCCGGGGCGGCTGTTTGGCCGGGCCAAGGGTGAGCAGTGCTGGAACTGCCATTGCACAATGGGGCAGGACTGCTTATGTGGGGGCAGCTGAGGAGGAGGAGGGGGTGGGGATCAGCCACACATCCAAAACCAACACGATCCACGAGGATCCCACTGCAGCTGGCAGAGGGAGAGGCAGGTGCATGGCATCACTCAGTTCTGTGCTGCCCCCAGGACCAGAGACCACCTGGGAGAAGAGAACAAATAGTGTGTTGAAAACCACATGAGAGAGGCTGAGTTTTGGCTTCTGAGGAAAAGTGCTGAACCCAAAAATTTTATTTCTTCAAGGTACAGCCAAGGTGGGAGTCACAATGCTGACAACAGACCAGAAACTGTAAGAAGAGTCTGCAGAGCTGTCAGGACAGTCAGTAGGTTCAGGATTGCAGCCCTAAATCTGCTGCCTTACAGAGCTCCATTTCCAAAAGAAAGTTTAAACCCCAATTTACATCTGATTTCCCACCACTCACAGGCCAAGTCACATAGTTCTCCTGACCCAGCCGAGATCTTAGGGATCAAAGCAAATGCTGACCTGGCCCTTGCACCGTGGACACAAAGACCTCCAATTTAGCAAGAAAAACATGTGTAAGACTCAGAAATCCTTCAGCACACAGCAGGGCAGCTGGAGGGGATCAGCATAATCCCTGCAGCAACGAGCTCTGGACAGCAGCTGCCGATCTTGTGGCTGTCCCTTGTTCTGGGCACCACGAGGGTCCCACAGGCAGCCCCCACTGCCTCCCCAGGCATCTGCCAGCCCTAGGGAGACAGGGGAATCAGAACCCCACCGCTGTCCTCATCTGACCCCCTCTGCCCCTAGAACTGAGGCCCTAGAAAAGCCAAATCTGGCTCCCAGCAAGCTCCTCCCATGTCCCTGCTCCCAAAAGAGGGGAAAACGGGTCACTTTAGCCTGACACAAGGACACACATGTCAGACCACCAGGACCCAGCAGCTGCAAGCTTTTCCTTGCTGAGCCATCCCAGGGTCCCCCCAGCCCATGGCACAGCACCTGCTGCAGCCCCAGAAGTGCAGTTTCCAGCCCAAATCCAGGAGTTTGGAAAAGCTGCAGTATTTGCACTGCAGGGTTGTGGTGAGGAAGTAGAACTCCCTCGGCAGCCCCTCCCTCCCGACAGCTGCCCACCTTGCACACCCTCCTCTTCCTCCTCCTCTTCCTCCCTGAGGGAGGAAGGCCCAGGCTGCAGGGGCTGGCAGTGGAACACCACCAGCTCCCCTGGTTGCCTTAGCCAGACATTCCCAAAACCACCACCTCCCCTTTCCCTGACATGGCTGAGTCTGCAGAGATTCACTTTTATAATACCCCGTTTTGGGCGGCACTTCCCCCCACTCTTTCAGACCAAGCTCTTTTGGGTAATTAACTTAATGAGGGATTAATTACCACCATCCCCTGTCCAGAAGGGAGACCTTAAGCACTGCCTCTCTTTGTCTTTTGGGGTCTGGCAGAGCTGCGGGGTCCTCAAGAAGGAGAAATTCTCCACATTCATAACCTCACTCCTCCCCTTTGCCTGGGCCCAGCGGCCGAGCGAGGAGCTCCATCTGCAGGCAAAGCTCTGCCTCAATCACCCCAAAACCAGCTCCCTCCCCCCAAATTCGGGCCCTGGCACATGGATATTTGGCATATCTCGAGTTCCACCGCCGAGCAGCTCCCACGGCTCCTGCCAAGGTGGGAGATTTAGCTTCGGTCCCCACTCACCCATCCACCCCGGCGCTGCCCCAAGGCCAGCCGGGGCACCCCAAACCCTCCCTCTCTGGGGCAGTGGAATGAGGAAAGAGCAAAGGACGAGCTCGGGAGCCATGGGGCAGGCACCAGAGGGAGTCACAGCTCTATGCAGTGGCTGCTCAGACTGTCGTTTGGTCAAAGTGGAGGAAACTGAGCTGGTGGGCTCCCAAGGGATGCTTAGCCCTGAGCTGCTGGGCTTCCAAAACGTGAGACCCAGCCTAATCTGTGTGTCAACAAGCTCTCAGTGGACATCAGAGCTGGCACAGCCACCAAGCCCTCACCCATGGGATGCAAAATCCCCTTCCAGGGACCAAAACCTTGGATGTTGAGGGGACACAGCCACTGAGCCCTATCCCATGGGTTGCGAAGTCCCCTCTTAGGGATCAAGACCTTGGGTGCAGCCACAGCCTCTCTGAGAGCTCCAGTGGTGCTGGCGGGGGGGTGAGATGCCAGACCTATCAAGGGCTGTTTTTTAGTCCACATCCTCCCAGCCCTGTGGGACTTGGCAAGGTCATGCTTTTAACCTTAAATAAATACCCTTCTGGGGATGTCTTACTGTTTGCAGGGCCCGAATGGCCACTTTGGGCCACAGAAAACTTCCCGCTCATGCTCAGCAGCTCTGGGAAGAAGCTGGATCCCAGTGCTGGCTAATCTGGCTGATCTGTTTGCATGGCACAGACCGGACGACGGCGAGACGGGGCGGGCAGAGCCCTGGGTCGTGCACCGGCTGCGGGGGAGGCATTGTGGACAGAAGCCTTGTCTTATCCAGGCTCTGTGTTGGTCTTATCCAGGCTCCGTGTTGCTCTTATCCAGGCTCCGTGTTGGTCCAGCGCTGCCCTGCACTGCCCCGGCACCTCCGCATGGAAGTGGCTGAATGGCAAAACCCCACAAAGGATATTGTCCAGCCAGAAAGGGGTTGGAGGCCCCACACCCTCAGTGTCATTCACACCACTCTTGTCATTGCTGCTACATTTTTCTTATCCATTTGACCCCAAGATGCGTGCTGGAGGGGTTGTAGGTGGGGAATTGCTCTGCTAAACCTCAGTGACATTCACCCTGAGGTGAGAACAGCTGGGATTTACCTGCCAGCAGCAGCCAGGTATGGAAACATCAACCTAACTCCTCACTCCTGCAAGCTGTAGGGGCCACATGGCATTGTAGAGCCCAAACCCTCCTGGCTCTGGAGTTGGGACAATGGTCCTCCCGGTCCTGGCTAGGCCAGAGTGCTGCTGTGCTGCAGGGACAGACCATGAATATCCCCCCACTTGCAGGGTGGGGACAGACCCATGGGACTACCTGACAGAGTGGGAGATTATTCCCTGCATGGAGTCAAACATATGCCTGGTATCAGCTATGCCATGGATCCAAACACAGCCACCTCCCCTCTTCCCTTTCTAGTAGCCACCTGCAAACACAAGAATCCCAAAGCTTAGGGATAACCACCACATGTAATTTCTTTACTTCCCAAGGCTGCATGAAACTCGCAGCAGTGGCTGGTGGAGGGAGGTTTATTCAAAGCACATGAAAACCAAACTCAACACAAAGCCCTGCCCTGAGACCTTGGACATCCCAGCTCAGGGCTCAGATCCTCAGCACCAAAATCCACCTTTCCCCATGAGCACCCCCAAAGCCCCTGGGAACTTGCTGCATATCCACCACCAGCATATCCCAATACCATGCCCAGGCTGTGTTTTCAGTTTTATATATCAGCAGTGAATAAAGCAGTTGTCATCCACCCCTACTCCAGCCCAGCTTAATTTCCAAAGCCTGGCTGGAGGTGTCAACTAATCACAGACTTCCTCCACTTAGCAGCTCAGGGCCGAGGTAATCACTGGTTTGGATGCCTCTGCTCTTGCCCCGACCGAAACTGCTTGCCCCCACCCCTGTGTCCCTGGCGTCACTGCCTGGCCTGGTGTTACCCAACGCAGGTGCGCAGTAGAGATTCCGTGGGCTTCGTCCTTCTCCACTGCTGAGCCTGCCACAAACAGTGCCGGCAAGGGATGGCCAAGTCTTCTCTTCTGCCAGCCCAGCAGCTCTTTTGTAACCCCGAAGTTCTGTGGGGTCCTGTCCTGGCAAAGATCAGCCCTGAGGAGGGAACCAGCTATGGCTCCAGTGCCAGTCAGCAGCCGGTGATTGGAACGATGCTCCTGGACACAACTCTACACTTCCAGTCCTCAAAAATTAAATTTTTCTCCTTGTAAATATGGCACTACCCAATCCCAGCCCTCCCAGGTGCCCTCCTGGTCCCCAACCAGAGCCACTGGGGCTGGTCACACACATGTCCCCGCAGGCAGGCACCCAGGCCGGCAGCTCCCTATCAGACGCCCACACAAGATTTTTACCGCTTGGTGCAGGCATTGTAACTCCAGGCTCCATCCTCTGCCCTCTCAAGGAAAGAGGGACATTTCCAACCTCCTCAGTGTGCAGAAGGAGGATGTGGACCCCAGGATGGCATTAGCCGGCACTTGCTGCCTCGGGCTGATCTGTGACTGAGCAAGGACGGTTTGCCAGGGTGGGTAATGTCACTATCCACAGCTGCTTTTGGGGAACAGTTCTCCCTGCCAGCTTCCACTGCTGGCTTCACATGCCAGAAGGGAAAGGGCCTGGGAGGGAGCGCAGGGCTCAAGGCCGAGTGCCTCTTCCTTTTTCCCCAGGAGTTTTTGAACAGGCTCTGCTGGGGCTGTTGCATTTGCCTAATTTAAGAAACCACAGCTAAGCTGGGCACCCACCAGTACCTGTGTCTTTACTCCATTCCTGTTCTTTGTGGTATCAAGATACCTTGAATTCATGGAAACCAGGAATTCCTGCAAGACAGAAAGCTCCCTGCTCATTAAGTACAGGTACGGCTCCCAAGTCCAGCTTTAATTGGCAAGAGGAGAGATTGCACCATGCAGCCCCTGCACCTGAGATGGGTACTGCCCTCCTCTGGGCATGTGTCCATGCTTTTTCCTGGCATGGCAGGTTGGTGCCACCCTGGATGCAAACAGCAATTAGGTGCCACGGTCCCCGGGCAGGTGCCCGATCCCACGGGCAGGTGCTCCGGCCGCAGGGTAGGCGAGGGCAGCCAGGGCCATGATGTAACTGGCCGTGCCCGGGAGGCAGTGCTGGAAAAGAGCGAGCCGCCCAGCCAGCCTGGGAATCCAATGTGCTGTGTCACTTATTCGGGCTGGAAAGTTGGTTGGGAGCCAAGGGGCTGCCCAAATCCAACTGGACTCCAAGAATGCATCCCCACCTTGCCAGTCTCGCGTGGCTGTAACCTATTTTCCCACATTCAGCTGCTGCAGAGAGATGATAGTTGAGATGAAGAGATTGGGAGAGGGTCTGTCTCAGCTCCATCTTCCTGCCAGGCTTAGGCTCACATCCAACCAGCATCCAGTGTGTCCACTTTGTCCATTACATCCTTCCCAGTGGGCACAGGCAGCCCACCAGAGCCCTGCTGAACTGGCACTCATCGAGGGCAGTTTTTGTTTCTTCTTCCAGGCGAGTGCCCAATGCTCCCTGCCATCCAGAGGGATAACTCACATGCTGCCTGGCAGCTATTTCATCAGCACAGCCAGACCCATACAACCAGTTAGCTCAGAAAAACACAATTCTTCTAATGATACCTTTGGAGAAGTGGTGCTCTGGATCCCAGTTGACCAAGGGAATATCTGGAGGAGCCCTGAGGAGGCTGTTGGTCAGCTCTGGCTGGCCCATGGCTTCAAACCCAGCCCTGCCAGCAGCACTGGGTGAAGAAGCTGCTTTCCATCCCCAGTGCCATAAAAACAGCATTTTTGCAGCCCACTAAGAAAGCACAAAGACCAGGAAAGCTGTTAATCCTCCAACTGGTTTTCCCATGAAAGAAAAGTCTCCCTGGCCCCATTCCTTCTGCTTTTCCCCTCCCACCATAAGCCATTGCAGGTAAATCCAATGTGCTGCTCCTTAATCCCAGCCTGGGGAAGCAGGAGCCACCCTGACCCAAGCAACCTCACCTCAGTTGTGCATTTTATTACCAACTTCAGCAAGGTCCTGCTGGGATCGGGGTCAGCGGCAGCTGGAGCTCACTGGCAGAAGGGCAAAGTGGGACACAGCAAAAGAGGGAGGAGGCCCATGAAAAAAAAAAAAATAGGGCTTAGAATAGAAACCAGGTTAGGGCTAAACTGTGGGTGTAGAAGCTGTCGTGGCAGGTAGAGCCAGCCCAGGGGACCCGAGGGCCTCCAAGCCATCCTCAGCGTCCTCACCAGATTTCCAGGGTTTCCATCCTCTGGTTCTGGGAGCTGCTGGGCTGGAGGGCACAGGGAGAGAGGGACTACAGGGATGAGGCTGGGTGCAAAATGAACAAGAGCTCAACCCTAAAGCCATCCTGCAAGGGCTCACCTGATCCATCAGGTGGCCACGTGCCTCCAGGGGGTCCTTGCTGCCCCAGGATGTCACACCTGGCCAGTGACACATCACAAATGGGGATCCAGAGAGCAATTCTGCAGAAAAAGTAGGGTTTGTTTTTACCTTTCTTCCTGATTGGGAAGAGAACAATCAACAATGAGCCAAGCTTGGCACAAGGTGAGATAAGATTGGCCTCCTGCAGCGCCTACAGTGGCACCATGAGCGTCATGGGGCCCTTGGCACAGCCCAGAGGGTTCCTCCGAAACACACAGAGGGCTCACGAGGTGCCACCAGCACCACCCTGGCACCTGCCAGCCCAGGGAGCCCAAGGGCAGCTGGATCCACTGAAAAACACAGAAGGCATCTTGTGGCCACATCCCCAGCTGGGCCACAGCCAGCTGGAGCCAGGCAGGAAGCTGATAGCAGAATTTACCAAGAGAGGCCAGAGGCAGTTATGGGAATAGCCCTGCTACTCAGCCTGAGCCCGCTTCCAAGAACGATGTTTCCTTCTGGCATATGCAAAGGTGATGCCCTCAGAAAACTGGGAAATTTCTTGGAAGAGAGGTGACTAAGACTCATGTTTTGTTGTAAAAAGGGGTGAAACCAGCCTCCTTGAAGTTCATGGGAAATCTCACATTCAGCCTGCACACGGATTGATGGCTTTTCCCAATCCCACAGGACGACTTGTCACCTAGGAATGCACTCCACCTGCTCCAGAGTGGGAGAAAACCTGCTGTCAGTCAAAAAAATATCCCCATAAGCTCTGCTTTCCTCTAGCAGTAGGTCTCCCTTTCATAAAAAGTCCTGTGGTCAACAAAATTACCTTTCCAGAAGAAAAGTCCACAGAGATATCATGAGTGGGTTCCAGTGTCCATTCCCTGTTCCATGGAAGTGCAGGGCAGATTGCCCTCAATCCCTTGGGAAGGCTCTGCTGGTGGCAGGGCTGGTGGGGATCCAGGGTGGGGAGGACATCTGAGGAGAGAGTCAGAGCTGCCAGCTCCCACCCCTTCTTTGCCTACACAATAATTTTGGGAAGAAACAGTGTAAAAAGGTAATTCTTTTAGCCTTTGGTCCCTTCACAGCCTTATCCTGCTGTCAGGGCTGGCACAGTCCTTGGCATCACCTATCCCGGGGGTGGTGAGAAAGCGAGATTGTGGTCCCCTTCACAGAAGAATACACCCATTCCATGTCACCTCCTCCAGCCCCTGGTGTCTGTGGGATGCCTGGGGAGGGCTGGGGACCTGCTCATCCTCCCTGGCATGGAAAGCCTCCCAGGAGGCACTAGTTGATCCTCCCTTGGGAAAGGAGGTTTGAGCACGTGGCATCTCTGCCCGGCAGAGCCGAGCAGCCCCAGGCGAGGTGAGTAACACCTTCAGCTGCCTGCCTCGAATACCAGGGGCTGATCTCTCACCTGGTGCCAGCAGAGAAGAGCCATGCTGCTCCGCTGGCACCAGGGAGCCTATATTGGCACCTCCAAAATGCCTCCTGGGGAGGGTCAAGGAGCCCTCACTGCCACCCTGGGTTTTCGTGAGGGATGCCCAGCACAGGGCAGGGCTGTCCCCATTCCTGTAGGTGTTACCCTGGAGCGGGAGCAAGGCTCTGGTCACAGACATGCTGATGCTGCTGCCAGCACCCTGTCTGCTCTGGATTGTATAATCTCTTATGTCAGGCAGCTGGGCCATGGCTGAGCCAGCTCCTCTCCCAGCCCATCCTGGCCTGGCACTGCATCCAGTCCTGGGACACAAAGCCCCACGATCTCACTCCCTGGGGATCCCTGCATCTTCTGAGTACCCTGGGGGCCTGCCTGAAGCCTTCCCACAGGGATGCTGGCAGGTGCTGTCACCTGATCCCCACTGTGACCTAAGGATGCTCCTTAGGTCCTCCACCTCAGGACCTTTTGGGGCACAGTCCTGCTTCACACAGAGCAGCACTTGACATTATCTGTGAAAGCAACTGGAAAAATAATAATAAATTTTTTAAAAAAGGATGTTTTTATGCTTTTCCCAGGTGAGAAGAAAAGGGGCAGGATGTGGCCAGAGCTGCTCCCTGACCAGCAGTGATGAGTCCAGCGCATCCGATCGCAGTCTGACGGGTGCCCATAAAGCCTCCACCTCCCCAGCTATCCCTGGCCTGCTTTTCAAACCCGACTGGCCAGGTTTCGGGGTACTGGAGGGGTGCCAAAGCACCAGGACAGCAGGGTGAAGGCATTCCCTGGCAGTAAAGTGGGCAGGACGCCATGCCAAGAACAGCACCGGCTGCTCACCTCCTCACCCCCTGAAACGCAAGCAAAGCCCCTGGGGAGATGCTGTTTGTGGTGCCATCGAGGGCTGTGCAGCACCCATGAAACAACAGCCGGGGTCCCCTTCCCTGGGCACCGGCAACCGAGCGCATACTCCGCCATCGAGCACCCACTGTCACCCTTCGGGCATCCCTTGAGAGTGTCCCAGTGCCGCAGGGTTTGGTTTGGAGCCGGGTGCTCTTATGTAAAGGAGCAGGAGAGTGGCGGGGATGAGCCGGGCTTTGTAGGTCAGAAAATGGAAGTGCGGGGCAGTTCGGGGATTGGGCTGGGTCAGCTCGTGAGTCAGTGGCAAAGGAGGGACCGGCGCGGCGGAGGCTTTATTAGCGGTGAGGGGTGGAGCGAGGCTCCGCAGGCAGGCGAGGAGCCGCGCCGAGGTTCGGCATCGACGGAGCGGGGGCTCGTCCTCCCTCCCGCCCGACGCGTCCCCCGTGCCCCGGCCCGCCGGCGATGCGGCCCCAGCCCCGCTCCTCCTCCTCCTCGCCGTGCCCCTGAGGGGCCGCCGAGCCGCTCGCCCCCCGCCGCAGCCCCAAACGCCCACGGCGCAGCCAGGAAGGCGGTGATGGAGCAAGGTCAGTGAAACAGGTTTCTCCTCCCGGATCCCTGGAGCAGGCGTCCTTCCTGCGCTGGCTGGGGAGCTGCGGACTTGTTGACAGCGGCTCTCGTTAGCTCGGTTATTGAGCGGGGCCGAGGGCTGGGCACCCTGCTCCTCTGGAGGTAGCGGCTCCGATGGGGTCATAGGTGCCCTGTGCAGCTCCCCATCCCTCCCCAGGTGGGCAGCCGTGCTGCTCAGCCTTCCCTGGCCTCGTGGGACCCCACAGGATCCCCCTGCCCTGGGAAGTCTGCTCCAGAACACTAGTGGGGTCGAGGTGCTGAAACAAGGGGTGTTGGTGTGGGAGGTGTGCACTGCTGGGGATGTGGAAGGGCTTGGGGGTGGCATCCCCCTCTGACTCTGGTGCTGTGACCCGCAGCCATCCCGGGTCAGCCGGGCCACAGTGCCATGCTCAGGGCTTGTTTGTGGCTGTGGAGAAGGGCCAGGCTGTGGGTTTATCACAGCAGACATAAAAGGCAGCACCAGGCTGGCTTCCAGAATCCGCCTTCTGCCCTGTTCAGGCCTTTTGGCATTCTGGAATTCCCACACATTCCTCTACACTGGTCACCAGCACTGCCCACAGCTGATGGCACTGCACTCCAGGGATGGGGGCATGTGAAGCCCAGCCATCCCAGACATTGGAATGGTCATATTTCTAAAACAGAGCCAGAGAGCCCAGGGCAGTGACCTGGGGAGATGAGCATGGGTGAGGGTCCCAGGTTATGCTTGGACATGGTCATGCCTGCTCAGTTTTGCTGTTTCCTAGGGTAGAGATAATGGATGGGAACAAAGGGATGTTATGGCAGACAGATCTGTTGCTGGCGCCTCCTGCGAGGGCAGAGCCCGTCCTTGGGCCGGAGCAGTGTCGTGCTGAGCCTGCTGCTACCTCTGCCCAGGCAGCTGCAGCTGCAGCCTCAACAGAGAGGAGATGGGAGCCTTGGGAAGTCCATCCATGCTTGCTTGCTGTCTGAGTTTAGGTGGTGTCTGGGCTGGATGCCACCCTGGCAGCCCTGCACTTGCTGCTCCAGCCAATGCAGTTCCATGAGGATTGGGTGGCCCAGCCTTCACCTGAGTGTCTGCTTTGGTGATGGCTGCTCCTGGTCCCACCAGGACTTTCTGGGCTGGGTGGATCTGCTGGCTGTGTATAGTGCTGATGTGTTAGACCTTGGTGTCCTGCAACAGGCAGATATAGTTGTTGTCAAAGTACAGACTGAAAGGTTAAAGCTTAGACAGAGATCAGGAGCAACAGAAAGGTTGTCTCTGTCACTCCAAGAAAGTGAGAGATAATGATGAAAGCTGGCATCACCACAGCCCTCAGAGCCACTCCAGAGCTCAGGCTCTGTGAGCAGGGTTCCCCAGTGCCACAGTAGTAATGACAGTCATTGGCCTGGCCACACACCAGCCAAGGGTCCCACAGCCCCCTCAGTGCCTTTGCTCCCCAGCTTTCTCCCACCAAAGTGTCCAAAACAGGATGTACAGGCCATCCAGAGCATCAATCCCACAGTGCAGGTGTTTGCCTGAGGCACAGCATGGTCACAGCTATCAGCACTGCTGAGGAGCCACTGTTGGTATTGTCCCAGGTACTGAGGACATCCTGCCATCACCCCTGGGACCCAGGTGTCCCTTCTGAGCTGACCCATTGTTCATGCAGGGGATGTTGTGGTGCTGGGGCTGTGCCTGACTGCTCAGTGTTCTCACCCCAGCACGTGGAGTGGCACAGAGCCAGCTCCATCACTGGGCTCGAGTCAAGTCCTCCTAAAATAGTTCCCCAGTTTCAGTTTCCCTGCAGCAGTGTTTCCATGAGCCTGTCCTCACTGCTGCTTTCAGGGCTCTGCCAGAGCCTGGGTGTCATGGGGGACCAAGGATGTTCACCAGCTGGGACCGTGACGTCCTGGGCAATGACCTGGGACAGTCAGGTGGTGCCTGTGTTCCAAGCACACTTTTTCTCAGCAGCACTCGGTCAGTGCCCAGTGGGATGAATACAGAGTGGGCCCAGGGCACTGGTGATGCCTCACACCTTTCTCTGCCATGGCTTCCCCCTGGGATGCTCAGTGCCATCTCCAGGTGTGTCCCTGTACTCCTTCTTGGGATCAAGCCAGGGTGGTGGGTACCAGGACAGTGGGTACCAGGGAGCTTGCTCCAGCCCTGAGAAAACTGGTGTCAGAATCCAGGGCATTGCTTGATATTTTCCTAATACTTATGAATTGCATTAAGTAGAAAATTTTTGAATTCCAAATGTAGAAAATTATTTGCCCTGTTAATATCTAAAGCCGGAATTTAAATAAAAGGTCCTCAACTTCTCTCACTTTCCTGGCCCAGTCAGCAAGTGTGTCACTGGGGAGACATGCTGAGCTATGTCCATGCTCCTGCCTTTTGGGGCACTTTGGTTCTGGGAATAGCCGTGGAGACTCCCAGAAGCAGTTGCAAGGCCCCTGTGAGGTGCTGCATCCAACCCAGGCCGTATCAGTGCCACATCCACCCCTGTGCTGGGCTGCCAGGGGACACCATGCAAGGCATGGCAAAGCCAGAGCATGTCGGGGGTGCTCTGCAACAATCTCCTTGCCCCTCGCCTCCATCCTGGCCATGCACCTTCCTGCAGCCATGCATTACTCAGCTGCTGGCCCAGGAAGTGAATCCCTGCTGGGATGGGCAGGAAATAGTTAAGCAAGTGGGGTGAAATGGCCCACGCTGGCTCGGCAGGTCTTAGACCCCAAAGTCACCCTCCAGTGTGGGCATCGTGGCTGTCACCAACTCCAGGCAAGCCTGGGGGAGGGGAGCACCAGGCAGTGCTGAGGACAAGATGCTGCAGCCCAAGGAAGATGCCTCCCCCTGGTCCTCTCTGCCTGTAGGACCTATCTAGTGTCCTGTGGGACCTACCTGGTGTCCTGTGATCAATGTCCTTTCTCAGTTCCCATGTCAATCCCACGTGGCAAGGCTGAGCACACCTGTCATCTGAGGGCAGCAGCCAATAACCTGATGCTGCCAGCAGCCTGGGGAAGCAGCCATGTCCCCATGGGCCAGCAGTGGTACCCAGCAGCCAAGCAGGAATGCTGCAATGGTGCCTACAAACTCACATCTCCAACACCACCACCATATGACCTCAGTCCTCCCCAGAAACCTCCCTGCTCTCTCCCCACTCCAGATGGTGGTCTGGAGCACCCGAGTGCTAATGAGTGCCAATACATTCCCTCTTGCAGCAGCTGCCTGGGGATAAAGGCAGGGCCTGGGAATCAGTATCACTTTTGTGAGCAATGCTCTGTCAACTGAGGAGCTGGGGATGTCCAGCTCAAGGATGGAGTGTCCATACCATGCCTGGACCACTGGCATGGCCCACTGACCTTTCTCCACTCCCTACACATCACCTCCTACACCGTCAGGGACAAGGAAACACGTGTCCAAGCTAAATCCAGGGGACTGGTTTTGCTGGGAAGCCCCATTTAACACAGGCACAGGGTGGTTTGGTGTTTGTGGCTTGGGGCGTTACAGGACAGCCATCCCCAGGGTCACTGGTTCGCTGATGGGGACATGCTGCCATCCACTGCAGGACCTGCCCTGTGTCCAACTGCTCTGGTGCCACAGACAGGGACAAGGAACTGTGTTTGCTAGTTGGCAGCAGTGGGACAGGGAAACCTGCTGCCTGGCTGGGTTTCTGTTTGGGAGGGTATTTAAGGGTGTTCTCCAGGGTGTGCCAGCCCTGGCCTCCACCCTGCTTTCACAAGCGCCCTCTCCGAAAGGAGCTTGTTGTTCTCGGTCGTGGAGTGTAATGAGCACTGTGAGGTTTCCCTGTGGAAGCTCCAATGGGCAGAGCAGCCACATGGCAAGCTGAGCTCTGAGAACCTGAGGATGGCCACATTCCCTCCTCATGCCCAGGGCAAGAGGAGCCTGGCTGCATCATGAGCCCAATGGGATGCAGCAGCCCAGCTGGACAGGGGGAGTTGGAATGCAGGAAACATCTCTTTGGCCAGGGCTTTGGATGTTGTGCCCTGCAAGGCCTGTGGACCCACACTTTATGGGACAAACCTGGTTAGAAACCATGGACCAAACCTCAAGACAAGGGACGCGCATGAGATCCAAATGCAGGTGCTTGTTCTGGGGCTTTTGGTGCCAGTGACAGCCACCCCATGCCCACAGACCACCGTCCTCATCCCACAGAGCCCATCTCTTGGGGTCTGCCACACTGCATTGATGCCACAGCTCAGATTTGGTCTCTCCCTGCATCACGGAGGTGACCACGTTGATCTCAGGGCTGCGTGATCCCAAGTGGTTTTTTTGGGCTTGTTCTTAGCTATGCAGGGACATGTCCCATGGCACTTGGGTACTGTCCTGTCACCAAACCTTTCACTGGCTCTTTGGAGGAAAGACAAGTTGGGAGAAAGGATCTCTGTCAGCATCAGCTCAGCAACTGCTTGGGTGCTCCTAAGCAAAAAGACAAAAGTTAGGGAGTGTGTGCACCCCAGGTACCTAGAGCTCTGTACCCTTCACATCCCAGTGCCTGGCCTGCTAAGATCTCCAGTAGCAGGTGCCAAGCAAATAGATCCATTTCTCTTTGTCATCTGCTGGGATAAACTGGTCCCCATTGCACTGGAGTGGCACTGGAGTGAGCCATGGAAAATCACTCCCCTCCTGTGCCCAGCACAGACTCAAAGGAACAATCCATCCCTGGGGAAATTGGGGCTGGGGACTAGTTCATGGTGGGCAGCTGGCACTCTGCCAGTTATCCAGAGAAGGGGCAGAGGGCTTGGATGAGGTTCACATGTCCATGAGGAAGAGGGTGAATTTAGTGATCACAGCCTCATCTGAAAACTGGCCTGAGGATGCACATCCTGCTGGCAGCAGTGGATGCCAGTGGGCTCTGGGTCCTATCCTGGTCTCCCAGACCCAGTCCCGGCAGAGGGAGCTGTGACATCAGCCAAACCACTGCTCTCCCTGCTGGGACACAGCCCCGGGCTTTGGAAAGGGGCCAAAGAAAACAGTGCTGGGGCCGGGGTAGTGCAGTCTTCTTGGAGAACTCGCTGACTCAGCACATCTGATCGCTCGCCCTTTTGCCTGAAAATTGAGTCAAGAGTTATGCAGAACTTGTAATTTCAAATATAAATGCACTGTTAGGTCTAAAAATTGATTTAAAAACCCAAATCAGTTTGCATCTGTGCAGAAAGATCTCAGACCCTTAGTGCAGTGATGGTGTGTAGGGGATGTCAGGGCATCTCTGTGTGCAGTGGCACAAAAGATGGGACCCCACACTTCTCCTGGTGGGGATTCAGCCACTCAGAGAGATTTCTAGCTTGCAAAGAGTAATTTTCCTCCCCTACACCCACACATCCAGAGCAAGCACAGGCAGGGAGCAGCACAGCTGCTTCACACCAAACAAATCCCCATCTTTGAAACAGCATAACTACAGCCTCTGCAGCTCCACAGGGACTAAGTGTGGTCCAGGTCCCAGCCTGGCCTGGGATGAGCACAAACAAGTCATTCCTTATCATTCCTGTCCTTGAGATAAAGTGGATAAGCAATGCCAGTAAAAACGTGCAGCATTTTTCTGATCTGGCAGTCTGAACAGGCACTTTGCCAACACCCCATGGCATGGGCTGCTGACTCTCCCTCATTAGGATATGTCACTGCCCATCCTCCAACTGCACCCCAGAAACTCCTGCCACCCAGGAGCCATTCACAGATCACATGTGGAGGTGGGAATGCAATGGTCAGTGGGATGGGTCTGTGGAAACACTTGACACTGCGGTTCAGAGCTGTGCTTTGCGCACTGATGCATCAGGGATGCTCAGAAGAAGCTCTAGGCTGCAGCTCGGTGCTGTGCTCAGTTCTGTGAAATTCCTGGATTTCAGAGACAAGGTCCTTTGCACACAAACTGCTGACATGGCTCAGTGCCCTGGAGAGATGGGACAGAAGTGTTGTGTCTGTGAAACAGCCATTTGACCACTGGAAGGCAACTACCAACACGTGCAAATCATCATCTTCGTTCTGGATTTTGCCCTCAAGACAGCACATACTGGACTCACAGACTTGTTGGGCACCAGATGGCCAAAGTCAGGGCTGGCAGATCTTAAACTGAGACCACAGTAATCAGAACTCCTTTCCCAAAACACAGCACAGACAAGATGATGCTTCTCACCAAATGAGAACCAGGAGAGAGAGCAGAATTCCCCAACCCTCCTCTTCTCAAGCCCAAACCTCAAAACAACCACTTGCTCAGGGAAGAATGGATTGTAATTATTTATTTTGGGTCCCTTTGAAAATATCATGTTATCTCCTTCCGTTCATGGCTTGGTGTGGTCCCACAGCCTGTGACAGCAGTGTCCCAGCCAGCTGTGCAGTTCACTCATCCTCCAGTGAGTGTTCCCTTGAAGGCTGGCAGGTTGGAGCTGCCTGGTCAGAGCTCTGTGCCAGGAACCACACAGGAGTATCGCACAGACAGGGAGCAGAGCAAGGGAGCAGTCCTGTGAGACTGGTGGAGATGGCTGTAGCTTTCAGCTGCCCCAGGAAGGGAGTCTCTGGCTTGTGTTTTCTGGCAACTTAGAACTGGGTTTGTTTCTCAAGCATTAAAAAAAAAAAAAAAAGATGCTGCTGCTATCTGCAAAAGGAAAGAGAAAAATATATCAGCACCCTGAGGATCCAAGAACAAACTGTACTGAAAGGCTGTAAAAGCAGCACACAGATATCTGAAGTCTGGGAAGCCCAAACAACACAGTGAATTGGGGTGTCAGTGCACGTGGCCTTCCCTTCACCTCTCTGACAGGCACATGGTCCTTTAACCCTACCAACCAAACTCTGGAAACACCATAAAACAGCAACAACTCCAACCCAGACATGCAGTCTCCAGAGGCCTGAGTAAGATCTCAAGCATTTGGGGAAGGATTCCCAATGCCACTGGGCACCGCCATCAGCCAGCTCCCACCAGGAGTTGCGGTTGATTTCCTAATGTCTTCAAAAGGTGAAGAGTCAAGACAAGCCTGAGCGTGGTTGAAAATCTCAGCAACAGGGACCAAGAAGCATCAGACCACAGAGCCTTCTGCATTCATATAGGTTATGAAACAAAACAAGAGCTTCACATCCTGCCCAGTGACATTAGGGCTGTTGAGTAATGAACTAAGGCTATTGCCACCTCTCCAAACTCTCATCCTTTCCACACAAGCAGGAATTTGCCCACACACAGAAGTGCTGAGGTTACCTGGACTTCTACTCTTCCAAGCAGGTTGAAAACAAGACTTTACATTATCCACATCTCCACCTGCTGAAGAGTTTAACCTCTCCGACACCCCATCTCCTACTTACAGTTCAGTGTCTACAATCACATCTGGCTTCTCCAGTGTTTGTCGTCTCCTCTGGATGGCATCCACAATCTTTTTCCTGGGGCCCAGTGGGATGTTGATGCTCTTTAGGTCATTGTCTGAACACAGCATGAGGGCCTCCAAGTCAATCTTTTCCTTCTTCAGGATGGAAATGAACTCAAACATGTGCAGGGAAGCCAGAAAAGTTTCCAAGGGGCTGGTGTCCGGTTCGTCGTCATCATCTAAGCCCAGCTCCACCTCATCCCAGGGCAGCTCCTCCGCGTTCCTCTCCTGCAGGCTGTTGGCACTGCCAATGCTGTCGTTGAGACTTGGCGAGCGCTGCAGGCGGCTCCGCAGTTTGACGCCCATCCCGTCGGCGCTGTCCTCCCCCAGCGCGCCCCCGTCCTCCCGGCCGATCCCGAAGAGCCCGCTGCTGACGTAGTTGCGCCGGAACACCATGGTGCCCAGCCCGGGGCGGTTGAACAAGGAGTCGTGTCCGGAGTCAGTGCTGACCTCCGAGTGGGCCGAGTCCATGTGCAAACCCGGGTCGCTTATGGCACGGGAGACAGTGTCTTCATCCGTGAGGAACATGTCTCGGATATTGCGGCGAGTCCACTCCTTGGGGCTGGCGTATGTGCCCTGCTTCACAAACATGACATCATTGCCCAGCTGCAGACCAGACAGAGACCGCACACTTTTCCTCCCATCCTCGTAGATCTTGAATGTCCCGTCCACCTGCTTCTTCTTCTCTAATTTCTTTTGTATTTTTGTTTTTCCCTTGGCTGTGCCATGGATGGTGGCTTGTGAATATGGCAGGGAAGTCACCATAGACATGTGCTGGAACTTCTTGCTTAAGGTGCTGCTTGAATAGCTGGAAAAGCTCATGGTATCCGAATTGTCTGACATCTCCTTTCTGTACCGTTTCTCCATCCTTTCGTGGTGCTTCTTCTGCAGCTTCACACAGTCCTTAATCCTCCGCTCCGCATCTCGAAAGGCCTTGTCCTTCAGTTTGCTTACCAGCTTGGGGTTGAGGCTGCTCTGCTTGGCAGCAATCGAGTCCAGGTACCGCACGCACTCCATGTGCCCCTTCATGGCTGCCATGTCCAGTGGGGTGTGGTAGTCATTGTCCAGGCACCAGATGTTGGCCCCAAAGGAGATGAGGAAGGAGAGGCAGTTCAGGTGGCCATTGGCTGCTGCCAGGTGGAGGGGGGTGTTCCCCCAGATGTCACATTTGTCTGGATCACCCCTAGGCAGCAAGAAAAATGACTGGTTAGCATGCAGGCATTTATGACAGACCATGGAGATATTCCCAGTTGTGCAGGGGCAAATCAACGCCATGAACTATTTGCTCTTTGAAATATCAAGCTACATGCCTCTGGTTCCTGCAACTTAATTTTAAAGGGGTCTTCTGGAGGGGTGTACTACTGCCATGGAATCTTATGCCCCACATGCAAGTCTGTGGCAATGTGGGTTAAATTTAGGTCTCAAGAAAAATGCATTCCCTCATCAAACCAACTTCTGGAGGAAAGCAAGCCAGGTTCTGAGTAGCCCAGAACTGAGGTAAGGGTCTGATTCCAGCTCAGATCTTAAGCTTGTTATGAAATTTCAAATCTCAAATATCCCATTAAATTCTAGTCAGATTTCATATTCAGACCTTGGCTTCATTCAGACTCTGGGGGCGGGCATGCCAAAATTCCTCTCCATGTGCCACATCCTGGGTGGGACACCTTGGGATCCCACCATGAAACATCCATCCTCAGCAGTGGTTCTGAAACCCCCCAGCTGCCATACCTTCCCACCCATCTGTTCCTTGGCACGTGGGGAAATCTGTGGCACAAAGGGGAGTGTTGGCGGGAGAGAACAAGAGTGAATTGGCTGTCCTTGGCCCCCGCTTTGGGGTTTTGTGGGGGATTTTGCTGTACTGTGCTCAGTCTTGATAGCATGGCTGGAAGCATGTTGGTATTAGCACATGCTGAGAATCCAGTTTCAGAGAAAGTGGAGATTAGGTTTCTGCACTCCTCAAGAGCTGGACACTGGCAGTAGCATCTGCAGCCCCTGCCCCAGCAAGCTTCTGGCAGGACACAGCCACTTGCCCACATCTCCTGCCTCCTGTGCCAGGATGAACACAAACCTGGGATTCAAGGGAAGTCTCTCCTCCTGACATTCCTCTGTATTTGTGCTCAGGTGAAACAAGAGAGAGTTCACACCCCTGCTGGCACCAGCCCTCTCCTGAGTGTGTGTGTTAATGATATACAGCCAGCAGCAGTATCTGTCAACAGGGCACTCTCCCTCCGTGCACATGGATATGGTAAAGCCTTTTATTAAGGTTGGGCAGCTGCACCATCCTCAGGAGCAACTCCCTGTGGGCAGCAGGGCTCTGGCAGAGCTCTGGTTCAGCACAGCTCCTGCCTGTTCCCACACCACCCTTTCAGTGAGCTCCAGAGGAACCCAATTGCACCTCCACACAGACCTCATCTCCAGTCCATGGTGGCACCAGGAGTGCAGAAGGCAAATAAGAGAATATGGAGAGTTGGAAGCGAACCATCAAGGATCATCAAGTCCAGCTTCCCTAAATTAACACTTGAGACCTTCAGCAAGGGTTACTTAACTCCTTGCTGCTTTAAGTTCTGTGTTGACAAGAGCTGGGAGCAGCAGAGCCCAGAACCCTCGCACAAATCCCATGCGCTCTGAGCTACAGCTTGTCTGACTTCAAAGAGTCCAAAAGCTTCCACAGGGAAAGAGCAGGAAATCACAGGAGCAGAGGGACCTCTTTGCCCTTCTGCTTTGCACCTTCGTCACTTTGTACCAATGCATAAACCCCAGAAACAGCTTAATCCAGCATGTTCACCCCCACACAGGGACCCCACTGCCTGCTTGGAACACTGTCCAAGGGGCAGCAGAGACAGAGAGGAGCTGCCCTGTCACTGTAATGCCAAGTTTGCAATCCTCAGGCTTTACAGAAGCAATAAAACCTGTCCAGAGTTTAAGCTGGAAATTATTTGGACCCAGAGTATGAGCTTCCTAACTTCGCTCCCTGAAAACTGCTATGAGGTGCACTCAGCTTTCTCTGTGGGAGCATGAGCAGCGACTCCATCATAAACATGTTTTCACTAAATTTACACAAACGTAGTAAGTACAACCTTGAGCTCATTGGCAAATTCAGCAATTTAGTCAAAAGGTTCAGAACTCTGTAAGGCCAAAAAAACCCCATAAATCCTTCAGGACTTCTGAGCCAGAGCCTTTGACTTCTCTCATAGAAGGAGAAAAAGGTTTCAAAGCTGGGTGATGGGGAGAGGGAAGGCAGGAGGTCATATGGTTGAGGAGCCATGAAGCCAAGAAAAGGAGAGAAGGGAGCTGGTAGTACTCTGGCAATGCCGAGTTTCCAGGAGCAGTAACTCCCCAGCCCTTGCCTCTACCCTCGTAGTGACATGTCCAGGCTAGAAAATGCATGGGGAGGATAAATATTTGATGAATTGCAAGAGAGGAGTAAATTATTGATGGAGCTGGATTTAAAGAGCCAGTGAACCTGTTCCACATGGAACTGCTGGTACTGGTGGAGAGACTCTGGTGTGTGAAGAGATGTTGGTTTTGTTTTGTGTGCTCTGAAAGGTCACTTGTGTGCCTGGCATGTGTGGGCAGGTGAGCCAGGGCACCATGAGGGTCCCAGTGTGTACCTGGACTCATGATGTGGACAGTGACTGAGCAGTGGACTCACTGGAAACAGTCTTGCTCCCTAAACCAGGTGGGTGGATGCTCAATCCTAAAATACCTTTTGGAGCCTATTCTCAGGTCTCTCTGGTTCAGGGCTAAGCCAAGGAGGTCTTGGGGGTTTCTTATGTGAAGGTCTAGTTTCCTCAGGGAGTGAGGGGAAAGAACATCAAAATCAGCTTTCTCTGGTCATTTCCACTGTCTAGAAACAAGAGTATTAGAGCAAAATTAGATATCTCAGCCCCTCTGCCCTACAAATGTCTGTTGCAGGCGCTAAAAATGCATCAGAAGGAAAGAAGAACCGTGACTTGCAAAGTAGAGATGTTTGATTCAACTCAGATAATAAACATGAGGCCCTCCCTCTGGCAGGTGTCTGTCTGAGCAAAACTTCACCTCCGGGGTGCTGCACATGAGGAGATGCTGACTGCAGGGTCCACTAAGTGGGAACATATTTTAATAACAGGTGTAAAGTGCAGCACTTCGCAGCTTCAAAGCGTTTTCGAGCACTGAGTCAGCTCCTGTAATAATCATTATTAAAACACTGTTAATTGGGCCCCTTAGGTGGACACGGGCATCTCCTGAGTCACTGCGTTTTGCACCATGATATGCATGCTCACTCCCTTCCTGCTGGTTTTTCCCCTCTGCTTCTCCCATGGGATCCCAATTAGTCAATGGGGAATCCAGTGGCACTTATATATGTTCTTCCCTAGCTGCATATGTGAAGTTCCTCCGATAGCAAAAGGCTGGCTCACCCTTGGCTCATGGGTGTGTGGGAGGCATCAGGCCTCAGACCAGGAGCCAGCTGGGTGCAGAGTTGTCTCTGGCTCCCATTAAATGGTTTCGGATAGAGGAAGAGTAAAAAAAAACAAGAATTTATGGCTTGAGGAACAATCCTCTCTACCTTCAGTCAGGGCAATGACTTGAGCAAAGCCTAGAAAAGAGCAGAAAAGATGAGGTTTTGGGCTCAGAGCAGAGCTTTGGGTCCTGTATGCCAAGTTTTGCCCAGGTGGTGGTAACCCAAGGATTCAGCTGTGCTCCAAGTTCAAATCCCTAAAAATCCAGCAGAGACACTGTAGATGAGGGTCACACCAGGGCTCTCTGCCTCTTGTCCCAGAAGAAAGCTGGGCTGGCAGTTCCTGTGCTGGGTGACTGTCGGTGCTGGGGCAATGCCCGGGGCCACGTCTCCTGGCTCAGCACCTCACCGTGCCCAGGGCTCACCCTCACTCCCAGCAGACAGCTCAGGTGCCGGAAGCCACAAAGCTGCAACAGTGCCCCACCCTGCTCCTTCACCTTCCTGGCAGGTTGTCACCCAGGGAAGGTCCCCACCAACACGGCCAGGCTGCTCCCACGTGGCCTCCGGCCCTGGGGCGTGCAGAGGATGCACATCACCTTCACGTGCCTTTGCTGCAACCTCCACTGCAACCCTGCCCCAGCTGGGGTGATGTGATGCCCTTGAGCAGCCTGGCTGATGTCAGGAGCCACCGTCACCCCCAAACCATGTCTGAGCCACTTGTCCTCTCTGCCACTGACATCCAAAGTATCTGCGCTCCCTGTTCTTGTAAGAAGGGAAACTGAGGACCAGCTCTGCTGTGTGACAAAGCTGAGTGAGGATCTGCAGACACATTGTCACCTCTCCTGCTGTCCACTGCCAGGAAGTCCTGGCTGATCCCAGCAAAGGCCCCCAGACCTGCCTATAACTGGAGCTGGACTGGTGCCCGCCATGGCCACAGTGGTTCCTAACGAACCACACTGAAGAATTACTGTGTCTGAAAAGCTGCAGTGCCAAATGCCAGCTTGCCTGCCTCTTCCTAGCTGTCATGTTAATTGAGTTTGTTTTCCTCACTGGAGCCCAGCCAGGAGGAAGAAAAAGGCTTTTTGTGTGGCAAACAAGAAGGATGAGCCACTGCTGATCTGTCCATCCCAAACTCTGTCCATTGCAAAGGGGGCACAGAGGCACAGACACATCACCAGCTGTTAAGGGCAGAGCTTCTTTTTCCCTTCATGTGGGTTGGGGCAACAAGCTTCCCTCAAGGATCCACCAAAGGATTTCTTTCCCCCTCCCTGACACTACAGTCTGCTGAACACATATGGATGATGCTCCTTCACTGATGACAGAGCCTAGATGTGTCCATCAGCCTGGCATGACCATCAGAGCCATGATTTTGGCCCCCAAGAGCCCCCTTCCACAGCCCTGTTTTCTCAGAGTTCCTTTGCCACTCTCACTAGGACATTTCTTAACAGCCTGGCCCCAGCACTCAATGCCCCAGCTTGTTTGGGAACTGGTACCACTGCCCAGAACTGACAGGGGGATTTTGGTCTTTCTTGCTGCCCAGGACTCCCCCATCACCCTCTGTGCTTTGACATCCCCATGCAACCCAGCCTGGAGGCTCACAAGCTCCCTCAGACCCTGAAGATGCCTCCCACCCCTCCCACCCCATCCCTGCACGGAGCCAGCCGAGCCCCAAAGCCTCCACTCCCCCAGAAACTGCTCCATGCCATAGTCCCACACTCCCCTGCCACATAGTGCAGGGCTCTCTGAACCAAAGGAGGAATATTTTGGCAGCAGAAGCCAGAGAGCAATTCCCTGACATTTTGGGATACTCAGGGGTCCTCCCTATTGCCTCACAGTTGTTATGGTGCAGGTGTAATAGTAACCTGTTTAACACAGAATTAAGTTTCATCTCTGGACAAGGCTCAAATACTGTGGCACCTCATCCTGGGCACTGGCAGAAAATTACAGGGTCTGCCCTCAGGCTCTCCTGGGTCTTGCACAATTGCACTTCTCTGGCACCCTTGTCCCCAGGCTGGGGTTTTCCTGCCTCTCACAGACCCAAAGCTAGCTCCAAGGAGCAGGAATGTGCCTGCCTCCATGCCAAGCACTTTGCTTTTCTCTCTGTGGCCCTGGGCAAGGATCTGACACATGGAGATGAATGCGCGAATGCAGACACATCCTGCAGTCCCACAGCCGCACACCTTGCTCCGCCATCCATCATGTAAAGGGCACTGGGCTTTTGCCAGGCTATTTTCCTTGTCAGGAACAAATGTATATTAGGTTGTTAATTAAACAGCAGCCAGGCTGCACTCGAACACGATTTGAGCCCACAGGGACCTTTTAAACCAATGTGAGTTTATAAAAGCAGCCCTCGGGCTTTGTGGGGAGGCAGAAACTGCTGGCTTGGATGGGGGTTGGCAGGGCAGGCAGTGGTGCTGCAGTGTACCTTGTGAGGGAGATGAGCAGTATGAAGAGATATAAGGAGATTATAGTCAGTCCAAAAGGCTTTGCCTTTCTGAAGGGGCATTCATCCACCGCTTGGGCCTTCCAGATTGATTTTTTGGCCATCAAAGAGTCTTCGGAACCATTTTTAACTTCAGGGTCTCATCCCCTGAGCATTCGTCCCATGTCTCTCTGGCCCTGGCTAGCAATTCCTGTCCTGACAGGAGCTCTGGGCAGGTTTTTGCTGGGCACAGTCTTTCCTGGGAGTTACACAGGGAGTCACAGAGCCCCCACCCAGGGAAGCATCATGGGGCTCTCAACCCAGGACCATCTCAGGATGCTCCACTCGGGGCACTGTCTTGCTCTCTCCCTTCCAGACTCAGAAATAATCTTTTCCTGAACACACTCCTACTACATCAGGTGCTCAAGGACTTCTGAAAGCCACTCTGTACACAGCCTTTCTGACCCCAGGATCTGCAAGGAAATTATTTACAATGAAAGGACAACAATGGATGGAGGAGCTCTGCTTGTGAGCACAGCTGGGGTAGTGGGTGAAGGTTTTGCACAAGCAAGCCAGAGTATCAGGAGATGTCAAGAGCCCAGTAACAGGTACAGTGGAGATGTGGCTGGACAAGTACAAGAGCTGCTAGCACAGCGCAGGATGCACCAAAAATCCTGCATGGGAGCTGACAGCCCCACCAAGCCCAACATGGAGAAGCGAAGCCCTGCTTGGAAGCAGGTGTGATGTCCATGTCAGGCTGCAGACCTCAGTACCATCCCTCAATATTAGCAAGACATAAATCAAAATCAGCACCACCAATCTCTCAACACAAGGCAGAAACCACTCCAGCTTGGATGGCTTTAGATGAGGTGCTCAGAAAAGCTACTGGAGCAGAAGGAAGCACTGGGATGTATCCTTGGGGCGTTGGTAAGAACTGGAGAGTCACAGACTACCCCAGAAGGAACTAGGAATGGCAGATCTTGCTTTAGCACAGACCTTGTGTGGTTCCCCCAACACCAAGGTGTAAATTCCTCCAGTCTGACAAGTCCCCTGAATCCCACTCCCACTTCTCCACCTCATCCACATTTAGGGAGCCAGAAGCTCTAAGATTTGGCAGCCCAGGGTGAGGTACAGAGAGACAGACCAGTATGGATCAGGCCCTGTGGGGGAGACTGGGCTTAAAGAAATATGCTCTTGGAAAACCCGAATTTCCCAGGCTTCAACTGTATGACAAGCTGCCCAGGGGTCACATACTGAGACCTTGCTTTGGGTAAAACAGCCAAGTACCACCCACTGCCAGCTGGCACTGCACACATCCCACTGTGAGCCTTCTTGGGACAGAGGGAGCAGTTATTCTCTCTGCCCCCTCACTTAAAAGGGCTTTTTTATGTCAGCAACAGAATGTGCTTGTCTTTACAGAACCTGTAAAAGGTCACAAAGCACTTGCAAAGGGGAACTCATTCCTACCCAGGGTGCTGCAAGCAGGGCTGGGGGCAGGAGCACTTACAGGGTCTAAGAAGCTGGGAAAACATAGAGCAGTTATCAGGAATGTTGGATTAGATTCAAAGCACCACAAGCAGAGAAAAGTAACAGCAGGGAGGACAGGAGTAGGGGTCTTATGGACAGAAGCCATGATTTTGTGGGGCACACTGACCTGCGAGCAGGGAAGGAGGAAGAAGGGGGTCCCAGCTACTCTGTTCCCCAGACCAGCACCGTGCCCTGGCCAACACTCACCCTCTGCTGACAATGAGGCGCAGGGCGTCCAGGTTGCCGTGGTAGGCGGCCCATAGGGTCGGGGTCATGCCATCCTCATCCGGCGAGTTCAGGTCCTTCTTGGTGGCTTCCTTCAGCAGGTCCAGGTAGCCATCCCGGGCGGCTCGGTGGTACTGGTCATTCATGGTGTGAAGGGGTCCCCGGGCCAGCACATGGGTGCTCAGGGGGTCCAGAGCATGGGCACGGACGTGGGGCAGGGGCAGCTGCTGGGAGGGCCCCGCTCGCCTCGCACAGCTCTGCGTACCAGGACACCTGAGAAGTCCTGGCCGGGGAGGCAGGAGTTGTTCCAAGCCCAGCCAGCCAGGCTCCACAGCGCTTCCCCTGGGTCCTAAGCATCCTCCGGCCCCGGCTCTTTGTAACACGCATCAGCTCCACGGCACATTAAAAGCTCCAGTTAAGCAGCATCGCTCTGTCGGGCTCAGCACGGGGTCACAAAGTGACAATTCGCCAGGTTTACGTGTCCCCAAAGCACAGAAGACTGTCAGAAAGGCTCCTGGGTTGTATCCTGCCCAATATGCCTCTATTCCATAGCTACCCCATCTCAAGAAAGGGGCAGCAGTAGCCAAAGGAGGAAGAGTGGGTCGGTGGAGCACGAGCCCCTACGGCCTCCACTCACAGCCCTGTGATGGATAATCCTGCTCTGTGCAGAGTTGGCTGAGAGCAGTTTGGTGACTGATTTCAAAGTAATACCAGGGGTGTTCACAGCTCAGTTTTTCCCATTGGAAAAAAAAAATTAAAAAGAGAGACATATTTATATTTTTATTTTATTTTTTATTTTATTTTATATCCATAGTGTCACTAGGAAGACAACAGCAGACCCAGTCACCATCCCTGTCCCCTATCTACCCTGCCTATATCCACAGAATTCTGCTTTCCAAGGAATTGCACAACAAACTGCACAATGGGAATCTCATAAAAGCTGGAAAAATTCCCTTCCTCACCTCTTTTCCCTCTGTGGAGACTAAAAAAAACCCCAAATCCTGTGTGTAACTCGGTGCTTCACTGCGATGTGCAGGGGGTACAGTGTCTGGCATCTGGTGTCTTTTATGCTGACACAGAATTCCTGGCTGGGTGAGACCCTCGGAGAGCTGGACAGCCCCAGGCAACGTCTCCAGCACAGCATTCCCAGGTCCCGGGCACCCTCTGCTGTCGGAAAAGATGGAGCCAAGCCTGCAGTTGACCGAAGCACGAAGCTGTCCCAATACATTACACCCAGGGGTGAATCACTGGGTTGTATCCCCTGGGACATACTGACGTGGAGGAGGAATTTCCTGCTACTCTCTTGTTCATTTTACCTGTCATGTCCTGACTCTGGGAATGGAAGTAGATCTCCAGGGCCGGATCCTGTGTGTGTCACCATGGCCCTAGGACAGGCACAGGGTTTGTAGAGGGTGAATGCAGAGCCATCAGATGATGGTTGAGAAATGGGAGGAGAGTGGGAAAATGGGGAAATACTGTAAGACAGCATCAGGGAGTCTTGGAAGGCAATGAGCTAAGAGGAACTTAAACAGTGAAAAAGGCAGCTTATTTTTGTAAGGAAAATAAAATGCCCCAAGACAGGAGGAGGGTGGCCCTAAAGCAGTGCCAGGTGTACCCACGCAAGATGCAGTGATTAATCCCTGGGTGACTGACAGGGCGTCACCGTCCCGGCTGCTCGGAGACACCTGGAAGTGCATCAGAGCCAGGGTCTGCTCCCTGCGGGGTGTGCTCACCTCAACAGGTTCGCTTGCACCAGCTCAGCCTCCCCGGGCAAGCCCTGATGGGATGTAGTGGCCACGGAGGTATTTGTTGCTGGGATCGCTGCGGGTGAAAAGCAGCACAGTAACGTCTGCAATTCATTACCGACGTTATTTAATGAATCTTGTATTGTTACTAATTAAGTTTGTTGCGCCGTAAGGTGGCTGCCAGGGGGACTGGAGCATTGACGGAGGCAGTAAACACTCTTTTCTCTGTTGCTGGCTGGTAAGGACAAAAGAGGGAGGATAAACCAGTGCGTTTAGCCCGAGGGGCCTCTGAACCTCTGGCCTCTGCAAAGCATCGTTATCAGCTCGGATTTACTTCAGGGAGGCCGGGGCTTCCCCTGGGAAAAGCTGCAGACTGAGATGAGATCAACCCCTCAGCCCAAAAGGAATCCCGATGGATCAGCAGAGGCCAGGCAGGGCAGACCCGGTGCTGCTGGTGGCAGCCGGCTGGTGGCAGCACGGAAGGGACACACGGAGCTCTCCCTGGGCTGTGCAGGGGATCCTCAGCTCTCCTTCCCCATCCCACACAATTCAGTTTGGTGCTGTCTCAGCAGTGCTGCAAGAACGCTACAGTGAGCAGGCAGGAACGGGACTGAGAAAACACACGGCAAATGGCCCCAGCTCCGTGCTTGCCCTGAAGGGGGAAAGCAGCAGAGACATCTTCAAAAGAGGCATTTCAAGGACTAAAATTTGTCCCCATCCACCCAGAACTGCCGTGGGACTCCTGTAGCTCCCGCACAAAACATACAGCTGGATGAAAGGGACCTTGAGCAGAAACTCTCCCCTTACCAGACAAATGTTTGAATCATATCTGCCCTGTGGTTTGTGACATGGTTACTCCTTGGAAGGAGAGGAGTTAAGGTCTTGAAGTCCAAAAGAAAGGTGATTCCCACCCTGAAAAATCAAAGGCAGTGCGTCAGCAAAGGAGAACACAAATTCCAGTCCCTAAATCCTGCCCTTCTCTAGGGCTAAACCTTCCTCATCGATGACACCATGGGTGGGACAGGATTGAGTTACCCTTGGCACTGAACAGGTGCAAATGCAAATTTCTTCCTTTTCCTCAAGAACCTCTGAGGCACGGAGCAGACTGATTTGAATAGCACAGGGTGGGGCACAATGTTTATTGTGCTCCAGTAAACAGAAAGCCAAGCACAAAATCATTGCCAAAAATAAGTTCATTACCTAAACCATCTCCTCTCAAGGGAAGAGACCTCATGCATATAGGGAGATGGATTTGGTGGGGTGGCCTTGCTCTGTGGTGACCATGACCCTGTGACCGAGTGGTCCATACTACGCTTAGCAGTGGTGTCAACTCATGGTCTTGCTAGGTAAATAACTCTTATCTCCTCATCTCTCTCCAGCTTCCCCAAAATCAATTATTGCACAAAATGGGTCACATGAGTTTCTCTGAGAAGCCCACAAAGCCCTGCTGTCAGCTCCAGACATGGTATAAATCACAGAGACGTCCCAACGGGTATAAATTCTTCAACTGACCAAACTGCAGCAACAGGGAAACTTCTCAGCCTGGCAGGAGCAGATATTTGGATCCCAGGCAGCAAAACAGGTTGGTGGAATGGTTATGGTTTGTTTGGATGGTTAATTCACTTTGTTTCAGGCTTTTCACTGAGAATCAATGAAATGCCAAACTTGGCACAGGCAAGGGGCTTTAGAGGGCATGATAACTCAGGTAGTTCACACCCTTCCTGCAGGAACTGCAACAAACTGTGATGGGATGGTCCAAAGATTCCCGGGGGTTTCTTACATTGTGGTGGCCTGTTCTTCATCAAGGAAGTATAACAATTCTCTGAATGTTTAGTGTTTGACATTTAGAAATCAAACCACACTGGCTGTTTGCCCCAGGATATTTGATCCCGTGAGTGCTTTTTGGTGCTTTTCCAAATCTTGCATCAATAAACGCATAAATGTCGTGTGACCAATTAGACACACTTCAATAAACTGACCTGGGATCTCCCTGAGCAAGAGCATCTTAAGCAAAAAAAGCCTCCAGGGAACCAGGAAAGGAAAGTTTGAAAATGAGCTCATCTCTCTTCTTGCACTCCCTGTCTCAGCCTTCCCTGTTCCTGTGATACATCCTGTCCTCGTCACGTGTCCTGCTTTGGACCAGTCCTGGGCTGTTCCAAATGCACCTCTCACTCATGGGCCTCTCTTCCCAACAGCACTGACCCTCAGGCAGAGCCTCAGTTGAACCATGACCGAGGAGCCCAGGCGGAAGGACAGCGAGCTCGGACACCCCCACTCCAGCATGGGCTGCGGACACAAGGACGACAAAGCCAGCCTGGCTTCGAGCCAGATAGCATCTTTCAGCCACCAGCCCCCCTCCACTCCTGCCTCCAAGGAAGTGTGGAAAAAGGGCGGCCGCATGTTCTCCATCCTGCTGGCCGTGCACTTGGCCCTGCTGGCCTGCACGCTGGTGAGCAGCGGGGCTTTTGAGAAGATCGCTGTGCACGACTATGATGTCTTCTTCCTGCTGACTGTCATGATGCTCGTTGTCATCATCTGGATCATCTTCTACCTCGCCGGCACTTCCCGGTGCCCAGGTGCCATCCTCGGCAAGGACTCCCATGCTGGGCCCATCTGGCTGAGAGGTAGGTGCTGTCGCTGGAGGGGAGATGCAGGAGGGACAGTTGTTATTACAAGGGAAGCAGCAAAGATCTGGGCACAGCCTCTTGCTGCTGATAGACTGGGGCATGGCACCATGTTCTGCTTCAGGTCAGCTCCTGGTCCCTCCACTAGGTTCACTGCCAGGTCTCCCTGTACCACAAAGGCTCTTGGTAACTTACACCAGGATCCCTCCTACTGCTTTTGTAAGAGCTGTTAGCCCCAGCATACCAGGCTGTTTGACAATCACTTCCAGCCAGAATTATTGTATGATTTTGTTGCTGCCAAGATAGTTTGGGTGCTGGGAGAGGAAAAACAGCAGTAGAAGCAAAGCCTCTTCGTGACAACAGTTCTTCTTCTTCCTCTCATCCATCTGCATTAGCCCATGTGTGCACACATCTGTCCAACCACAGATATTTTTGTTCCCCAACAGGAGGCTTGATCCTATTTGCCATTTTCAGCCTCGTCATGGATGTGTTCAAAATAGGATATTACTCGAGCTTCTACAGCTGCCTGTCTGCAATCAAAATCATCTACCCCATTGTGCAGGCAATATTTGTGGTTGTCCAGGTGAGATGGTTGTGCTCTGTCTTGGGGAGGGATAGAGAGACACTGGCACCAGTGGAAGGAGCTCTGATCTCTAGGATTTAATTCAACTGCCCCCACAGCAAATGCAAGGGCTTAACTCAGCCCCCACCCAGCCCACATCTTCTTCCTCCAACCACAACAGCTTCCATTTGGCAACTCAACTCACTCTAAGGCATCGATTTAAACTTGTTCCCATCCTGTGACATTTTTGTCATAAACTCTGAGCAGCCCCCAGCCAGCCAGGCCTCCTTTCCCCTGAAGAACAAAGGAGGAGAAAGATGTTCCAAACAGAGGATCCCCTGCTCTGGGACAATGCCAAGGAGGGAAGAGGTCAGAGGGGGACAATTTAGACAGAACAAGGAGTGGCCATGGGCAGAGCAATGGCAGTGGGAGCAAAGAAAGAACATCCAGCAGAGGGCCAGCATTATGAATGAGGCTGAGCCCAGATGGACCCAAGCAAAAGAGGCTCCAGCTTGCTCTCTGCTCTGCAAGGAGATCCATCCTTTGGAAGGATGTGCTTTGTTTTCTTGTTTTGCTGGAAATAACAACTCCTTTTCTCTCCCCTGCAGACATATTTCCTGTGGGTCTCTGCCAAAGACTGCATCCACGTGCACCTGAACGTTACCAGGTGAGCGCTGCTGCTCCTTGAATCCCACTGACCCAGCAGACCTGGGCCTCCACAAGCCCTCTGTACTCTCTCACACAGCTAAGATGTAACCAGGGGATAATCCCTTAGTGCTGTCCAAAACTAAACCTGCTCAGTCTCCAGCTAAACTTAGATCCCAGCTCAAGCAGCTGTGGTTAATGACCTGTTGATCTATCAGGGTTGGGATTCAATTCAAAAATACAAGCATTACTCAAAGCAGATAGTATTAAATAAATAATTATCATTAAATAATGATTCATAGTTGACGTTTTATTCTCTGGGGAAGATAACTATGCAGTGGGCAAGCCTCAGGCTAAAATAAGATCTTGACCACTTTTGCGAAACTGGGTCTACTGGAGACCAATTCAGATCTGTTAATTTATTCACTATTGAGAAGCTCTTTCAAAAGCAACAATGGGAATCAGGCCTTGCTAATTCTCATGAGCATGGACAAAAAATAGGAAGAGAGTGAGGGCAGTAAAGAAAGAATCAAGATTTCTAGCCTGGACCACTGAAGTCCTCGCACCACTTCAGGCAGGTGCCACAGTCTCTCTGAGCACCTCTAAACCACGGATGGGAGAAACATGGCCTAGAGCCACTGCTTTAATGTCACAAACCTTCTTCTCCTGCAGGTGTGGCTTGATGCTAACGCTGACTACAAACCTGGCGGTGTGGATGTCAGCAGTGACAGATGAATCTGTCCACAAGGCACATTCAAAGCTGAAGAAAAACATGACGGAGGAAATCTTCAGGTGGCTCCTGAAAGGTAATCTGCCCCCTTGCGAAACCATCTGGTCCAGGGAGAGATCCCATTAGGTAGAAATTTTTCAGCAAGTCAGGTTTTAGCCTTTTCAGAAGGTCTGTTTAGAGCTGGAGGTTCCTTCGGCAGGGCTGGTTTGTTAAAAGCCAAATCTGGATGTTCATTTCTTATCCTCTGTCAGAGAGGAGTCAGAGAGGTGTCAGAAGATTCTATACAAATGGGATAGGAATGAAGAAGGGAAGGAAAAAGATTTAACCTGACAGTTAACTTTTTAAGAAAGAACCTGGGCACCAGAAAGCTGAGGGTGAAGCATTCTTGTTTTCAAAGTGGTCACATAATCTTTTGTCCTTTGTCTTGATTTTCACTGATCCCAAGCATCCAGTTCTTCAGGGAGAAGTGTTGGTTCCTTTTTTTAATACCTCTGCATTTGTCTGGTTTTGTCTTGTTTCAGTGGGAATGAGAAGCAGCTCAGTTGAAGAATGCAATTGCAATAGCCAAATCTGCCAGATCTTCAAGAATGGCTACTTTTGGCTGTACCCCTTTAACATTGAGTACAGTCTCTTTGCCTCTGCCATGGTCTATGTCATGTGGAAGAATGTTGGACGCTTCATAGACCACCACTCCCACCACATTCAGCGCCTGAAGTTCAGGCTTTTCCGAAGGACCTTCTTTGTAGGCATCATGTTGGGCCTGATCATCCTCGTGAGTGGTCTGGGAGTCCTCATCCTGTACGAGGTGCAGGTAAATTCCAGCACCGAATCCAGCAAGAAGAGCCAGGCACTCACCATGTACTACATCTTCAACATTGTTTGTCTGAGCCTAATGTCTCTTGTCTGTATTGGTGGCTCCGTCATCTACCGGTTTGACAAGAGGGACATGGACCGGCACAAGAACCCCACCAGGACCCTGGACGTGGCCCTGCTGATGGGGGCAGCCTTGGGGCAATATGCCATTTCCTACTACTCCATTGTGGCCATCGTGGCCAGCACGCCAAGGGACACTATCAGTGCACTCAACCTCACCTACGCCCTCCTAATGATCGCCCAGCACACCTTCCAGAACATCTTCATCATCGAGGGCCTCCACCGGCAGCCCCCCAAGGAGGACTACAAGCACGAGTCTCGCCAGAAGGACCTCTATGGGCTCACCTTTGTAAACATCAACGCAGTGTCCCTGCGGGTGCCCGACACAGGCAGCACACTGGCTGGTGGTGCAGCATCTGGCACGGAAGCCATGCACGCTTCTGACCTTGTGAGGTCCCTCAGTGCCCCCAAGAAGATGAACTGGAGGAGGAAGTTCTTGAGGGAGATCTCCATGTTCCTGCTTCTGAGCAATATCATAGTGAGTACATGCAGGGAGAAGAGTTTGTGGGGGAAGGAGAGGGGTACAAGCACAAGGGCAAAGGGTCTGTGAAGGAAAGGGTGTAGCCTATGGAAAACAGTCCTTGCTGTGCCTTCACTGTACAGAAAGTACATTAGTTGTATTTATAAATGCAGAGTTGTGATTCCCTTTTTGCCTAAAAAAAAGAGCAACTGCCCTGAAGTTAAGACATTTCAGGTTACATCAATAGACCTATCATTTATCACCAGAGTATCAGACACAAGAGGTGGGTGTGAGAGAAGAATCAGTTTCAGTATTTTTATTGTGTATTAGTGGATGTGTAGGATAGCTTATTAAAAGCAATAAATGACATTAAACCATTCCCTTCATCCCCCAAAGAAAAAATGTTAAGCAACAAATATCTGGGGTGAAGTCTGGGTTTTCTCGAGAAATGGCAGCACATCTCTTCTCAAACCCCATGGCCTAGGAGGTTGCTCCTTTCCTGGGCAGCTGTGGCTGCAGGTCCCTGATGTACCACACACCTTTCTCACTGTGGTGCTGTTCTCCCGTTTCCTCCCACAGCTCTGGATCATGCCAGCGTTTGGTGCCCGGCCCCAGTTTGACAATGACACAGAACTGAACTTCTATGGCGATTCCATGTGGCCGGCCATCGTGGACATTTGCCTGCCCTTTGGGATCTTCTATCGAATGCACGCTGTGGCCAGTTTGCTGGAGGTCTACATCATGTCCTAAAGAGCTCCATTGCAAAGAAGATGAGATCCTCCTCAAGCAATCCACCTTCTTCCTACTCCAGGGCTGGGAGGCCGCCCAGATGTCCCCAGGGGTCTCCAGCACTGCCTGAATCACATCCCCTTGCAGTGTTGGGGGGTTTATGAACTGTCAGTGAAGATCATCCAAACATAGTTCAGATTTTATTTTTGCTACTTATGTGTGGGTGTGCCTGTGTGTGTCTGAAGTTCTTAAAGCTTAAAAGAGAACAGATTTTTTAAAAAGAAATGTGTCTAGGGTGGGATCATGGTGATTACCCTTGGTTCATGCAGAGACTCACTTCCCTTGTAAAGCCTGTTCACTCCATGCCACCGATGGATTCTCCAGAGGGTCCTCACCACCCTTGGGCAGTCAGAGCCTCCCTGCATGCAGAGAGCTGGAGAGTGCAAGGGGCTGACACAGGCCTGGAAGGACAGAAAGGGAAACCACTTCATCTCCTGGTACGGCCAGTCGGAAATCATTCCCCTGCAGAGATGTGAAAAACAAACTGGTGACCACCAAAGGCTTTGGGAAACATTTTAATCTTTCCACTCTGTATTGCCCATGTGTCTGGGCCCTCTCGTCCCTTCCCTGTGCCAGCCCCTGCCTTCCTCTCCAGGGAGGCATCACTGCAGCCTCCACTTTTCAAGGAAGGAGAGCTGTGCGCATGGTCCTGGGCTAGCCCTGATATGGGATTGCTCTAGCACACTTTTTTCTCAGCTTTCCTGAATCAGGGCTCAAGAATCATAAAGATGATGTGGGCAATACAGTCTGGGGGATAATAAACAGATTTTTCTTTTTTCTTTTTTCTTTTTTTTTAAATACATAATGACTTTTTTTTTAAATATATGAACATTTTTGTATGCAAAGTTATTTATTGATTTTCACTGTAACTGAACTCGTGAAGGGACCCTATGACACAGAAATCAATGCAATGCCATGGCAAATTTGATCTCCAGTGCCCTGAAGGGATGTTGGTGCTGCACCCTCAAGCCTGTGTGTGCTTTGAGGCTTGGAGCACAGCCCTATACCCAAACCCTGGAGCCCTGACTCAGATTTCTGGATGCCTGTAGCTCTCCATGAACCACTGAATTATTCAGGGGGCTTTCAGAGCAGGAGTCCTGGGCTGCAGGAAGTAGAAATGGGCCCCTCTGCTCTAGCCAGTGTCCAAGCAGAGCCTCAGAAAGCCCTCACTGCCAGGACAGGAGGGTGCATGTCAAACTGGCACAGCTGAGCTGTCTGCGTCCTGAGAAATCAGGGTTTACCCATTCAAATAAAGGGTTTATTGTTCCATCAGGGTTTATGTTCCAATAGAAAACACTGCAGAGGTGGCAGAAGTCATCAAGCCTTTTCCTACAGACGTGTGCGCATCTGCCAAAGAAAAAATAATAAATGGAAATCATGGTACTTGAAATGGAGTGATGCAATTTTCCACCCCACAGCCCAAGCTGACGTGTTTCCAGCCACCTTCCCCTCCAAGCTCAGATCACCAAACCAGCAGGGACCAGTGCCTCTGGCTGGTCTGACACCAGTGTTCCTGTCTGCCAGCAGTCTTTCTCTGATCTGGGTAGAACATGGGGGAAACCCCAATTTCCCCTGCCCTCAGAGAGCTGCACTGACCCAGCATCTCCAGTTGGTTCCTTTCACTAGCCTGGGAATCCTTCCCAGCCCCACCAACCCTGCAAAGGGCAGGTTCTATTTTTACCATTGCTCTGGTAAAGATAAAAATCTTTCTCTAGAAGCCTTACCTTTCCTAAAACAAAAGCCTCATTATTCTGTGGCTCCTGCAGTTGAAATTAAGTCAGAAAAGAGACGCAAACAGTGCATAGACGTCAGTCCTACGTACAGCCCCACACATTGTTTGAGCCCAAACTGCTGAGCACACGTAGGGGCAGAAAAAATTTAATCACCCAGTCTGTTCCGGGGGGCACACTAGGTTTCCTCCTCCGTGTTCTTGTTGGTGCCTGCTCCCAGGTTCCCAGGAATGGGTGCACTGAGTCAAGCAGGGCACACTTTGAACTGCTCTTTTCTCCTGGACGGCAACTGTAGGGGCACTTCTGGGGCCAAGTAAACTCAGGGTGGGTGTCAAGAGAAGCCCTCAACAGCTCAAGCAGCACTGATACAGGCAATAATCCCAAATCAACCACTCCAGGGTGGTGGGTCAGCTGGAACCACGACATCCAACCACAGTCCTATTGGGATAAACCAAAATGCTCTGGGGATGGCAGAGGCTCCCTGGCTAACCTAAGGTATCTCCAGGCTGCAAGCAAGGGATGGCAGGGGCTTCCAACCAAGGGGTGAATTCTTCTTCTGCCCTCCAGCCACAAACACATATCTTGGGAGAAGCAGTAGATTGGGAAAGAGCTAGTGAGCCCCAACTATGCACCAAAAAGAGAGGTATATACATATAGGGGGGGTATATATATATATATATATATATTTATATAGCTAGAAGGAAAGTGAGAACAAATGCAAAAAATTAAAAAAAAAAAAAAAAAAGAAGCCTAAAACTACAAACCCTAAGAAATCTCTACTGCAAACCCTCTTGTGTGCTCAAGGATAATCTACTAGAAGGTATCAGCTCATGGTCAGTTACTGTGCAAAGGGAGTGTGCTCCAAGGCTGATGGAGAATCATCCAAATGTCCCTATGCAACTCCTTGGCACATCCAGTCTCCCAGGCGTGTCACCCAAACGCAGGCACACCCTAGAGCAGCACTGCCACCTCCTAAGTGCACAGATTCATGCCTTTCCCTGGGATTCCCCTCTGGCAGGTGATGCAGCTGACTGCTGCCACCTGCTCCATCACTGCCCCTTTCCTCTCAGGTCTAGGACACAGCTCCTCAGAGCCTGGTTAAAGAGTGGGACAGAGCTCCTCAGAGCCTGGTTAAAGAGTGGGACACAGCTCCTCAGAGCCCAGTTAAAGAGCAGGATCCATCTTCCTGGTGGAAGGTTTGGTGGAAGGGAAGGACACCACAAACAGAGAGTACCTGAGTTACACGAAGGGATCATGTTTGGCCCTTTGTACACACGTCCTTGTGACAGATCCCTGCAGAAAAGCACTACTGGTAGCTCCATCTTCCATGCCTGGTAGGAGGGAAACTGAGGCACAGGAGCTGGGTGAGGAGAGAGCCTGTGTCAGAGCAGAGGATGAGGCTGGACCTCAAGGCCACCAGCAGCATCCTGCTGACTACTCCTGCCAGAGCTGTCAGGAGCAGAGATCCCACTCCCATTCAGGGATGGGGAAGCAGGACAGAGATGTACCTTGGGGTGACTGTTTAAATGGCAGTAACTGCAAATGAAGAGCAACAGGAAAGCAAAGGGCTGCCCTGGGCCTCACCATGTCTTGCCAGAGGCTTCCAGATTCGCCCCCTTTAGTATAAAATCCACCTTGGCCTCCCAGGGATATTTTTATATTTTATATATATATTCTTCTATATATTTTTAGTATAAAAGCCACCTTGGCCACCTGCGGTGCTGCAGGGGTTTGGTGGAACTCTAAGCCCCATAAATAAAAATCACTTCTCAGGAGATGGCAGGGTTAAGAGCTCAGCACTGGTTGAACTCGGGAGCTCCAGTCACAGGACTTGAGACAATGTGTGAGTGTCAGAAAGGTCTCAGTTCAGACTCTGGCCTGAGGGACACAGTGCTAGAGCCAGCAAGGGGGAGCAGCAAGAGAGGGAAGAGATGAAGAGCAGGAGATCAGAAATCACTGCTCAGAAGAGAGCAGGGAAGACCATAGCCAGGGTCAGGCCTGAAGCATCATCCCACCTCTAGCCGGGTTTTACATCCCCTCCTCTGCTTCCTAATCATCTGTTACTTGAGGGCAAAATTTGTTTTATTAGGGAAAAAGAAAACAAAAAAAAACCCCACTATTTATCTGGGCTATTTGCTCTGAGGTGTGTCTGAGACCAGAGGAATCCAAGTTAATTATTATCTGTCAGTGCAGCAGATGGAAAGTGGATGGATTGAGAAGGTCACACGGCTGGCAATGAGGGATGGGATTGCAGCATAAGGTGCCTGTGAGCAGGATAGGCTCCAGTGGTGTGCTGAGAACCAGGTCAGGAGGCAGTGGCAGAGGAGGCACTTCCCAGTGGTCCTTAGCAGTGAGGAGCAACTCAGTGCTGGCAGGAGGTCAAAAGGACCTGTACCAAGAGCCAGCAGGGAAAACAGAGACACACTCTTAAGTAGAGCCAAGGCCATACCCCCAGAACCCATCAGAGAGGATGGAGGGACAGACCTGGGCAGTGCAGCACAGCTCACCCTGACCCATGTTGGATGAAGCTGTTCTTCGGAGTCACCCCAGAAGTCTCTCACTCCCAGTCCCAAGGAGACATCACCACCACAGTTATCAGTGCCAAAGGAAGGGCGTGGGCTGGCCGGGGAGATGTGAGGAGCCCGGCATTCCTCAGGTGGCCTTTGGGCAAACACGGCGGCTGGGCACGGACCTCCTTCCTCCCGGGCCCTGTTTACAGACCTGCTGGGCCCGGCCTGGCTGTTATCACTGCTAAGTGCACAGATAACACCATTAATAAGCACACTGCTGATAGCAGAGGGGCAAACATGGCTCCTAACGTTTACCAGCTTTCTCCCAACCTCTGAGTAAAGGAGCAGTGATTTCACCTGATTCTCCAGAGCAGTGATTTCTGTGATCGATCCAGTGAGTTGGACTCACCTTCTCCCTTCCTGCCCCTCTCCTGCACGTTTGCTTACTTAATGAATTAGTTAAACTTGTGTCAATACATTTCAGTAAAACACCTGCTCTTCTTCAAGTTAAGGACCAAACAAGGAGGATTAACCAGTCTCCCAGGGCTTTACAACTCCTCTGCGATCAATTTCAGCTCCAAAGCCAAGATAGGGTAAGTCAGACTAGGAAGGATGCCTCATCTTTGCAACACAGATGCACACTCTCATTGACAAAACTACTGGAGCACAGCAGGCACCAACATTTTATTTCAGATACATCTTTGAAGGAAAAACCTCCAATTTCAGCCAAACTTTAGGATACATTCTGACTCATGGCCTCCATTTCCCACTTATGGCCACCCCAGTTTAGGATCATAGCACTGAAAAGGAGCAGGTTTGCTAATACCTTGCACAGAAATAGTTGGCCTTGGCCAATAAAGAGGTGACCAAATGGCTCTTGGGATATTCCAGTTCCCCGCTGATCTCTGGAACAGAGTCTGGAAAAGAGTGGCCCCCTGAAGGAGCTCAATTGCACTCAGAGGATCTCAAAATGTGAAAGCAAGGAGCAAGGACATCCAAGCAGGTTGTCCAGACAGGCTGGAGATGCTGATGCTTTGGGGAAAGGCATAACAAACCCAGTCATGGGTATTCAGAACACCTGCCCAGACTGGAGCACCTGGGCTCCACCACAGCCATGCAAGGGGGTGGTCAGACATTAAACATGACCCCTTTGCTGGCAGACATCAAACAATGGCTGCACCAGCGCACACCGGGTGTTCTCACCCAGGGGAAAGGGGCCCCTTTCACTCTTGTTTTCCATCCCTTTCGTCACATCCCCACACATGATAACCTCTGCTCCCCCACCCACTCCTACCCCTAATCAGCTTCTTGGGAATTATTACATGGCTCTGAACTCCCAGCTTGCATGTTTGCCAGCTGTAAGGACCTCAGGGCTTGGGGGTTCATCCTGGGACACACAAAAATGTCCTCTCCTGATGGACCTCCTAAACTCACCAACTCAGAAACACTGAATCCCTGCTGCCAGCCACAAAACCTGGGGCATCATCTCCACACAGAGTCCCAAGGCAGAATCAGTTTGCCCTGCAAAAGGAGAGGGATCAAGAACAGCACAGCTCAGACCTAAAGCATCCCTGACCGCACATGGCCAAGCCTGTGAAGTCTGTGGGTCTCACTCTGAAGTCAGCATCAGTAGGTTGTAGTGATCATCCCCAAAAACAGCACCTTTCTGCCAAAAAGGCATCAAACTGGTGTCATCCCTGCACCAGTGCAGGGGTGGACTGCAAGCTTTACCTTTTGGGTCAGATCTGTGCCCTGGATAAAAGCATAAAGAAAAGGTACAAATGAGAAAAAAAAAAATCTTAGGATCTACCTAAAAACAAGGGAGTGGGTAACTCAAGTGGATTTTGACCAAAGCAGTATGGGTAAGCACTCCCAGCACAAGCCTGTGCCAGGAGATTAGCTCTACACCTGCCTGAGCCATGGCACAAATTAGTCACCACCGCTTGTGGTTTTACCAGCTGGCACATCCTGCACTGAGCCCATTGGTGTGGGGCAACCTAGCAGGTGCATAAAGGAGCTGCTCCCCATTGGCTGCCCGTGGCAGATCTGAGAGCTTCCCACTGAGTAATTAATGTAATGACAATAATAGGCACAAAGTAAACAAGGTGGAAAGAAAATAAATCAATGGGCTGGGAGCAGAGGCTGCATTTAGTGAGGAGAGGTGCTGACGGCTCCTGTCTGCACCTTGAGCTGTCAGAGTTTTCTTCTTATCGTGGTGGAGCTCCAGCAGCTGCTTTAAGATCAGCTGTATCCGAGGCTGTGCCGGCTCCTCAGGCAGCAGGAGGCTGCAGGCAGGTAAGGGCTGTGCTCCCCACAGCACAGCTACAGGGTCAAGGGCTTGGGCCCCTCTGGGTGCAGCCCTGTCTGGGCAGTTGGGTACCTCCTAGCACAGCCTGAATGGGCTTCCTGCTGATTTTATGGCCTCTGAGCCCACTTTAGAGCAGAGGAATTATGGCCCTAAAAAGGGAGAGGGAGTTTGCCCCTCTGCTACTAAGTTATGAGAATTTTGGAGACAAATGGGGAAGATTTTAGGATCAATCTCCACTAAGAGAAGTGCCAAGGAACTCAGAGCTTGGGGGTTCATCCTGGGGCACACAAATTAATGTTCTTCTTCCATGGAGAGGTCCATCGTCTCCTGATAGACCCTCTAAACTCACCAAGTCAGAAAGAAATGCTGAATCCATGCTTCTAGCCACAAGACCCAGGAGATCAGCTCACCTCAGAGTTCCAGGGGCAAGGGCAGAATGAGCACCTCTGTGCACATGCAAAAGAAAAGGGGAACACTAAATTTCAATCCCTCCTCAAACAATTTCTCCTCAAGACTATCTATCACAGAACATTTAAGGTTCCTCCCTCTCTCAAATACATCTTCGGGACTTTTCTTTCGCTCCAGCCCCACTTCACTACAGCCAGAGCCACTCCCTGGAATGAAAGCATCTTTCCATGTACCAAATCTATAGAGAGGCTGATCTTGCCTGATTGCTTTATGTGAGCAAGATTCCCCTCCCAAGAGCAGTATAGTCCCACCAAGATTTTACCAAAAGCTGGATGGGAAAGGTCCCAGGCTCTGAATGTCTACCTGGGCTAATCCCTCCAGCTCCTCTGTGTCCTCACAGCCTTGTGCTAAAATAAGAAAAAGAAAGAAGAACAGGTACTAATTGTGTCCTAGTCTCAGCCCAGCTGGGTGGGAGTTTGGATCGTCTCCCAGCACCTTATTCCAAATTTTACAGACCCTTTGTTTATTCTCTCCAGCTCTCCCACAATTTGTGTGACCATTCAAGGAACCCGAAACTCTCAGATCCCAAAAACAAAAGGAAGAGGTTGGACACGTCAACTGAAAATCAAACAGCTCTGAATTTCAGCGCAGGTCTGAGCTAGCCCTTCATTTCCACCTAATCCTTATGACAACAAAGGGAAAGAAGAAAACCTGAACCCAGGGCTGGAGAAGCTGTGAAAGGTGAAGGTGGGAACTGTTTGAGCACCTCTTGTCCCAGCAACTCCAAGTACTGGTGGGGCAGGGCAGAGACATCAAACACCCACTTTAATGCCAATGTCTCTGGACAGGTTTTGGAGGAAGGGCCTTTCTCCAGTGCCTTGCAATGACTCTGTCCACTGGAAAATTTTTAATGCCTAACCTGGGCTAAAAACCAATCTCCTTTTCCCCTTCATCCAGCTTCTGAAGAAGGAAGGGGAAGCTGCAAAGCAAGGAAGGGAGATCACCACACAAGCAGCCTTCACAGCAGAGCACACAACCCCCCATCTCAGCACATCCCCCTTTTAAAACCCTCTTTTCATTGCAGCAAGTGACCCCCAGGTAGATGAGCCATGTCTGACAAGAAAGTCTCCAGGCCCTGCCATCACTGCAAGAACAGGTCAGCATCGGCCCCAACAGACACCTCCAAGATCCACTATGAGAAGTTCTGGCTGTACCGTCACTGCTCTTCGGTGCAGCAGAGGGATCGGCAAGCTCAGAAGGCTGGGCAGCTCTTCTCAGGGCTGCTGGCCATGAACGTGGTGTTTCTGGGCAGTGCCTTCATCAGCAGCATGATCTTCAACCAGGTGGCCATCACTCTGGCAGACGTCTGGATCCTGCTCTCCATCCTCAAGGTCCTATGCCTGTTCTGGATTATTTACTACCTGCTGGGCACCAGCCGGCAGCCACACGCAGTGCTCTACCGGGACTCCCATGCTGGAGCCATCTGGATTAGGGGTAAGTTCTGCTTTCATTTCTTCTCTCATGCCTTCTTCCAAAGGCTTGGAAGGCAAAGAAATTCTTCCCCTGTTACTAGAAGACCTAGAAGCCATAGGATATGCAGCTAGGGCATTGGGAATCTCCCAGTTCCTGTCAGGCTGATGGGCAGAGTGGGTGCCACGGAGAGGAACCAGAGCAGCCAGGAAAGCCTGAAACTCAGCTTCCCTTCAGCCTCCTGTCCAACTTCACTCTGTGGTCCCTTCACAAAGAGCAATCCAGGCATAACCCACTTCCAGATCAGCAACTGAGCACCATGGGAAAGACATATGAAAGGTTTTAAGCAGGAGCACTTTGAAAAGTGAGAGGATAATCACTGTGTTTTCTCTCCAAGAGGAAGAGTTTGCTGTCTTCCCCTATGTTGCTGTCATCCTTGTTTAACATTACTGCAGCCTTGTTGCCAGGGAAGGATTCTCACCCACTGAGTGACATCCCAGTGACACCCAGGCTTTCTGGGGAGATTTTCCCTTCAGTATTTGCCCCACTTTGAGAAATTACCCTTCTCCCAACAGCCCTGCCTCTGGTCTATTGTGGAGCTTTTAATCAGCTTGTTAACTAAGCACGGAGAATCAATTGAAGGAAGCTGCAAGGTACCTGAGTACCTAAAGCTGTAGAGACATGTCCAAGGCAAAAGAGAGAAACAATCAAAGGGTCCCAGCTTCTGCAGATGGGGCTGCTACAAGCCTTTGCTGACCTGTGTTCATCTCAGGTTTCCTCCACAAGGCAGAAAGCATCACCCACCATTAACTTACCCCTGTCATTCCACATTGCACAGAAAAGCCCCAAAACCCCAGTCCCACCTTGTATCCAAGCACAAGAAAATACCTTACATTTTCCTAACACCTTTAACCAGTGAAAGCACACAATCAGGTTCAGGAATAAGGCTCTCTCTCTCTTCTCCTAAAATAATGAGAATTCCAGGAAAAAGACTGCCAGCTCCACACAAATCCAAGAAGCACAACACCTCCTGTCCCCAGCCAAGCTCAGATACTCCACAGACATGTCTGTATTTATTTACTGTTGCTTTGCTGTTTGTCCAGGGTCAGTGCTGCTGTTTGGCATGTGCAGCATCCTCCTGAATGTGTTTCAGATTGGCTACAGCACAATCCTCATCCACTGCAAATCCAGGGTGGAAATTGTGTTCCCCAGCATTGGAATCCTTTTTATTTGCACACAGGTACTGCATGTTACCCTTCTGGAAGCTTGCTTATTCTCTCTGTCCCATTCCTGGGAGCCCCGGGGTTGGGGGAAGCTGGGAGATGTGGGAAAGTGAATGAACATGAGGCATTCTCCTGAGCATTGAAGGCATTAAAGCATCACACACCACTTCAAATGCTACCTGCACTCCCCATGTGCCATGTTGAGAGATGGGGAGAAAGATTAAAAAATTACCCTAGAAATATCTGATGTACCATAGGATCCAGAGGAGTTTGATTTGAAGCAAAGTAAGGAGAGAGGAGAAAACATTTCACGTTTTGCCAGAGGTGTCTTTGCACCAGTCTGAGCCTTAGTCCCTCTGTATTTGTCAATCCATCCACCCAACAAAATCCTTTGTACACAAAGATATCTCACACCATTTTTACCTTGTTATTCAACACCAGCCCTCTTCTTTACAGACCCAAAAATATTTGAAAAGTAAACTAACTCCCACCTCAGCAGCAAATACCCACATGGGCAGGACAGAGGAACACAGAGCTCCAGGATGTACATTCAGTGCGGTCACACTTAAAAGCTGCCCTTACCCAAGGATGCCAGCACCTGCCTCAGCACTCAAGTGCAGGAGCACTCATGTCCCTCACCCTTGCAGAGAGGCAGGTTTACTCCTGCTTGGACCTGTACCTTCTTCTCTACTTGTCCCTTTCCACCATGTGTGCAGACAACAGCCAACTTCACCCTGCTCATGTTGTTATTGTTCTCCACTTGCAGGCTTACTTTCTGTGGCATCACTCTAAGGACTGCATTCAAGTCCAGCACAACTTCACCAGGTAAAAAAAGAAGAGAAAAAAATACCTTCTACTGGTCTAAAGAAACTTTTCCTTTCTGCCTGTGATGTCTGTTATGGTTCCTGCTAGGACTGTGTTCATCTGATCCTACACCGACTCTATATTCTGGGTCACACAAGAACCAAGTTCAGACCCATCCTCCCTCCAGTGACCTGGGCTCACCAGTTCCCTTCAGTTTTCCTTTGTGCCTTGGACTGCTGCAAAGCTCATTCCTTCCTCCCAAACATCTTCCTGCTGCCTGTGTCAGGGACCAGCTCACAGACTGGAGGATGAGAGAGGGTGGTCTCCCCATTTCTACCACTGGGAGATGTCTCAGCTTAGGCCAGTTTCACCAGGCACTGCCTGTCCTGCTCCTTTGGAAACGGCAAGTGGGAATGTGCTCAGCTGTGTTTGTGCACAGCCACACCCCACAGGCCTCAGGCAGAGCAGGCACAAACTCCCCATGCGTGCTCAAATCTGTGTGTGGGCCAGCGAGAGGGGAAGGACACACTGGCCATTAACTATCTCCATACACTGTACAAGTCCTGTGTCTCCTCCCAGGTGTGGGCTGATGCTGACCATAGCCACCAACCTCCTCCTCTGGCTCCTGGCTGTGACCAACGATACCCTGCACGTGGAGATCGAGTCTCAGCTGCGCGAGGTAGAGCGGCGATTTGCAGGCAAGGCTCCGTCTTCACATCCCCATTGCTATTAGGCTGACATAGGTGACTTCTAGGGAAACAACATTTCACAGAACAACAGAATATGCTGAGTTGGAAGGGACCCACAAAGATCAAGTCCAGTTCCTGGCCCTGCAAAAGACCATCCCCAAGAATTCCACCACGTGCCCCAGAGTATTGTCCAAACCCCCCCTGAACTCTGTTGGGCTTGGTGCTGTACACTTCCCTGGGGAGCCTCTGGGTCTCAGTGATTCAGATTTTATCTCCAGTTCCCCCAAATGCTGCAACTTCCCTATTATTGGAGGCTGTCTCAAGGAAATGGACTGCAAGGGGAGAACATTTTCACCTAGAGGTATGGGATCTGCTATGAAACCCTGAAACTGAGGGCTAGGAAAGGAAAAGCCCACCATAAATTAGCATTTTTGCTCATTTTTACCTATTAACTGCAAGCACAATATTGCCAGACTAGAAGAGGCTCATGTAATTCCTGTGCTCTTCTTTCTGAGGAATTATAGACAGCAAAGGGGAATCTAATATTCCAGGGATAGAGATAGAGAAGGCTTTGCTGTGAACGAGGAGGTGTCTCATCCATGTTGACCATGGATGGGAAAAGACATCTGCAAAGCTGTGTTATTCTGAATCATCACATCCTTTGGGACTGAGCAGTAGCCATGTAACTTCCTGCTGATCCCTGTTTCCGAGGCACAGACACACATGTTGTGCCTGCACATGAGAAACTCCCAAAGACAGCCGTGAAATCCAGGCCATCTCCCTCTTAATTGTCACCTTCCTCTTCTCATGCTCCAGGCAACGAAACTACCTTGTGCACATGCCCAAACACAACCATCTGCAAAGTCTTCCAGAAGGGCTACATCCTGCTCTACCCCTTCAACACCGAGTACTGCCTGGTCTGCTGCTCCGTGCTCTATGTCATGTGGAAGAACGTGGGGAGACGCATCAGCCACCACCACGTCCCGCACACCAAGCCCAAATTCAAGCTCCAGGGCGTGGTCTTTGGGCCACTGCTGGGCACCGCTGCTGTAATCATCGGGGCCTGTATCTTCATGATGTACCAGATCCAGGCCACCAGCTTGGCCCCCAGCCGACAGGTTTTTGTGATCTATTATTCCTACTACGTTGTGCTCCTACCCCTGATGACTGTGGGCGCTGTGATCGGGACAATCATCCATGCCCTGGAGAAAAAGGAGCTGGATACGCTGAAGAACCCAACCCGCAGCCTGGACGTGGTCCTGCTGATGGGGGCAGCCCTTGGCCAAATCGGCATGTCCTACTTCTCCATTGTGGCCTTGGTGGCCACTGATCCCAGGGACCTGCTGAACAGCCTCATCCTGTCCTACTCTGTTCTCCTCATCTTTCAGAACATCACCCAAAATGTTTTTGTCATTGATGGGCTCCACCGGCAGCGCACCGTAGCAGCGACTGAGGCCAAACACACTGGACACGCTGGGCACACGCTGCAGCACACGGTGGCTGCAGAGCTGCCTGGGGAAGAGGAGATCACGCTGAGCAGCAAACAGGACCACAGCCAGACACCTCCTGGCAAGGATGAAGACACTAAAGAAGAGCAGAATCGTGACACCTACAGCCAGAGACGAGTGAGCGTGCTGGAGCTGGGACAGGAGATTCGGAAAGCTTCCCTGTCCTATATCCATACCTACTCTCACCTGAGCTGGAAGAGAAGAGTACTGAGGGAGATCTCGTTCTTCTTGGTTTTGTGCAACATCATAGTAAGTATTGTGCTCACTGCTCTGTCACAGCTCGGCCGAGCCACAGTGACCTGTGACACAGATGTGATCTCCTTGTCTTTCCCTTGTATTCCAGACAAAAAAACCTTTGCCCACCAAGTTTCAACCTATTGGTGAGGCAAGTCAAGAGTGATTTTGCTGTTAATACCTCACTCTCATAATTAGAAAGTCTCTTTTACCCTGAGTCAAATATTACTGGGTTTCATGGGTGCAGACAGCTGATAAATCCTTGTCAAGATTTTAGCCTCCAAAAAAAACCCCATTAGGCTCATTAAGGGTGTTTCATGAGAAAGGTAGAAAAATGTGAGGCACCAGCATTAAGTGTCTGTAAACATGAGTCTCCAGGCTTGAAACTCACCCAATAAAGTACACTGTGGTCTGAGATATTGAATCAACCCAGCAGCCTTAATCCAGTGAAAACACACTGCCCAAGGAGAAAACAAAACCCTGTAGAAAGATTAAGCAGGCTGGAGCAGAATGGGGCTGTCATTAGGTTTCCAAGGATGCAACACGATTTGAACTATAGCAAGAAGTCAACAGCATAACCATGGGATTTTCCTTCTCCTCCCTGGCAAGAAGACTACTATGATACTCCTGAAATATTCCTACAACTACTTGAGCCAGTGCTGAGATTAGGGTGCAGGTAGAGGACAGTTTGTCATCGTCTGACTTGTGTTTCTTTCTTTCACATCCCTCCAGCTGTGGGTCATGCCCACATTTGGGGCTCACCCCATCTTCGAGAACGGAATGGAAAGGTCATTTTATGGCTACTCTACCTGGTTTGTGATCGTGAACTTTGGGCTCCCTTTGGGTGTGTTCTACCGCATGCACTCAGTGGGGGGGCTCCTGGAGGTCTATGTCACAGCCTGAGGCCAAGCTGGACCCCCACCCCAAGGGCTGGGGAGAATCAGTGATGCTGAACAAAGACGCAGTAAGCAGCAGATATGCATGTGGAAGCTTCTAAGATAGTTCCCCTCCGGCTTCTGCTTGGACTTCTCCTTGTACAACATCACTGTGAGTTTCAGAAGAACTCATATTATCCTTTTCCATCATAGAGAATAGACTCAAAGCCCATAAACAAACTCTCACTGTTCTCAGGAACCATGTATGCAGTCAGCAGTCTGCCAGTGGATGCTGTTTGGCAGCAAGTGGGACTTTACCTGCTCCTGTTGAGATCTTCCAGATACAAGAATGCAAGAGCAGCCTTTAGCAAAAGCAATGAAGACTGGCCTGCACCAGTTCAGAAAACCAAAAGCAATTAAAAAATAAAAGCTATAACATGACTTTGCCTTACTGAGAATAAATATTACTTCTCCCTACAGGCACTCCCATATCCTCAAGTGGGAATCACTAGGGAAGCACTGTGGGTGATCTTTACTCACCACGGATGATGTTATCACTGGTGTGGACTAGCCAAGGTTCCATCCTTGCGCACAGGGCTAGCTCAAGAGCAAGCCACTGCCACATCCACTGTCAATCCCTCCCCACCCCAACACTTTGGCCCTTGTTGCTGCCTTGTGCATCCACAAATCTTTCTTGGGGTCACCATGCACAAGGGAAAGCAGCTGCAGAGTGAGGTGCCTGATCAAAGACCAGTTGGGATGTGTTCCATGGGGATGCTTTGAAGGCATATGGGAGAGCAAAGGGCTTGTGACTATGGGTCCCAAATCCAGAGCCTGATGAATGGCAATAAAGAGACTGAATTTTCACCCGTGTCTTGTGAAATCTCTAGGTCTGCTCTGCACTCAATGGGCTCAAAGTCAACTCATTTAAACCATTCTTGCATTCAGAGGTTGGATGGGGCTCTGAGCAACCTGGCCTAGAGGAAGGAATTCCTGCCCACGGCAGATGAGCTTTATGGTCCCTTCCAACCCAAACCATTCTGGGATTCTACGAGATTTAAGAGCAGGCCTGCTCTGTAATCAATCAAAATCTGTCATTACCCTTACCCAAGCATGGTACAAAAGGCATTCTCATTATTGCTTCTGTTCCTCTGTAAATCAATCCCAGGATCTGTGTGGATTTAGGATTAGAGCCTATTTCTGGGGATTTTTTGCAATTCCCTAGAAAAGCAAACTCTCCCAAGACAGTAACAGTGAGGATTCAACATTTGGGCAGTGATAGCACCTTCCTGTGAAACTCTAAGTGAGACTGATTGCATGAGCATGAACTTTGCCCAGTAAGTGTTTGTATTTGGGCCCATGTCAACAGAAATATGTCATGAGAAATAACAGCTGGATAAATTAGGCTCCAATAAAGTTAATTATTATACTCATGTCAGTGTTTGTACCATGGGATCCACAGGACATACATGCTAAGGTCTGACCTCAAACCTTCTTCCCAGTGATTGACAGCCTGGAAGGATGGCACTTCATGGGCAAACCATGACCTGGATTTTATCCAGTTTAATGGATAAAGCACTGATCTTTCACAGAGCAGATGACTTTGGAATGAAACACTGAATACCTGACTGAAGACACGATCAGCATGGACAGGAATGAAGCCCACCAGCTCCAACTCTCACCTACAGCCACCACAGATCAGATAAACAGACAAGGCCCTCCATGTCCTTTCCTAACAACCCCCAAGGCCAGGGGGCCTGTTTTACAGGTCTCAACACTAACTCAGGAGATGTGATCCTGTTTGATGATGCTATAAACATAGAAATGGCCAAACCCACACAATTCAGGCTCATTTTCCAGAGTCAAATCTTCATTTCTGATAATAAAAAAAAAATTACCACTGCAGAGGAAGCCAGCCCATGGTCCCCTAGTGGTACAAATCACCTCGACATAAGAGAAACAAGATTATAAACCTCTCTCTGGGGAAGAAAAAAAAAAGGACCCAAGTGCATGTTTCAGTTAATCTTTATCTTTCTCTCCATAAGCAAAGAGTTTACAGTGCAAGTTGATTTCCACAGAACAAGGATCAGACTCCAAACACCAAGAAACAAACAAAAAAGGCTTCCAGAGAAACTCACAAAGAAACAAAGCAGAAAAGAGAGGACGGAAGAGATTGTGAGAACCAGCAGATCCATGGGAGGGAAGAGGCAAAGCATGTGGGACACGGGAGGCCCCATTCCAGCTGTGAGGTGCAAGTGCCATACAATCAGAGTCTGGCCCCACCAAATCACATTCTTATACATGAGAGATTCTCCAAGTGAAACAGAGCCCTCACCCTGTTTACACCTGAACAGAGGTGGGGTCAGGATGGGAGTAGTGCTGGGTGGCAAAGTGGGTTAGATATGGGAGGGAGGTGGGGGAATAACCTCTATTTCACATATTTCTTATCCTTCCAAAAACCATGCTGGTTTTATTCCACTTTCTACTGGCCTGGGACTCCATCCTCTTTCAGTGCCCAGAGGAGAAAACCACCTGACTACAGGCCAGTGGGAGCCAGCAGCACACTGGAGCAGCTCTCTAGGAGAGGATGATCATACTGTTATCACTGCAGCTTAGGCCAGGGTTACAAGTCACAGACTTGTCTCACACTGCCCCTATACTTTAATGTGACAGACCTGTTTCCATGCAGTGATCCCACTGGGTCTAACCTGTGGCAAACAGCTCATGGCCAGCAATCCTCCCAAGAGCCTGAAAAAAAGAGCACCAATGACTATACTCTGCTGGAGAGGGAAAGGTCTCAGTTCATGACAGGATCCCTCACATTTCATTGTCTAAAGCCACGTGGGTCTAAGACGACAGCCCCTCCCAGCAGAACATAAAATTTGACTCAAACCCCAGGGTGTCTCCACTCACCAATGTGTAACCCCAGGATGCTGAACCAAGCCAGCAACAGCAGATCTCCCACCAGTTCCCATTCTGGCTCCCGGATTTTACACATACTTGGAACCCAATACATTCAAGATCCAGTAACTTTGTCAATAGCAAAATGTCCTGAAGAATTAAACTTTGCCTCAGCATTCTCCACTCCCTACTGACATGGAGATGCTTTTCCTCCTACAACTTCCAAATTCCTCCTACAACTTCCCTGAGTGCCTCCCTCAAACCCTTGCCTTAACAGCAGTGTGCAAAAGACCCTTCTGCTCCCTGCATTGCATCAGCCTGCCAGGCAAAGATGGAAGGATATGGTTCCTTTCAAACCCAGATGACTGTGTCCTTTCAGCCAGTGGGAGAAGACTTAAAAGAGTTTAACAGTCAGGTCTCTTCTTGCTCTCACTGAGCCAGTCCCTTCCTCCTTGTGTGCTCACACAGATTAAATAGGGCTTTCAAAAGTGAGACAGGCTCCTTTGCAACAGCCCACCATGAAGGACAGGCTGCTGGGCCTGGAAGCTAAGGAAAAACAAAAAACTTCTGAACTACACCAACAAAACTTCTCAGGCAGCTTTCCAGGAAAGGACTAGAGAGATTCAGAATTGAGACACGAAGTTTTCTTCAACATCTTCTCCTTTCATTTAGGTGGGAAAGACTTCTCTATATGCAACTGAGACACCAGGGAGACACCTGCAGCCAGAAGGGATGCCCTGGAAACTATGGAGCTACGTGGAAGTAACTGCAGTTTCCAAACCCTGTCTCCTGCAGGAATAGCAGCTTCTCCCTTGCACCCAATGTACAGCTAGTCTTTTTTAATTAAATGCTGACTCTGATCAGGGCAAGGACAGGGTCAGATTGGTCTCCAAACCACATCCAGAAGCAAAAGAGTAACAGAGGAGCTAAGAACAGTCTGATTTCTAGTGCAACCACAACAATGGACAATCCCTCAGATATCTTTAACTCAAGGTTCATGGTGAAGGGTGAGGGAAGAGACATGAGCTGGGGGGAGGGATGTCCAAGCAGGTCCCAATTAAAGCTTTAAATGACAGGGAGGTAAATGAAGTGATTGTCCTTTTGGTCTCTCAGCTGGAAGTGAAATGCAGGAATAGCTGTGATGAAGCAGCACACCGCAGTCCTTAGATCCAGTGTATTCCTCTCAGTAGAGGTAAGTGCTCTCTTTAGACCCGTTGAATTTCAAACAGCTTCACATCTGTGTCATACCAGATCGGGGGATCCACATTTCTGAGAGAGAAAGAGAAGAGCCACTTTACTCCCTGTGGCCAGGTACATGGAATTCCAATCTCACAAGAGCTGGCTGCACAGTGTGCCTTCAGCTTTGCATAAAAGGAAATCACTGGCTGAGAGACAATGCACCTTACAGGGATGATAGTTTCTACAACAACCTACAAAGCCAGAGCTTTGCATGAAATCTCTGCACCAGACCCTCTGGGCAGCTTTTCTATTCCCTGCTGCTGCCAGTTCCCAAACAAGCAGTATTCCTAGAACAACCCCCTTCATGTCACCCACTCAAAGTTTTGGAGCAGCTGATTCACCCCAGTCTCTTCCAAGGGAACAACGTTTTTCTATTCTGTAAATATGAGATAACCCAGGACTGGCTGAGTGCATGCAATTCTCTCTATAGGTCTCCCAAAAGTTTGGAAAAGGCCAAGTCAGGCTGCCCCAGCTGGTTTACCTTAAATAAATAACTCCCCACATGTAGGTGCGGAACCACATGGCAGTGCCCGAGTTTGCCTGGTACTTGCGGATGAGGATGGGGTGAGGCACTGGGAGCAGCCCCACCAAGGTGCCATGCTGTAAGAACTTGAGGATCTCTGACTCATCCGTGAGACCCCTGCCAAGACACAGACCAGGGACATCCTTAGCATGTCCCACAGACACCTCCAAACACCAAGCAGCACGAAGGATCAGCCTAAACAAACACAGACACGGAGCCATGGCCAAGGAGAACACACCCCCTCCCCTCTGTAAACAGAGTGGAGAAGGGATCAGACAAACAAGATGTTTGGCAAGGAAAGTAACAACTCTGCTGAGCCCAAGGGGCTTTCAATTAAATTTTACAAGGTTTCCCTTCAGGGCCCTCCAAATTCAAACCCTGCCAACCTCACACTGCTCCTTAAAACACCACACAGCCCTTCCTCTCCAAAAATCTCCTTACTTGTCAATACAGATCTTCTCCACCTGAGGGACCAGCACCTGTAAAAGCCGCATGATTGTCTGCAGGGGAAGCTTTGACTTCCAAGACATGACCTGTAGGTAGTAAAGCAACAGGGACATCAGAGCACTGCATTAGCAGGTTTTTACAGCTGTCTCCACAATCTCTGCAACAAATGAAGTTTACATAGATCACAAAGCTGGTGGGTGAACTGAGTGCACAGGAGCAGTGCAATAAATCCTGGAGCACTAGAATTATGAGGTACCCAATGAGACCAGTGGGGCATTGGTTTGAAACAGGTAAAACAAAATATTTCTTTGCAGATGTCAGTAAATTAAAGTTCTGGAGCTTTGACCTCCAGTGCCTGTGAGGAAATGCTGCTCTGGGAGAGTCTCTGATGGCAGGGTACGGGGTGGGGGTGTGAGGGATTTCTGCCACAACCCTTCCTCACTATTGATTTCCTCTGTTCAGATGCCCTTACCCAGTCAGGAGTTGGAGTCCACTGTCCACTGGAGGATGCACTAGAGAGACGCCTTCGATCCTGCCTGGAATGTGATGCCTCCTATTGATAAATATTATTTTTAACAAATAAAAATGAACAAATGCAAATGACACTTAAGAGTAAGAAATACAGTCCATTTTCTGCTGATATTCTCCCCAGATTTCCTAGACCGCTATAGGGAAAGACAGCTCAGCCTGTCCCTAGGATATGTCAAACCCACTAGACCTTCATTCACCAAACCCATGTGCTCTGATCCAGTGAGCAGCAATATTTGATTAAGTTGGAGGGCCCTGTGGAAGGTCACAGCTCCAGTCACCACTGCTGACACTCTGCTGGAACACAGTTAAAACAGGACTGACAAGATACTGTTCAGGCATTCTTCTTTCTTATTAATCTTTTAGCACAGAGATTAAATAGCTAAAGGCCACAGATTTTCCAGCCACTGTCTACTGAGTTACCTCTGGGATTTTTGGTGTTCATTCTGGAAGATCCTAAAGAGCATTTTTCCCAGGGTAGGCTCTCAGCAACTTCTACCTAACAACTCTTGCCTCTTGAGGAATGACGCACTCAACCTGGCTTTCCACACTCATGGTGGGAAGGAAGGAAATAACCCTCTAAAATCACTGTCGATCTTTGCACAAAGTGAAAACAGAGAGGCTTTTTCCTTTAGCAATGCACCCTGACCATTCACTGCTACAGCCTAGAGCTGACTTTTCTACAAAACAAATGGGCACAGCACTTCCTTCCAACAGCCATCCTACACCTCCACATGCATGGACTCATTCACTCGTCACCTTCACAACCAGAAACAGCCAGCTTGGGGTAGGACTGTGCCAGTGCTTTTCCAGCTGGGGAACAGCTCAAGCCAACTGCTGGACAGACAGAATGACCCATGATTATGTTTCATGGGCTGCTAGAAGAAGAAAAGCTTTCTTCTGCAAGTTCTCAGTCAAGATCTCATCTAATGACAACATAATTAATTGTGTGCTTAAGACATCTTGCTGGCCACAGGCCTTCACCTGGTACTAGACAAGGCCAGGAAGGGTAAATAAAATTGGTCCTGGGGTATTTGGGAATTCTGTGCATTCCAATTTATTCAAAGCCACTCTGAGGGCAGCACCTCAGCCCAATCTTCATGGTAACACAGTGTTCACAGCACCAGCTAACTAGAAGATTCTAGTTCAGAAGAAGAAGCAGCAGTAAGAACCCAAGTTGAAAACCTCAGGATCAGGAGGTATCATGGCCTCCCCCAGCAATTCTGCACTCACTGCTCTATCAGAGTCTTCATGTTGGAGAAAACTCACTCAAATGCCCCAGCTCTTGTGTCATAGAGCAAACATGAAACACCCAAGATGATGCAACAGCCCTTCTGAACCACATTGTGTCCCAGCACCTTGCACATGTGCACACTGCCTTCAGTGCGATGCCTTTCTTCAATGGGCCCACAGATGTCTTCTTCCAACCCTGAATTTTTGTTTAACGCATACCTAGACCTTCCCGGCACACCAGTGTCTGGCCTTACCCCACTCCAGGGCTCCCCATCACCCAGGGCTGCAGGTGGGTTTCCCTCTGGTGACAGCTGGGAAGCCTCAGGCTCCAATGAACGCATGGTCCCATCCTCTGACACCTGGGACTTCTCCGTGAGCTTGTCAATCCCTGTGTTCAAAAGAGGAAAAGCTCAGAAATTAATTAAATACGTTTAAAAGCAGAAGGTTCTTCTCTGTCCCACTATGCACAGACACCCCATGTCTCTGCTGATATTGGAAAAGCTCTCCTTTCAACAGGAGAAGCAAGATTTAGCTTTGATTTCACAACCCCAAGAGAGTTTTTCTCTAGAAAAATGGTCCCTGAGGAGAAACACAGGTTCACATGGATAGAGTTAACCTGAGGCAATAGGTCATGATCAGGACAAATGGTCATGTGGACACTACGTCTGAGAGGATAGAAACTGAAGGCAGTTTATGATCAGCTTGGGCCAACTGATCTGAAACTCAAGATTGAAAGGCAGTTAAGTTATTCACAAATGTAAACTCTTAATCTCTCCACACCCAGTGAAAGGGTGAGTCCATACCGTATCTCACAGAGAAAACAAACCACTCTCCTGTCCCAAAGGTAAACTAAAGCTCACCTGGAGTAGCCACCAGACTGGTCTTCAATGTCCCTGGTTCAGCAGGGGCAGCAGGACGTGACCCTTCCATGGAGACCCCGTCCTGGGAGTTGGTGCGAGAAATGGGTTCGGGGGTTTTCTTCTTGCGCTGCAGCCCCTTCTGGATGGACTGGGAGTCTGTGGGCAGGTTGGCCAGCTGGTGAAAGACATTCCGCTTGCGGATAACGGCATAGACCAAATTGGAGTTCCCTGGGAGTCACAGCAACAGAACGAGCAGAGAAGTAAGGCTCAAAGAGCTCTGCCAACCCAGCACAGCTCGCTGGGCACACAAAGCATGACTGCTCCCATCCACAAAGGCAGTGGCACAGGGAATAAAGAGCAGAGCTCAGTAGCCTCTTATCTGTAACTAAGCAGAAAAACTACAGAAAATTCAGCGAAACCCTTCCTAAGCCGAAAACCTAACAAGAAATGGCTTGGTGAGGGATACTCAAACAGCTGAGAAGGAAAAGGACAGTTTAAACCACATATTAGCATATATTTTGGAAGAAAAGGTTACTAGCCAAGGTTCAACATTTTTCCATCATCAAAAGAACTCACCAAAACAAATCAGGGCATTTAATTTTAGAAGACACAGGCTTGAAATAGCAAAGCCAAAAGGCCAGAATTCTTATTGCCTGCAAGATGGCATGGAACAGAATGAAATCATCCTCTAATATAAAACACAAATTACACCCACAAAGGCTGAATTGGATTTGGCAATTGCCACATGCAAGATTCCCATCAGAGAAGCAGAATGGCCATTCTTGATTTGCAAGTTTAAAGCAAAACACTAAATTTTGTCCAGGTTTAGGGACCTTACTTTATTATTTCTTTGAGATAAAACACTGTCAGGCTATTAAGAGGGAAAGCATAAGGCATTTCCTGAAAGTAGCACATGTCAGAACTTTCTTTGGATGAAGCAGTTTGGTCTTCAGCCCCCAGTGACCTGCCAAAGTAGAACTGAGAGGCACTTGAAAGTTTTGTCCCATCACATACGTTGCTGAGCAACGTGAGCAGTTTCACAGCAACATCCAGCCAGTCACAACTTACATGTTACACACTCTCTTTATGTCTCTTTTCCTCTCTATGCATCTCACCTCCTGCAGGAGAGCTGAGGTTATGCTGATAATTAGCTGCCATCTCATTTTGCTCTAAGCAAATTTGCCTTGGCCAGGGCCCAATGCTGATTATCTATCTACTAACCCAACTTCGCAGTCCTATGTAGCTGATTTCAACACTTCTCACCTCCTCATACTTTCTCTGAACTTCCATCTCGCATTTTGAACTAAACTAGTGCAAACCCACTAAATAAAGCAGTCTCTTACCATCAAACTGGTACTGAATGATGTTGTTGAAAACTTCCAGCAAGAAGAAAACAAGATGGTGGTTCTGGACAGCAGAGAATAGGAACCAGGTGGTGGAAAAAGCCTCCAAGAGATGCAGTAACTTGTTAGCAGCCACCATGGAGAGAGACTTCAGGTATGGAGACACTGTGGAAGGCAAACAAATGAAAACTAGAGAAAGAACCAAGGTGTTTTTATTCTCAAAAATACACCACTGAAAATGTTGCTTTCATGACCTTCCCATCCTTGAACTTCTGAGAAAGCCTCATGGAATAGGTGAGCCAAACAGGATTCCACAGAAACATTTCCAAATACAAAAGAAATGAAACAGAGATACTGCCTAGTAAAAGGAGGCATTGCTGCTTTTAAAGGGTTTTGTTTAGTCTTACACGAATAATAACAGCACCTCTGATGTGCCTCCTGAAAAGCTTCACAACTGGAGCCACGTAGACACTCACCAAGTCCAAGGGAAGCACCACCACTGTGAGGAGGTGGCACTCCCTGCTGGAAAGGGACAGCACTGCTAACCACCCTCACCAGGCCTGCTGGCAAATATCCTACTGCCACCCCAGGGGAGCTCCAGGACTCTGCTGTCCCTGCCTCTGCCCTATCTGACCATGCAGGCAGATCTGATCTGCACTGGCCCCTCCAGCACAGGCTGGAAGGGATGAGTTTCCAGCAGCAGGCACTGGCCAGAGTTAGGGGACACAGGTAAGGGCACAGGGCGAGCAGAGTGAGAGCACCGTAGGCTGTAGTTTCATCCCACAGAGAGCTCACCGTTCACAACAATGGTGAGCAGGCAGTCAAAGAGGGGCTGCAGCCGCTGGTGCCCGCTGGTGATGATCTTGTGAAAGACCTGTGGAAGGAAGGAGCTCTTGAGCAAGGGAGCACCTTACTGAAAGCACCCTCTCAACCAAAACCAGTGCCACCCCCACACTAAATGCTTCCTGACACCATTCCTTCCTAGGCAGGGCCCTGCACACTCCACAATTACACAGGCGGGGAAGGTTGCTCTCACTGCAGACTCGCGCTCCAGGAGTACAAGCTTTCATTTACAAGGAATCCTTTGGGAATATGACTAGGGCCCTACAACACCGCAAACAGAAACTGACTGTGAGCTGTTCCACAATGTTCAGACAGCCTAGGACACAACTAAACCACCAGGAAGTAAGAGACACCTTCACTTCCAATGGACTTTGAACCCTTATGATAGCTGCTTGAAATGCCACAGAATCAATCATTTTACATTTGATTTTAGTGCAAACTTCTAACTCAAATGTTTTTAACTATTTTTAACTATATCCTCAGACATGGAAAGATTCAAGTGCCTTGTAACCAGTTCAGCCATTCACAATCTTGGCCTTCCAACCTTTAGCTGGCATGTCTGTAGAGAAATCCTGAGCATAGTTAAAACAAAGAGATGATCTGAGATTAAAGTAATGCTAGAGCAAAACACATAGCATCACGAGCACTTATGGTGGGCAGGTTTCTTCCTACTCCTTCTAATGGGAATCTCCTTTTGGAGATTTATCAGAAACTGCTGAGAGATTCTTCTCTGGCAAATGAGAACAAAACAGAAGGGAAGCACCTGAGGCTGGTATTGCAAAGCACACAGCTGCTTATAGGCAGTGTTGTAGGCAGACTGAAAGATCAATGAAATCTGCAGCAACCCAAAACTGTAGGGCTGACCTCAGTATCACTGTTGTCCCCATTGACAGATGTGTTCCACACACCTCTGGTTGCCTGGGACAGAGCCAGATCTCCTGCCTTCCCTACCTACATCAAGTCTGGTAGAGGACATGCACCCACCCCACCTCATGCCAGTCCCAGAGTCCTCTGAACAGCAGTCCAACAGCAGTCCAGCACTATCAGGAGTTCTGTTTTTTGGGATCATATCATGCAGATGGAAGTGCACTTCAGCATATGCACCCTGCCAGACACATCACCTCAGGTTAACAGTGTGCATCCCACACACTTCCTAGCCATTCAGTGGGCTTCCAGCCTAGGGAGGGCAAGTATACTGAAGGAGGACAATTACTTTTGGAGCTAGGAGGGTTCAAGAAGTGCTGGAGCTGTACTCACTATGATGAGCAGATCTGCATGTGTCCCTGTGAAGACAGGGATATCCATAGGCACTCGTACAGAATACGGCTTGTTCAGTCGCACCCCAAAGTTACGCTCCCCACTGAGGAGCAGGAGGATAAAAACCCCAATGTGCATCAAGCCCACTCGTGCTGCAAGGAGAGAAAAAAACAACAGAAAAATATGTCACAGTGGGCCAGTGGAATTCTGAAAACAGAGGGGAAGTGAGGAGAGAGGAGAAACACTATGGGACTAATAAAAAACTGCACAGACTGAAACTGTGTTCCCTCCATTGTCAGTACCAGTGACCTTCCCAAGCACATCTGTGTTAAGTCTTACCAGTGTTAAGTCTTGGATTTTTTTCTTCTTGGGTGTCCTTAATATAAACCCATATCATAGCAGGGAAGATCTGACTATTTTACTACACAATGATGGCATTATGCCTAATTTACTCCCATGGCAAGAGCAGATTGCTCATTTTTCCCTCTTCACTGGATCAGGGACACAATTTTCAACATGAGGACTCAAAAGGTTAACACATGCTAAGGAACGACCTCCCTTCCCTGCGTTGTGGGATAGATCATGTCCTGCTTCTAGCCTCTTACAAAAATTAAAATCCAATTAACTGAACAACTCCACTCCATGCCTGTAGAAGCTCAGGAACATGCACTCAAGACAGGTCAAGTGGTAGGGAGGAAGCATCTCAAAAATATTCTAGCTCAACTGTCAAGCACAAATCATCCCAAATATTGAAAATAACCAACTTACATTGGTCTGCTCTGGCATCATTGAGAAAATACAAGATTGGAACAAGAATGTCCAGAACATCACTGCTCTTCAGCACAAAGAAGAGGAATTTCTGGAAGAAAGGGGAGGATTTCAGGCAATCATAAGCATATACCCTGCAACATCCACAAGACTCAGGACAGGCAGTCTCAAGCTAATCTTTCTCTCAAGAACATTACAAAGGCTGGTGAATGCACTACCTCATCAACTCCAGTGTTATTTGTGCAGTTATTATAATATCTGCTGCAGAACTTGCTTCCAGCATGGACCTTTGGAGCTGCAGCCCCTCTCTCAGGCTGTCCCTACAGCCGGATCCCCTCTCCGTGCATCACGGAGCAGTGCCGCTGACCACAGCACCCCAGAGCCACTGCCAGCTACCCACCACGGCCCTTCACCAGGGCTGGTCCAGGCAGAGCCACAACAGCCAAGCCAGGGTGAAGCTCGGCAAGAAGCAGATCCACACCTTGTTGAAGTCACAGAGTTTCCAGAAGAGGACAAGGAGTTCCTGATGGAATTGTATCTTCTTGGCAGAGTTTGGCAGATAGGTCTGGACCAGCGGGTTTGATAACAAGCGAGCCACTCCTTTCAGGATGAACTGGAAATCCTGCCAATTTCCCAGGAAAGAGACTGTGGTGGGCCCAGGGCTAATGCAATCAGCATGAAATCAGACAGGGAACAGTGCAGGATGGGAGCATGTTACCTCCTCCCGGTGTATCCTTGAGAGGTAATTCACAAACAGATTGTCTGGTCCAGGAGGCTGCATTCAAAGAAAAGGAGGGAAATGCTTAGTGGCAATAAGGTGAATTCAGGAAGCCAAAGCGCAACCAGCAAGGTCTCTCACTTCAGCTTTCTGCTCAGAATGATCCAGCTTTAAATGCAAGGAGACAGAGCACTGCATGGAACAGTAAAGTCAGGGGCTTTTCACTTACATGCTCCTGATTGAAATCAGTGACTAAAATCTAGTATTTTGGTAATGTATATCTTTAGTGACTACAGGACTAAAGCAGGATTGGACCAGAGAGAGCAGACTGCAAAGGGAGAAGCAGTGCTGAGTCCTACAGCTCAACATGCAATACAAGCTGGTGTGAGAGGACCCCCGTGAGTTCAGGAGAGCAGCAAATACAGATTCTAGTATCACTCACATCCACATCATCCATGGCTGTGCCAGTGGTTGTGCCATCCACAGTGGGACTCGAACTGGTGGAGCTGTCATAGTCCAAGGTGACGATCAGCACCTGGGCTGCCTCCTCCACCAGTGGCTCACGGTAGTCAGAGAAAAGCAGGTGGTTGTAAGGAATCCCATAACCCACAGGGTCGTAGGCACAGACAACATTCAGGAGTGAGGTGAAGAGTGGGAGCGCATGTCTGAGGAAGAGAAAATACTCTCAGAAGGCAGCAGCAGGAAACAAAAGGCACTGCCTTGGAGAGGGACAGGCGTATCTCTTCCCAAGGGCCATGACAAAACACAATCATCTCTTCTAACTTGTGACAGCAGTTCATGACTGAGCAGCCCAGACCCAAGAGCCAACACTCCAGCTCCCACCTGGGCTCCTCGACTGCAGCTGAGAGGGAAGGGGAGGGGAGGTGAAAAAGGTGGAAAAGATGCCTCCAAGAGGAATCTTGTGCATAATGTGAAAATGGGAAAGGACCTCAAAGCTCTCTAGCTTCTGGAAAGACAAAACTGTAGGTCTTCAGCCTCCAGCCAGGTTTGTGCTCCGCTATGGAGAGTGAGTGTCACCTGCGAAGCTGAAAGTCCCAGAGGTACAATGTCACTAGAGGGCGGCATTTATCCGCCACCAACATCACACCCCCTTCCCAAGGCTCTATGGCAGGGAATGGGATCTGTCATTTCCCATAGCGCAGGGATCAGTCCTGCAACAAACTCAGTGGGCACCGTGCTCAGACTCTCCTTTTGCTGCGGGGGAACACATCTCACTAAGCAGAAATACCAATGGGGTGTACATGAGACAGGGACAAAGTAAAAGAATATCCCCTGAATGTTGGAGGTAAGAAGTCCTATGGTTCTCCATTACCAACACACTCCATGGAAGAAATTTGAAGCTATGCCTCCCCTTGACACCCAGGCCCCCACCCTTCACACTCACCTGTTCTCCGTAGAGCAGAAAAACTGTACCCAGGGGTTGGTGTTGCTGCTGTCTGAGGACGGAGGCAGGTACATGGCCTCAGAGAAACAGGTCAGCAGCAGCTTCAGCAGCTCTGTCCTGGAAGGAGAAGTAAAGGCCTGGAGCCACTCAGGAGCAGGGACTGGGCACAGGAGGCACAATCACCACAACAACACATAAGGAAGGCTCATTTCCACCTAGAAAATCCTTCCCAGAGAGAGTTAAGCCCATTTCATTTCCTAAGCCATACTGCTGTCACTAGCACAAAGCTCAGCAGAATTGCTGCCTCACAAAAAAGAAATCCAGTACAGAGCTCCTTGGCATTTCCAGAACAGCAGTGTTTACCCACTTCCTGCTGCAGACAGTCTGACTCCCATATTATACTACAAGAAGCTATTTAAAAGGTCAGCCGGGTTTTTTTCTGTGTTGTCAGTCCTGTTAGCTCAGAAAGAAGCAAGCAGAAAGCTCCTTGGGAATCACGGATACTCGAGGAAGCAAAGAGAGCTCGTCACCCCCAGATCTCCCTCTCCAGTGCCCAGTTTCTTTCCATTCTGCCTTTGCAGAAGCTCTTACCTATTCAAGTCATGGATATAGTTGGGCTGTGGAGAATGAGCAAAGCCCACTCCTGCCTCCCAGATGTACTCACAGCTGTCAATGGAGTGGATATCTTCTGCTGTGTCCTGTGGGAGAAATAAGAGGTTGAATCACAGAAGGCAGGAGCCAGAATTGGCAGCACTGGTGGTATCCAAGGCAGTTCAGCCCCTCTCTCTACAAGAAACCAGCAGAGAAGCATCCCGACAATTGAACTGTACAGAAGCTCCCCAGGCCTGAAAAAGAAGGTGCTGATATCTTCAAAGTGCTCAGCCTTTGCAAGTAAGGGATAAAACACAGAGATACAAGCACTGTGCACAATGGAGGGAACCCATATTTCTAGCCATAATTTCAGGGCTGACTTCAGTGGGAATATGGGTCAGTCCTGTGTCACCTTTGCCCATTCTCTCACAGTTCTCCCTCTTTACTCAGCGGTACTTCAGCAAATGCCCACCACAACCTTTATCTCTGGGGCCACATGATGCTCTACAATGAACAGAAGGTGGTGGTACCCATCTCTCTGCTCTTAAGCTGCAGCCAGACCAAGCCCAGAGAGGGAAAGTCAGCTCAGCAAAGACTACAGAGGCTGCAGGCAGCAGACAGGCAAGCCAGCAGCAAGGAACATAAATCATTCACAATCTCAGTGTCTAATTCTAGTTACCCGGAACCCTGAAAAACCAGTTTGGCTGCTGCCAAGGGAAAAATCACAGGTGCAGGTGGTGGGGGGAGGCTCTCCCAGGAAAACCCATTGTCACCCTAACTTGTGCAATCCATCGCAGGTGACAGCACTCGACAGCAAGTCCATCTTACTCACAGTACATGGGTAGCTCTGATCCAGCGTTGCCCCTTCAGCCCCAGGTAACAGATTTCAACTCTTTCTACTACTCAGAAACCCCAAGCAATCAATTTAGTACTCAGATTTGTCAAGGAATTTTGCAGCCATCAAATACACCATGGTTTAGCACGCTCATTTTTAGTATATGTCAGATCTACCCCAAAAAGGAGGGCTGTTTTTTTGTTTATAGACTGAACCTACAAAAAACATGAGAGTCACTGGCAGAGAGAGAGAAGGAGGGAGATGCACCACTATCTGTTCTCTGTTCTTAGCACACCTGGTAGGAGATACCTGCTTCAGGAAACTCCTCCTGAAGTACTGACAGTCATCATAATGATCAGAACATATTTAAATGCCTTTGCTGCCATGATACAAAGAGGGAGAAGACGTGGAAAGACACAACAGAGACCATCTACTCATTCAGATCACAGCATACATGAGCAGACAAACAGCTGCTTCCTGCCCCGGACTGCTCCAAACTGCCAGAGAAAGGAACAAGGTGCTAAAGGTCTCTGCTCTGCCGGCAACAACAGAAGAGCGACTGTTTGCCAGCAAAACCACCTTCTCCTGAGGGGTGAGCTGTAGTGTGGGGGTAGTTGCCAGCCACTCCATTTGAGACTCATCCTCAGAATATCTGTTTTAGAAGGCACAAACACCATACAATGAACCCAAAATGATGATCATCATTACTCACTGTGGGCTCAAGCTCAGCAAATCTCTATTTTCCTGCCTGCAGGCTTGCAGGAAACTGCCGGGGTTCCCCAGGATCCCCCCTACCATGCAGTTAATCTGCCTCTATGCAGATAAATCTCATTATTCAACTTTCAACTCACCACCGTGCTCCTCCGGTGGCTCTGCACAGTGAAGTCGGGACAGAAGAGCAGATCTGTGACAGCGAGGAGCAACGACTCGGCCAGTGGCCGGGCATTTTCATCATCTTCATCTCCCTGAAGTGACAAACAGAAGAGCACTGTCAGCTCAGGGTGACCAAAGAGAACACAGTAACACCAGTATGACACAGCACAAGAAGATAACACTGCCCAAAAACACACAGGGAGGCAAGACATTATATGGGAACAGGAGGGAACAAAAAACCCAGACAGTACAGGAAAGAAATTTCTCCCCCGATGGCGATGACTAAACAGGAACAAGCTCTTTAATGACAGCAAACTGAGCAGACAAAAGCCCAGAGATGTCAGGATAAAAGAAGAAGGTGTACCCAGGTCCTGGGTACACCTTGCCATGCAGCTTGGCTTCTTGAAGACAAAAGGAAAGGGAAGCACTGACAGAGAAGAGGGTTTCACATTCATGAAGGAGGATGATTTGGATGGTGCACAAAGACAGCAATGGGGAAAAGCCAACGAGCATCAATAAGGTGTAAAACCCCTCAAAGTTTTGCATGGGCTGCCCAGAACTGGAGGTGACAGAAGAGGGAGAGGCTAGATGCATCAGGCAAGGGGCTGCCAGCCTGCCACAGCAGAGCGAGCACGACAGCAGAGAGGATTGTGCCATCTCCAGCGTACAAAGCAGTCTCTCTAGCACGCATGGCTACTCCTCTGCAGCCGTTGCCACGGGAAACCTTGACAGATCCTGCCTGTCAAAGAGCATCCTGCTTGGGAGACCTTCCCACCACACACCAGTGCTAGAGGGAAAGACAGAGAGCAGGAATGGCAGGAGCTTATCTACCTCAGCCAGGCCTCTCTCAACCTGAGCACAACACACAGCTCTTCAATCACAGCAGGCAGCTATGGAGATAATGGTCTGTGTGGCTCTGAATAGGTCTCGGTGACAGCAGGGAGGATACCACAAGCAGAGCCCAGATGTAAGAACAGGCACGGAGAGGATGGAAGGAGCCAGCAAAGATGCTTTGACTTGTGCTCACAGTCAGAGGGGAAACGACAAACATTAGGGTCCAAGGGGATTTCTTTTCCAAGAATGATCTTTGCTAAGAGTATCTCGACTGCTAGAAAAAATGTCCCTACAGGCTCCAGGTACCACCACATCCAAAATGGTGGCACACAACAAACCAATAGATCTCAATATGACACAGACTCCCATAGAGGAGGAAGGATCCATGGCTCCATGGAGCTCTGCCATCCATCATTTCATCAGGAAGCAGGTGAAGGATAATTACAGAGATATTCACTAAGAGTCCAGGCATACCATCATCTTCAGTTCCCAGACAGAAATCAGCCACCAGACAGCAAAGCTGTTGCCCCTAGATTAGATGAGATCCCAGCTTCCCTAACATCTGGTATTTGTTATCCCAACCTTACAGGTTAAATGCACAGAATTAAATGACTGGGCACACTGAATCACAACAGCTCCACCCACATTCAGGAGGATTCCCTAACACAGCACACATGGACTGGGCTGGATCACCTTGGGGTGACCCCACCACTCTGAGGCTGAGAAACTCTCTTCTAGGTGCTGAAAAAAGTGGAAAAACAGGAGTAACAGCAGCCTGGGTGGATCAGAGCACCAGACACCCCTGCATGTTCCTTCCCAAAACAAGTTCCTCCATTGTTAAGCCTCTCCAGCACTCCCTGGCCCCTGAAGGTATGTAAAGATGGACAACCACCACACTCCCAACACACAAATCACATAGCAGGACTAGCAAAGACTTCCCTTTTCACCACCCAGAACCTCCTTTTGACATGCCCTCGGGCAATGCAGATAGAGGTGACAGGCAGAGACAGTACAAGGTGCCAGTTTATACTGTACCAACCACTGCCAACCCTTCATAACTGTCCCCAAAGACAGTGCAGTGCACTTGGATTCAGGAGAACCACATTCTTCAGTATGGCCACACTGACCTGCAGATCAGAAACTCACAGGAGAGGGCTCTCACAGAGCAGCTGCTAAGGGAGCAAGCAGGCAAATACATACTCCTGGCATAACTCAGCTGTGTTCTCAGTGCTGTTAACCCTCCTATTTGCAGAAGATCCTAAAGCCCTTTCACCCCATTCCTCTGAGAGATGCAAAAGAGCATTATTGTGCTCGCTCTCCAAACAGAGAAATGTGGGGAAGCTGAAATACTCCTTGGGGTTATGCCCGTCACTGACAGAGTCAGAAACAAAACCACTCTTTAACCGCCCTTGCTCAGGTGTGGGCTTCATCTCCCATATTAGGCCCCTGGCTAAAACTGTATCACTCAGCTCATAAGCAGAGTATTGAGTCATGATGCCAAGAGCTTCTCTGGCACTGTTCACTTTAAATGTGACATTGTAAAATCAGTGGAACAACACCTTGTTGCTTTGACTTGAAACTTAAATCAACTGTAATTAATGCAACAAGGACATTTCAGTCAAAGAAAGTCATAGAGCCTTCAGTACAGCTCTCATATTCGTTAAGATTCACACCTCCAGTTGTACCGGAGAAGCCTTCCATCACATATCAGTGCTCTCATACAGCTACACACACAAGAGAAACATTCAGAAGATGCAGCAAGAACCAAAGGAAGGGAAAGAGTTTAGAAAGTGCCACCTAATTTCTGACCATGTAGAAATAACCGGAATAAAGTTGCCCCCAAATATTCAGTGTCTCCTCACTGCAGCCTCCCCATCACCCTCCAGAAAGAAAAATAAGTCACAAGAGACAGACCCCTCCTCGGCCAGCCCCAGGGACAGTTGACCAGAAGAAACCTCTCCAGTCTGGGTCCTCGAAGATGTAAGGCAGGATACGGGTGAGGAGCCGACAGCAGTTCAAGACAATTTGTCTCTCCTTCTCTGTGTGGCAGCCACTCTCTGCTCCCTGCACCAGCTTCTCCACAGCCTGAAGGAAACAAAATCAAGGAAGGCAGCATTAGCCTGGGCACGAGTTAGCAAGAGCTAGGCAGGTCTGTCCTGCTAGTGATACCCTCACACAGAGTTGTAAGCAGTTCCTGAGAGTCCATTTTCTCTCAGTTTAAATGGCACCAGTGCTGTTTGAAACTCTGCAAAAAACAGGGTTAATGATTTTAAACAGTCCTTCTTGAATTTCTGCTGTTCCACTGCAAGAGACCTCAAACCAAGGGCTAATCCCTACAGCACACATGTGGTGCCACGTAAGACAGACAGGCAAAGCACCAGAAGGCTCCTTCCAGCACTGCTCCATGACACCATACACTGAAAAGGGCAGATGAGATCAATCAGCTGCAGCAAGTACCTGAGATGCAGGCAGGAAGGACCAAGGCAGCAGCACCGTGCTGCACCGTGTGAGGCGCTGGCCGGGAATGATCACACAGAAACACACAGTCTGACAGTTCCATCTGTGCTGGTGTGATTACAGCAGGGACTTCTCCTGACTCAGGAAGTGAGAGCTAAGCTACCGCCTATGTTAAGCGTAAGGATGCAGCCTCCAGCATCAGCTGGAGAAGAGGGTGGTAGCCCAGGTTTCCCCACTGCCCCTGTGAATAGGATTGCTGCTCTGGAAAGAGCTTCTGGGCTGAGACTCTGCAGCCCATCCAGTGGCTGCTGCAACTGCCAGTGGAGGTCACTGGTCTTTTCAGAATAGATGTGGGTCTCACCAGGCAGCAACCACAGCCCCAGGATGCAGTGAAAGGAGGTTTTACCCACAGAAAAAAGCAGTTTCTTCCCCCCACAGCTGCACCTACTTGTTCTTACTCTCTGATGCCAAGGGGAAATGAAAGCCAAAACATTTAACAAGTATTCACCTTGCTGCTTTTTAATTCATGAGGTCATATGCTCCTACTTATTTTCATGGCAGACTGCCTGGGTCACTGACTCTGCCAGCCTGCGTCACTGCATTAATGGGTATTTAAGTGCTGTTTGTCCTGGCCTGTCACACACTACTCTAACTGAGCTGAACCATTTCTTCTGGCACATTTATGACTGTACAGCCTGAGTCTCCAGCCATGACTGTAAATGACATTTCTCCACTAACACAGCATTGCTAAGTCCAGTGGCACACTGCACATGGCACAGGTCAGGGCCCTCAGACTGGCAAAAGTACCGCTGGAGTCTTGCAGGCCCCTATGACACTGATATCCCGAGATCTACGGCTCATGGATAAACAGTCCTGCACTCACAATATCTCCCAACACACCTGCTTCCAGTAGGGAGAACAGACAATATTTTAGTCTTGATTTTAGGAGAAAGAAGACACAGAGTCAAAGGGGTTACAGGTCTCCTAAGCCCTTCTCAACTCCCAAACTGCTCATTGCCAGAAGTCAATACCAGGGAAAAAACATCACATTTTTCCTCATGTTTGTATTTTTTCTCAAGTATCCACTACATGCATCTGTCCACAATTCACAGTCAGAGGTACATTCACTATGATTCAGTAAGTCTCATTCATATATTGTAGAGGAGGAAAGAAAACCAGGATGGCAACAACTATTAAAAACTGGAAAAATGCCATTGCAAATGTTTTCATCTACAAATTCAAGGCTACTCTTGGCACAACTCAAATCAGGAGCATTGTTAACACCTGCACTTTCCCAGGCAGAGTAAGTCTCAGGCTGTTGCTTACCAGCTTGACAATTTGCCAAACCTGGCAGGGTAGGAAATGCCCCTCGATGTCCCTGTGCTCCATACAAGGACATGACAACACCAGAAGCAGCATCAAGAATGTTCTGTTATCACAGCAGAAGGAAGAAAAGTCTTAAGATCTTCCTTGAACTTCATCCAGGCACTTGTGCAGTGACAGTCTGCACATCCCTCTAGGATCTTTTTGCTTGAAGCCAGACTGGTGCACGGTGAGGTACAAATAGGTGCAGACAAGGAATGGGATGTTCCAGCCTTACCACAAATATGCAGCCTTGCTACAAAGTCCCCTGAGTAAGTAGTTTATAGAGCAGGCAAGACCAAGAGGACAGAGTGAAACACAGGAAGGGGACAAGAGGAAAAAGGCTCCAAACTGATCAAACACCAGCTGTGGTCTATGCTAACCCATGAGACGGAGGGTGAGAATTACCCTCAGGAGGAGACGGGGCACACTGCGAGCACATTGTGTGGTACAAGGTACCTGTTATCCCTTGGAAACCAGTGCTATTGATCCAGGGACATCCCTGTTAGCATAGCTCCAAGGAATAAAACAGCACCAAACTTACCTTGTAACACAAAGTTGCCAAATTTGAAGGTGATTCTTCTCTCACCGCTCGGATCTCTGCAGCTGGTACAAGGGCAAAGACATCCTGCACTGAAGTGGCAGTGTCTGCCCAGAACTGGTCCCAAAAGGCATCATCCGTGGCCTCCACAGGCTGTGGAGAGACAAATGGTTACAAGAGACAAATGGTTACATATACAGAACTACCATTCCATAAGGCCCAATCATAAGCAATTTTGCCTGGCTTGGGGATGGGATGAAGCAAGAAGAGGTTCAATAAAACATATTAGCACTGGTTTTATACTTCAGCCTCTGTTTCCAGAGCTTTGGATGATTTATCTCCCAAACTGAGCATTCCCCCAGACATAAAGGAGGCTTCATGTTTGTCTGCAACTACTGCAAGTAATCCAAGATCTTCATGACTGCATGTGGGCCAGGCTGTCCTTGTGCACTCTGCAACCTTCAGAGCAAGCCAAGGAAGCCCTGAGTATGTACTGGAATTACTTCTGCTGTAACCAAAGTCTTGAGGAAGCAATCGGGGACATGTCACATTAGGGCACAAACAGACCCACGGAACTGACAGACCCACCTCAAAGCACTAACAGATAAAACACAATTGATCTTTCTGAATCAAATATTTATAGAGAACTGGACTTGGTGCCAAGGCTTTGTTCTTTAAAAGCACTAAGTGTGCCATTCAAAGAGGAGATGGAAGAAAGAGACCAAAGAAAACAATCCATTTCAAACCTGTGGTCTCAGAAGCCCAGCCCCCACCACAACCCTGGGAACACACCTCTTTCCACTACATTTTCTGCTAATACTTGCCAAGAGACAGGCACAGCCCAAACACACCTGGGAGTGCTCATCCCACCCAGGGGTCCAGCTACAGACGTGGGATAAATATGTGCCTGTTTATGACAAGCAGTGTGAAAGAGATGGATCCACAATTTCAGTCAGAAGAAGAAAATGTGACCTTTCCCAGGAGTTTTCTTAGCTATGGTGTGGGCACACCTGGCAGATCAGAAGACCTGATCACCTAAGCACCCCAGCCCTTGGCATGGGGCAAGGAAGAGCCTCCTGCCTGCAACCAGCACTGGCTCCAAAGCAAACAGCAGCACTCACTAAGAGCAATAATCAGCACTGTGGGCGGGTCTTCCATATCAGATAGGAAAGGGGCAAAAATATGACTGTGTTTAATTTAAACAACTCCTGCCCACTCCCAGATCTGCTGTAGAAGGCAGAAAACTTGCCCAGCTCTGTGTTGTGTCTAAATGCAGCTCAGATGCCACTTGTGGGAGAAAAGGTCTTTCAGAGCTCTGACACAGAGAAGTGCTGCATTGCCCCCTTTGCTGTCACCTCCTGAAGTAACAGCCCCAGTCCATGGGCACGTGATATGTCATCACCACCAAAGGCCAAAAAGTGAGAGGGCCCAGCTACCCCAGACCACAATAACCGGTACAGCAGGTCATTGCCCTGCAGCTCTTTCCTAATGGGTCCTATTGCTGCCGGTCCTGCCCCTTCCAGCCCAAGTGACTCTCCAGTCCTTAAAAACAAAACCAGAAAAAAACCCATGTGTGTTCAGACATCTTATTAAACTCAGCCCTGGTGTTGAAATCCTAATTTTATCACCTGGACACTAACACAAGATCCCACCAAACCTCTTCCCAAGGGAAGAGCAACTTTTCCCAAATGATTCAAGATCACAGCTCCTCAGAGGGGATCTGTAGGAACAATCCAATCCAATATTCACAGCCTGACTTTCAGCTGAGCATGTGAAGGAGCTGTGCTCTTTGTAGCCTGGGCATGAAACACTTAAATTGAAGGAAAGCCATTTTGCACATCTTATCTCTAATTGTACTCCTCTAAAAGAGCCAAGTATTTGGAAATCTGATCTATGTAATGCATGAAATACCCTACAAGTCCTACACTCCATTTCAAACCACACACCACAGCCTCATGTAGAACTGCCACATGTACATCCTGGCCACCTGCCACAGCCACTCCCACTGACAACAGCAAGCAGCAATTGCTGCTAATTGGGCATCATGCATAAATAATGCCTTCACTCTCATCTAGAGGGGAAGCAGAAAACCATTTCCCTCCAGAAGACACCGATCCCTTACCTCCCACTAGCCTGAGGCCTCCTCAGAGGTTGAACACGGCCGCTGTTTTACAGATGGCAGCACAACACAGATTGAGGAACACGGCCTCCAACTGCAGTCCCTCACAGTAGGGAAGCACAGGGGTGATTCCCTGAGCTGCAATGTTGGATGTGCAGCAGCATTCATGTCTCGGCTACCATCTTGGCAACCAGATTATGCTAAAACACCGGTACCTTGCAGTTTTAATAGCTGCAGCAAGTCTCTGGAGGAAGCTCCTCATCAACAGATGGTATCCCATGTACAATCCTGGGACACGGATTCAGTACTGAGTGACTCACATCCCCACTGTCCCCCTGTTTTAATTACCAGCCTGGCATCATGAAGCTACTCGATCCACATAATATTCATCTCCTTGATAGAACATTACTGGCTGTTTTTAAGCTGATTGTATTCTGCACGCTGCATCTCTGGGGATCTAAATATCCATTTCCTCATGCTGAGCTCGCCCAACAGACTGTATCCAGCTTCACAGAGGAGAGAAATACAGAGACCTAGAACAGCCTTGTTCACCAGCCAGGGATATCTTAATTTGGAAATGTCAAGATTTAGGTACAAGTGTTGGTACAGCACACTCTGCAGTGATAAATCCCAGAGCATCCCTAGCCTTGACAGTGCTTTAGCCAGAGAGCTCACGAGGAGCTTAATCCTCGGCACAGGTAAGAAAGAGCCTAATGTTCCTCCAGCACAGTGCAGACAACTAGCTCTGCACCAGCAGAGCAACGAGAATAAGAATTGAGTGATCAGTAGCTTGACTCTACTCTGGAAATAAAACTGGCACATCTGGAGAGCAAAGGAAGCTCCTGACACATACACATCTTATGTCAGAGGCTGCTGAAAGGTACAGAGCTGACTGGCAGAGAGAGACTGATACCCAAACCAAACTCCACACCAGAGGTGAAGTAACTGTAACGCACAGTGTTGCTGCAAACACAGTGGGCAGATCCAAGGTGATGTGACATCTCAGAGTGGGCAAGGAGGGTGAGACTTTTGCCTTCAGTAAAGACCTCCCACTTCCACGCTGGCCAAAGGTAAAACCAGTCTTTCTAGACACCTTCATTCTTTGTTTTCTACTGGTTGTAAATGTTTTGTTTCAGGTTCTTTGAAGCACATCACACACATGCTGCAAGACTTAGAAAGGGAAGACACTCAGTTTGCAAGCCTCATGCCACTTACTGAGCAGAGAATCACAGCCTGAGCAGGCAATCCCCAGGCAAACAGGATACCTCACAGGAAACAGGAAAACAGAGAGGGGCTGACCATGTCCTAAAAACAGGAAAAGCTCCCAAGGCACAGTCTGCCCTATCCATTACTGTCCTCAGCCTGACACCAGCACCACCTTCACTTTCTCTTTCACACACAGTTCCTCACAAACTCTGGCAGTGTGTGTGCGTGTGTTTGTACCACCTCCCAACTAAGAGCTCTCCACATTTATAACTTAAATCAAATATCCATTCCTAACAATTCCTCCAACAGGCCCCCACTGGAGAACCGTTCTAAAACAAATTCTAAGGTTGCTGCAAACCAACAGCAGAGAGCAAAGGGACAAGCAGCCACTAGCCTTGCTCGGCGTGTTCTCTTTTTGCTTCTTGCCAACACACCTACTGAGCATCCCACCAGCCAAGGCAGCAAGCCTTTGGGGCAGGGGCCCAAGAGCAGAGCAAGTCCCTTGTCCCTGCCTGGGGATTCCTGCCAACACTGCACAAGCTCAGGTGATATGTTACAGCAGTTGCTCCCCAGTTTTCCACCCCAAATGTGGCAGAACTGTAGTGTGTAATGACCATTCATGCAGCACCTGATTGAGCTTTAGATCAGGTAACCCTGCAGAGCCAGGGATTAGTTTGAGGTAATTCACACATTTTTGTACCGCCTGTTTGTGAGCCACTGTGCAAAAGGAAAGCCTGAGGACAGACTTATTCAAAATATAAATAACTAGCAAGATTTCATCCCTGCTGCTAAGGACAGCACCTCCACACAGGCTTCAGAGCAATAATATTTTTTTCTATACGATCTTTGCAGTCAGCAGTGCAGAATCAATGAGAGACTTCAAGATTGCCACCTGTTCTCTGCTCTCACAGCAGAGACAGTGTTGTAAAGCAAACTGGAAAATGGGATTTGTAGAAGTCTGGCAGGGAAAGCCCAGGACAAAAGTCAGCTGTATTAAGTGTTAGCTACAGCTTTGCTTTTAAGACAACTTTGCTTTTCATCAACCTGAGACTCTTGGACAGCTGAGTCAAGCTTGAACACTGCAAGAAATGGGCTGCCAGACACCAACCTTTCTCCAAGCACAAGATGTGCCTTAATCTGACTCAAGCTAACAGCCCATTGAACTCCTGGATTTCCACACCAGAGAAAACGACTGGACTGGGGTTTGTCCCTCATGTTTGATCCTTCCCGTCTCTTTAAAAGCAGAAGCATAGCTCCCACTAAAATCCAACAAGCTGGTACACAAGATCAAAATTTCTTATCTTCCAGCTGGTTGCTGGCAGGAACCCCAACTGACTGGGAAAAGAAAAGGTGGTTCCCCAGAAGTTAAAGCTCCCAGACCAGTTCCCTGAAGTTGACCAACCCTGACAAGCTGCCATATTCACAATCCATGTTTCCCTTCATCTGTTAAATAGGCAGCACTTTTATGGGCAATTTGGGAGGGCTCACACATTCTCTATTATGAAGCACATCTGTTTTATTATCAAAGGGATAGGCGCTACCAATATAAATGTGTGCAGTGTAATGTAATATATACATATCATATAAAAATCCTAAAGACCATTTATCCATGTGTGCTTTTAAATATACATCTGTAGCACAAGTTAATTTCTTCCTTCTGGTATTACTGCCCCTTTTAATCACTGAAATAATTCTGAAGTGATTTTTCTTTTTTAATGCTCTTTCACCTTTCAAGTTTCTCTTTGTCAGTTAAAAAAAATCAATTAAGTCAATTCCATTTGCGTCCCGACTTGGTTCCACTTTCAAGTTCTGGGCTCCATGTGTACTGTTAGCATACAAGTGTTATGTTCTTTACAGATTTATTTAATTTTTTTAAATGCTCACATGGGAACACTCATTTTTTAATTAAGAAAAGCCTGGAAATTACAAAAACTCATTTTTAAGAAAAAATTAACTTCTGTGCCAGCTCTAAACCTTCACCAATGGGCAAACAGTGACTTCTGTTCAACTACTTCTTCCCACCAGAGCCTTAGGAACACCTCACAGTGCATTCTGAGCTCAGAGTTTCTCATTACTGATGATTTGCCAAAAATCTCTTTGTCCACTGCCCTAATATCAGAGGAGAAAGCTGCAAAGCAGAAGATAGGCTGCTGAAGAAGCAAAGCATGTTGTGAGCCAATAGCTTGGAAGAATTTGGCTCTCTCCATTATTGCAGCCTGGTTTTGGATCCAGGATCTCATAGACCAGGAGGTTTTGCTGCTGGTCGGAGATCAGAAGGCTCCAGGAGAGCTCAGTCACGCGTTCTGCACAAGCAAACACCAGTGCCCTTCTACAGAATGTAAATATGGGAGCGCCAACACCCCACCCTTTTCCACATGCAGTCTCACCTAGACCACAGAGACGTGAAATGAATCCAGCCAAGAATGAAGCTTTTGCTCCTTCCTTTTTATTCTGAGCCCCAGTGAACCTTCTTTCCTTACACAGGTCAATAAACCAAGGGAGGGGAGCGCTCTCGCCTGGGCTGCTGATCCAAGGGATTGCCTCATACAGTATTTTCTTTGTGAACAGCAGACTGGGCAGAGCCCTGTAAGCTTGATTTACCCCCCAATGTCACTTTATAAGCACATTTCCCCGTGAAGGAAGGACAGCCCAAAGCTGAGGGCACTCTCAACTATTAGGCATGCAGAAGAGACTTTGTAAGAATCCCTTAAAACATTAATTCACCCACTTCTCTCTTTACCTACGTCCACAACTAGTGTTTTTTAAGAATATATTCACAAAAGCCATTCTTTAGCAATGCAGATAAACGTGATACTGCTTTAGAAAGGATAAACATGTTTTTTTCCAGGCTCTTCCACAGCTTTATCCATCTATAATTCAATTCCCAGTAGTAGCCTCTTTCTCTTGAGTTTTCAGATTTTCTCCTATCACCCTTTACCCCTTTGCATCCATACCCTTCTCTTGCGAATTCATTCCCCATCATTAACCATCTCTCTGCCATCATCCCCATGTTTTCTCAGCAGCTGTTTTTGCCTCACTACTAAAGGTAGTATATAATAACAGCTGTTCTCCATTGTAGCTCAGAAAAACCTGAGATGTGACTTCTCAATAGAGCAAAAACCTTCTGCTGTTTAGACAGAATGACAGGCTACTAATTTTTTGCCAGTGTACTGCTGCTACTGGGCACTCCACTTAAAACAAAAAATTAAGCAAGCTCCCAGGACAGGCACAACATATGTTAGACCTCTAGGCAACCACCCTCCCTTCACACAGCCCTGACTTTCACTTAACCCTTTCTCCTCCTCAGCCTGCAGAAATAAAGCATTATTTCACAGCTGACAGATGGAAACCTCTGCTGCAAACAGCACGGCTGCCCACCAGCCCTTTGCATCAGCTATTACCTAAAATCAGGGCAAGGTTCTCCACCCATTATGAGCGGGGATGTGGGGAAAGGATAGAGAAAAGGGAGCAGTGGCAAACCGTATGATGTAAACCCGCAAGCTGAATACATTAGGAGCTGTGGACATCCCTTATGACAGCAGCGTCTGCTCAGTTAGCACAAGACGCTGTTCAGCAAGGCACAAGATGTCACCAGAGGCGGTGACAGGGCCCGGCCAGGTCTGGCGGCTGCCCCGGGGACCGGCCGGTGCGCCTCCATAGACCGGTGACACGGTGATGGGTGCAACCTGCCCTGAGCCTCACCGGCCCCCGGCCTTCGGGTACGGCCTCGCTGGGAGAGCCTGGCCAGGGCCGGCCGTGACCGCAGCCCCGGCCCCGACCCCACACGCAGGGACCCGCCCGGGGACCGCGCACAGGAGCGCCGAGGGTGTCTCGGGCAGGGCCGTCCCCTCACGCCGCCGCTCCTGGGGCCGCCGCTGACGCCATCCCCGTCCCCGCGCCGGCGGCTCCCGCTGCCTGCCTCCCTCCCTCCTCCTGTCAAACCGGGGCTCGCCGGTCTTGGCCCTCCCTCTCCTCCGCCCGCGGCTCCTCCTCCGCCAGCTCTCCATCCCTACATCCCGCCCCGCCACCTCCCCTCTTTTCCCACCTCTGCCTGGCATCCGTCCGCCGCTTCACCCTTTCCTTCTCGCCTTCCTCCTCGCAGCTCTTTCCCTCCATTCCCTTCCGTCCCACACTTTGTTCCCCACGGCCGTGGTCCCCCTCATCTCCGCTCGCGGCAGAGCATGGCTTTTCTCATTTCTCCTCCGCCCTCATGTCGCCCCTTTTCCCACTCCTCTGCCCGCAGCCTTTGTCCCCTGAAGCTCCCGTGCCAGGCTGCTCTCCGCCACAAGCCCAGTGACAGCTCTGTTAAGCCACTACCGGCCACTCTCGGACCCTGCTGCCAAACCCGGATGGTCCAGAGGTGCAAGCAGGATGCCAGGACAACAGCCAGCTCCAGCCTGTCCCTAGTCCTGGGTTGAAAGAAGACAGAAACAAGCAGGCTTGTAACACAGGCCCTGTTAGAGCACCTTATGAGGCGCTCATTGCATGTGGTGGCCCATTAATCCTAATGAAATTCCACCCACACAGAAGGAGAGGATGTTTTATAACCCTGGGTGCTGGGAATTCAGGATTTGGCACTCACTGAACACCGCAAAGCAGCTGTTTGAGGGCATTCAGTGTTGCCTTTGAAGCCATCGTCACGGTTTTCTGCTGTGAGCAGCTCTGTGAACTGTAAGCAGGTCTTTCTGGTGTCCCTGAGTTACATTTCACGTGCTCAGCTCTGCAAACCTCCTTTCTTCAGAGGAAATGAGGTAATTCCAATCATTCTGCAAAAGAAAGCAATGTGCTGACTCTCCAGCTGGGGCAGACTCTGGGAATTCTCATTTGTTGGCATACAACCTGTATGGGAATGGTGTTTGATTCAATTGAGTGACATATCAGATCTGAGACATTCTGGTAAAACCTACAGGAAAAAATATTTTCACAAAATCATGTAATGTGGCTTTTGCTGTCCAACGACCTGGGACTTTTCCTCCAAGAACTCATTATGGCTGCAATATACAGATACATTACAAGAATTTATTGTTAGGAACAGAATACTTTTCAAAAGCAATTATTTCTCACAAATAATAGAAGAACTCTAGTCCAACTGCCTGACCACGTCAGGGCTGATCAAAGTTGAAGTATGACATTAAGGGCATTGTCCACATGACTCTTCAACAGGTGTGAGAAAGTTAAGATTTTTCCATTTCTCTATAAAAATTGCTTAGAAAAATATCTAAAACCTAGAAATGGCTTTCTCCCAAACACACCAGAAGTGCTTGATTATGTTTGCTGAGTTATAAATGCCAAATAAAAGAGAATCCTTGATTCTGTTCTGTGACTGTATTAAGGCAGATGAATTTCCAGGCAGCTACTGAATTTTAAGAAAGTGTATATGTAATGGAGAGGTCTATGAAGAGAAAAGGGGAGAGGAATAGTCTATAATTCCTCTCTTATTCCCAGCTTTATCCCCCTCCTCTGCTGCTGTACACAAGAGCTGAGTACTAGCCCTTGCTTTAATCATCCAGGGGCTCCCAGCTGCCTGTCACTGCTGGATTGGATAGAGTTTTCTGACACAAATCCCATCTTTTCTGGATGCACAGTCTGCTGCTCTTGCATAGACACTTTATATTGCCTTTTCTGTAGGCATCACTGCAAGGTAATGCAATCAAATATAAATCCATGGAGTTCCATCACACAGAAGGCAGGGGAAAAAAATCATCATTTAAAGCCACTGTTACTCTCACAGGTGTTGACTTGGACCTTAGAATCTCTGTTAGATTCTAGGGCTGAAAAGCACAAATAAATTCCCTTGGACCAAACTCCAGCTAAGAGAAAAAACACCATCTCTAACCCTTATTCTATTAATGTGAAAAGCAAGTACCAAAATCCCAATATTTTTTCTGAATTTACTTATATGTAGCAGACACATTTCCTCCTCATAACTCTGTAAGTCCTCATTTTCCCGAATTTTAAGCTCATTCCATCCTTCAGAAAGATAAGAAAAATTAAAGAGGAACCTGCATCAGAGGCACTGATTTCCCATCAGAGTGCAAAACAACATAGGTGAGAGAAAGACACCACACTGAGGTGATGCTCTGGGGCTGTTTGTATGGGGTGCTCCCTTTTGTAGCCCCAGTTAAGGGGGGGGATGGATGATCTTCTTGAAGAACAACCCACGCAAACCCAGCAAGGCAGAGAAGGCACTGACACACTGAGAGGTCCCGATTATTGCCCCAAGTCACCGTGAAGCCCACAGCAAGGCCAGGACACGGCATTCCAACCGCAAGCCCTGCCCCTGGCAGACCTCCCACCCACGAGGGACAGAGCAAGGGGACTGCGGGACAGCTCCCCTTGCTCGCAGCCCGAGTGAGCCCCACCCTGGCACCCCAGGCTCCGCTCCCCGCAGCCTCGCGCCCGCCCCGCTGTCCGCGGCAGGGCTGGGCGGAGAGGAGGAGGCGGAGAAGGAGGCGAAGGAGGCCGGTCTCGCCTCGCCTCCCCCTTCCCTCTCGCCGGTTTTCTTTGCAGCATTTCCATGCTAGAGGTCCCCACCGAGCTGCGGAGCGAGGATCTGCCTGGCTGCGCCGGGCCCTCTTCCTTCCTTTGTGCATCCCCCAGCCCTGTGCAAGCCGTGCCCCCCCGCCCCGGTCGCCACGTCCCCGCTGCATCCCCCCCTCCGGAGCCCCCCCCGGCCCTGGAGGCAGTAGGAAGCCGCCCCCCTGGGCACGCAGAGCCGGGGCAGCGGCCAGGCACAGGCTGCCACGTCGTGCCACCTCCTCCTTCCCGGCCCGGCGGGGGCACCGAGGCCGCATCCCCGCCCGCATCCCTGCCCGTATCCCCGCATCCATCCCGCTCCGCGGTTCGGAGGCGGCGGGGCCTCCTTCGGCGGATGCTGCGCGTCTCCCCGGACTGCTGGTGCTAAATGCTGAGCGCCGACAGGATGGAGGAGTTTCAGAGCGAGGAAGAGGAGCCCTGGTATGACCAGCAGGACCTGGAGCAGGGTAAGGATGGGGGCACGCCGCAAGCTGCCAGGGATGGTGGGCCAGGGGGTGCGCGGGCAAGAAAACCGGCAAACCCCGGCGATGGGAGGGTGGGGTGCCTTCTATGTGGAATGTTATTTGGCTGGCAAAGCCAGCGCCTCATCCTGCAGCGGCAAATCTCGGCTCCGCTGCTCCAAACCAGTGCCCTGGCCAAGGAAAGTTTAAAGCCGATGGATAGAGGCAGGGAGCCCAGAGGTGTCCTGAGCACCAGGGCAGTAAATAATTAGTTGTTGTACACGTCCAAGAAAGCTGGTTCCCCAAAAAACTTGCTGCAGGCAGAATCAAACAGGGTTAGTTATGACACTGCTTTTATTTCAGAGCAGTCCAAGGTAGTTACCAGGCACATTAGTTAGAAATTAATACAAGTGAAATAATGTATTGCTGAGGATGCTGACAAAAAAAACCTTTTGCTACCCAAGCCCAAATCCCAAAGGGATCTTCAGCTTCTTAGTCCCCTAATTACTTCTGGAGATTTTTCCAATCAGCCATAAAACCAGAAAAATAGGGGAAGAGAACAAAAAAGAAAATCAAGGCCAAGTTTCAAACAGCAAAAATAGCCTTGTTAGAAAATAAATGTTCGCTTGTGTAGTTTGATTTGAAGTAACTGTACCTAGTTGAATGGAATGTTTATCCTTAGGCTGGACAGCTGATGCCTGTGAGTATTTGGGGCTTTTTAAAATTTTTTCTTATCTTAATATTTTAAGTCAACACGCAGTAAGTAAATAACTGGAAGAAGTCCCATTTCATGCCAGTGGCCCAGGAATGAACTGAACTGATTTGCCAATGCATAGCAAAATATCATTCTTACCTAGACACCGTTCCCCTCCAGCACATTGCACTATAGGTACACTTTTATATTTGCTTTTCCCAGCTGACTGTCAGCAGGGATGTGTAGTCCAGCTGCAGTGCCTTAGCCCACCGTCGCTCCAGTACATTATGTCATGATTTGAAGTTTATACAACTTCAGCTGCAGGAGAGGGGCCCAGCAAAGAATGATAATCAGCCTCCCAGGGGTTGTCACAGCTGGGCTTTAACCCCAATTTCTCAATTAGCTGGAAGTAGTGGGATACTGGGTCCTGTTCTTTGAAACACAACACTCAAATGAAGCCAAGAGCATGGAGATGGAGCTATCAGCTGGATAAACAGTGCAGCCTTTGAATGCTCAGAAATTCACATTTCTGGGTGACGTCTTCCCATGGCTCACAAGGGGCCTGGGCACTGGTCCAGGGGCAGGATGCAGGCTGAGGAACAGCAGAACTAGGGATGAATATAGGGAGTGTTGAACAACGTGGGACCAATTGATTTTTAGCCTAACACAGTCCCTGGTGTCAGGTTCATGAGTCAGCACTGGCACTGTACAACTGGCTCACAACAATAAAAGCACCTTCCCACTGCAGGCCAGGTTCCCAGCTCTGTCCCAGCAGACTAAATAAAGAGTGACTGTCTCCAGATGATGGATTGATGCTGGAGATGGGCCCCACTTTTGAGCACATACTGAACTGGAGGAAAACACAAACCCAAAACAAAGGCCAGCTGTGGGTTTGCAGCCTCCTATATATGAATAGGGGCCGCACAGGCTTGCACAAACTCAGAAGAAGAGATGCAGGAAGGCTTTAACTGGAATCAGGCAAGTGGAAAGGTCCTACGGGGTAATTACAACCGTAATTAATTTGCATGATGCACAAAGCATCACAAAGGACAGTGCTAGACTTTGTCCACATACACTGTGCCTTTGCACAGACCCAGAGGTCTCTGGTGGGGGCACAGCTGTGGAGCTGTTGGTTTGGGAATGGGTGCTGGAAGCACAGCACAAGACATCCCGTGTGGCACGATTAGAGGCGTTACTAAGAGGATTGGCATGCCAAGAGCCCAGGGTCGCGCAGAAACCCACGCCTGGCAGCAGCGCCGGGAGGGCAGAGGACAAAAGCAGAGGCTTAAAGACCGTTCCCTAGGAGTGAGGGGTGGGAGAAACAAGAAACAATCCAAGCTAGGAGAGCAGAGAACGTTCTTCTGTGAACCAGTTGGTTGCTGGGCCTTTATCGTCATTTCACAGCATCATCAAATATTTATTACATTTACATCCAAAACTGTTTGCTAAGCAACAGATGGCTTAACTGGGAGCTCTGTGATGATTATGTTAATTAACCATTTTAGCACCAGAGTGGAAATCATGCCTCCAGCTCCACACCAAGCACCTGTTACTTTCCTCCTCATCCTCCATGACCTTTACCTTGTCAAAGTAACTAATTTTTCCAAAAGAAAAAATCCCAATCATTCTTTCTTGCCCCTAGTGTCCACAGCAACTGGCTGCATCCGCCACATGCTTTGGAAGCAGCAAGATCTGGTCCCCAGTGTCAAGGCCCTTCCAGCCTCATTCAGATTAAGCCAGTGCCTTTCAGATTCCCTTACCTGTTTCCTGCAAACTGTAACACTCTGTGGCTCAAGGCATTGTACCAAGATGCCTTATCACATAGAAGCAGAGACTTAAATCCCAGCCAGGACGCTCAGCAATGACATGGTAACAGCAGTGGTGTCCTGCGAGGTTTCCTTTGTAATGATGTTCCCTCTGGGAAGGCTTTCTGATTTGAGGAAAGTGGTAAAAATGGAACTGCAATTCTCTGGTACCATGAATTAGCTGATTGCTTTGTAAGAATGAACAGATATCAGTGCTGCTTTGGTCCAGCCATCTTCCATGGGCTGGGAAGTCTGTGCCTCTAAGTGTTGAAACCAGGATACAATTCTGGTGAACCTTTTTCCAGCCATTGAGAATTGATGATGTGGCTACAGTTGCATCACACGCTTCGCACAGGGCCTACGTGCATCCAGACCCCAAGAGAATGAATGAGCTAAAATTAGTCTGAGCTGTGGATAAGTGAGGGCACCTTTCCTGTTCATCAGGAGCATTTGTGTTTGGGAGGGCTGTGTGCCAACTCAATTACATCTGGATCCAAACAGACCCAGAAGCTCTGCCAGCCACTTCCAGCCATCATCTCCCCCACAGCAATCTCCCAAGATGAGTCCTCCTTGCAGTCATCCCACTGCATTCCCTGATCTTCCCCTGCCAGCAATCAGGTCTCCAAGCAGAGTGCAGCCTAAGAGGAGGCCTCTCAAACCACCCTTATGATCTCTGGACCTAATCATAGCCTGAGACACATGGGGGGATCCTTGGGGTGTCCTGCATGGGGCCAGGAGTTGGACCTGATGATCCTAATGGGTCCTTTCCAACTCGGCATATTCCAGGATTCTGTAAATGGGGGGTAATTCCTCCCATGTCAATAAACAACCTCTCACTGCTCTGAGATAGGCAGCAGGACCAGAGGAAGTGCAAGAACCAGCACATCACCCCATTGCCACTGCGAGACCAATTCTTCTCCTGGGCAGTCACAGAAACTTTTGGGCCAAACCATCTGCAATGCAGGCTTAGGACGTTACGGCTGTAACCTCTAAAGGTCTCCACATTTAAGGATCTTTAAGTCCTCCTCCTCTTGCCAAGCATCTGATTGCTTGTGTGCTAAGAAGGAAAATGACACCAGGTGCTGATCTTGCACCACTCCCAACTCATCCGTGTAAAGACACGGGTCACCAGTGCTCCAGTGACCAGATCCTGGAATTGGGGTGAGCCCAGGGGTTCTGTGCTGGCACCCACTAGCACCCATACCTGCACCACCCAGGTAGTCCAGAGCACTGCAATCCATTGTCAGCTTCCCCAGAGGATTCACTGCACAGGGGAGCTGGTGAAATGCCATATTCTGCCCCTCATGATGCAGTTATTCCAGCAGTGCAGGGACAAGGCACACACCTTGCCTGTCCTCCAGGAGCACAGCAGTTAACTCCTCTCCCTCCCTCCCCAGAGGCAAGCCAGAAGGACAGAGCTTTGCTGGCAGTAGCTGAGCCACTTATTTATTTAGCAGTACAGTACAGCAGGTAGCTTATGGAAGTGGAAAGTTTTCAGTGACTAATTGCTGAGCTGCTTAGGAATGACAAGAGGGACTAGAAAAGTCACAGGAGACAGGGAAATAAGATGACAGGTCTAATGAAGGGGTGAGAGGCTCCAAATTCGGGAGAAAAAAAAAAAAGAATATATATATAGATGTATTTTCCAAGAGTGAAAATTCCCCTGTTACATGAAGGCAGCAAGAAAAAGGGGCACAAAAAAACCCCACACAGCAACTTTCAGTGAGAGACCAGAAGCTCCTCTCCACATCTGCTGAGCCCAGGCATATACTTCCAGCTGTGGTAGGGAGCGGAATTACAGGAACTGCTGGAAGGGGAAAAGGCAAATAAAAAAAAACCCCAAATAAAAAACCCAAAAAACCCCCCACCAAAAAACAACAAAAAACCCCACAACAACAATAGAAAATAAATCAGAGTTTTCCATATCTCCCATCCTGAAACAATCAGCTAACAGTGGCAATTCTCCTTGGCAAGGCCATGTATGAAGGATTTATGGTCTGAATCCTGAAGGACATTTTTCCCCAGCAGCTCTGAGCCTGAGGGACTGGGAGTCAAGGCACCAGCACTAACACCCTGCACGTGGAGCCTGTCCCCCCAAACCAGCATTTTCCAATCCTCTTTCTTTGCTCCTGTACCAGCCAGTGCTGGCTGGTGACAGGGCAGATGCACTGACTCAGTGGGACAGGCAGGAACCATTTAGAGCAGTGACAGCACCAGGGTCCCGTCCTGCTCCTGCTAAAAGCAGTGCCAGCACTCAGGATAACGCATGGCTCGCTCACCCCCACACGCCCTCTCCTCTCCCAAAAGGCTCTCCCAGAGCAGCACAGTGCTAAATTCCCGCCTCATCTCACTCCAACAGCTCTGTACACTCACACCAAACACATCTTCAGGACTTCCAAAGCTTCTACTTAATCTGCCCAAATACAGGTATGTGAGCCAAGAATTTAGGAAAATATCTCCAATACAAAATACCCCAAAGGAAGGAGACCAGATGTTACACAACTGCTGCTTTTTGCACAGCTGGGAATTTCAACAGGATTTTATGTTACAGTTTATTTTTGTTTTTTTCCATGTGTATTTAACAAACAGTTATAAACCACCTCTCCAAGCAAGAGTTCTAATGGTTTAAACAGTCTGTTCCTGTGCAGTCTTCTGGGAAGCCACTATAGTCTACCCCATGTGTCGTGCAGCTGCCCTGGCCCTGCTCAGTTAATTTTCTTCCTCCATGGAGAATTCAGACCTTTGAGTGTGTAATATCCAAGTCCATGCTGGCCTCTTCCAAATATGCAGCTGCAGAAACAGCAGTTGGAGCAAGAACATGATTGTGCCATGTTTTCTTGACCAAGAAAACTCCAAGTTTTCTTGGTCCACAAGCAAGTATTGAGTCCTGCAAAGGCACCTGAACTGGGAGGTGGTGACCAAGCACTGGTGCCTGCAGGAGAAGACAGAACAAGGAGTAGCTTGTTAGCTTGTTAGCACAGCATGAGCAGCACTCCCATGACCATCAGTCTTTGCAGCAGAACTGTGTCAGGGAGGCTGGTTTTGGTGTTGGGCCCCCAAAAGAAGTATTGCTCTGCATCCTGCTCAGGGCTAGTGATGGACATAATACCATTTTGAGAGTACATCAAGTATTTCATCACTCCCTTTCTCTGGAAACCCAGACAGAAAGGTTATAGCCCTATACTCTTTCTGTGCAGCTGCATAAACAGCACGGATCACTCATCTGAGGTCAGGATCTCTTCCCACACGGGCAGCATCTCCAGCCTGTGCCAATAGCCAGGCACAAGGCAGCTGGGCTGTGAGCTGAGCACCTGGAGGAACAGGGCTTCCTAACCTCCCCAGCAGCAGATGGGAAGGGAGCAGTAGTGGGGCAGCACCCTGCAAGATGATACACTTTTCTTCGAAGTGAAGAAAAAGGATGGCTAGATAAGAGGTGGGCAGGTTTTTGGTGTTGCTGCAGAGGGTCAGGCTGTTTCTGCATTTAGCTGTAACACGTGGCTGTGGAAGAAAGGTCTCTGTACCTATATGCCTCTGGACATGAGAGGCAAAAGACAGAAGTAACCAGCAGTGGCAGTGTTGGCAGGAGTTTGGGGGGCTGCTACAGCTGCAAAGTGACAGTTGTGCTGGAATGTTTGCTCCCTGAGTGCCCAAATCACTCAGGATCAATGGTTCCACCTGCCTCCCCCCAGCAAGAGGGGAGCAAGGGCATCCAAGTCAGCTGGGAATGGCTCAGAGTAGGAGAATATGTTGTGTGAGCAGGGCAGAACTGACACAGTTGTGGCAGCCCAATGCTGTGGGCACTGTCCCCTGCCACGTGAGCACAGTGACCGGTCCTTCGCAGGGCGCCTTTGCTCGGGGCTCTGCACGTGCACAGCACTGTGCTGAACACCCTGGTGCTCATCCTCCTTGTCCATCCTGGGTCACTTACAACCTCCTGCCCCCAAAACACACAGGGGAGAGGAGTTCTGCCACATGGCAGCCATCCACATGCCTGTGTCTTTAGCTTTAAAAGAGTAGAAGCCTTTATTCACGGTTTTCTGCAACCCAACATAATTAATTAGTTGGCGATTTGCTGCCCGGGGGAGGAGAGCACACAGGAAAGCTCTGGCTGCCTTTCTCCCTCCTCTTTCTTCGCTCATTTTCTTCAACAGCCCCACTTGTATATATTTATTTAGGATGTTCTGATCCAGGTGCACTATCAGAGCCTCAGAGCCACCAGTCACCAAGCTCTTTCAAACCACTTTAGCCTATAAGAAAAACACAGGCACTGAGGGTGTTTAGATAAGAGAACAGCAGGAAAAGACGCAGATGGGGCCTCAGCCATGGTCTAATAACATCCTCTGTGTTCTCATGCTGTAACAACTTGGCAAAAAGCACAGCAATTGCTGTAGGCACAGGGATGGGACTGCTCTGTGTGTATTTGTAGAGACAGCTCATAAACAGAAGTTACCATCCTGGGTCTCAAGCACTGATATACGGGGGAGAGTTTGGGGTGCAGGATGATAAGAGAGAAAGAAAAGGTATAAATTAAATCTAAAAAGTCTTATGAGCATCTGAGAAGAATAAAGGAGAGCAGATAAAGGAAATACCAAACAGAACTGAAAAATAGAGAATGCAAGGAAGGTAACAGCAGAGGCTGAGTGAGCTGGAGGGGTTCTCTGCAGCACAGCACAGACAGTGCATCCCTGGGCCCCTTGTCAGGGATTTCCACTCCTTGATGGTGCCACTTTTGCTCAGAGGGCTCAAGATAGCATGGAAGGAGCTGTTCTCAGTGCACTGGGCTTGCCTTGACCCCCTGCCAAACATCCCTCTGCCACCACCTGAGACCCCCCACCAGGGACACTTGCAAAGCGAAAGGCAGCACAGGAGCACGTAACAGATTACACAAGAGAAAGAAAAGGAAGAAAAAAAACAAGCAGGAAATCCAGCAAATCTCATTAGGGTAACAAAAATGCCAGTGTGACCAACATCAGCTCAGCCCAGCAAGAGCCACAGTTTGAAAGGGGGAGAAGGAAAAGGAGGAGGCAGCTGTGCTGCCAGGGGCTCACACACCCCATTTGCTCTCACCCAGCCCTAACAGAGGCTTTTCCCCACCTTCTTCATTGGGGCTGTTTTACAAAGCGAGCCCTGCCTTTGTGGAACACCCCATTACACCGAAATAGCAGATCCTCCCAAAAAACATGCAGAACACCAAGTACAAAGCTGAACTGAGAAGCAATGTCTGAGTTATACCAGTGTAAAGGGGATGGAGAATCCATGTCCCAGCAGTAACACTGGTGACTCTCTGGAAACTCTGCTTGGCCTTGGGAAAAACACTATCTTTTGTGGAATGGGCATGTGGAAAAGGCTTTTGCAGGTTGTTTTTAAGATGTTGCCAGATGGCATTTGCTTCCCTGCACCCCAGCGAGTTCCACTGCATGCCTTTTACAGGCCAAGTACAGAGATTGCTTCCATCACCTGCCATGGAGCAGCTGTAAGTGATATACAAAAGCTGGTCTTCATTGTAATATACCCAGACAGCACAGTCCCTTGCAACTAAGAAGGAAAATAAATGAGTAGCAAGTATACCCTACCCCAGGGTAAACCAGCATAGCATCATTCATTTAGACTTTGAAAGGAATAATTGCACCCACCCTTGACTTTAAGTACCCGTGTGTAATGGAGCAGACAGCAAATGCCATTAAATTAAACATCAACAGCATTAAACATCAGTTCTTAACTCTCAATGTACCCCATCCATCAGCTCACAAGCACCCTGAGCTTCCTCCAGAGACCTCCACACCCTCCTCTCTGCTCTTCAGCAGATGCAGTCACCATGTGCAGCACAGGTCAGGAGCAGCCCTTTCCACAGCCCCACATTTAGGAAGGGGCCACAAGTAATTCCTTTATAGATGCTCAGCTGAAAGCGACCTGCAATTCCATAAACTACTGCTCATCTGCACCACATAGCAAAGGATTTCTGTGCCTGGCTTTGCAGGACAGGGACAGAGGTGGTTTATTAAAGGTGAGGAGCAAAGTGCAGCATCCCCAGTGTGTTTTCTCACAGCCTAAACATGAGAATCCCTCACTGCAAGAGAGATGACAGGGGAAAGTCCAAAGCAGCTGCACCAGATGGTGCCTTCCTCCAGAAGCCACATTTACAAGGAGCATCTGAACAGCTACCAGATCACCATCATGCCAGGAGCAGCCAAAACCTGACCAGCACCAGGTTTATGCTCTCCTAAAGTCACAGTCAGGAGGTGCTGGAGGGAAGAAACCCCTCCAGAGGGCAGGCTGTGGCAGAGTGCTGTGCCCAAACAGATGCAGGCCAGCACTAGGAAGGCAGAAACAGCTCCAAATCCTCTTTGAGCCTCGTTGCAAGGCTGGGGAAGTGCCCAGCTCTGCCGCAGCCCATGCGGGGAACACCCACCTGTGGCAGCACTGCCACAGGATGCTACTGTGAGGGAATACTCTGCAGTTTGTCCCCCAGCCACTTTTCATCAAAGGCAATCTGGTATGCCTTTTGTATTAGGATGGGGTTTTTTCAAGTTTCCTCAATAGCACACAGGTAGCAGAATTATGGCTGGGCTGCTGCTGCTGATCTCTGCAGCTCCAGGACGGTGCCTCCTTGATGTTCTGCCCAGCCCTGCTCCCCTGTACCAAGCACTGCTTGGATTCAGCTCCCGCTCCCTTCCCACCAGATGGTCTCTCTTCGCATCCCCACCCTCCTTGCTCAGAGGCCTTTCCCATGGAAGCTTTCAGGGAAATGCAGTCTCCATCCCTCCCCTCCACTGCTCCATAGGCACAGCCCTTTGTCTGGGGGCACAGCGTGTCTCCTTGGCTGGTGTTAATTAGACGGGTCACGTCAGTGCTTGCAGTACAGGGAGGCAGAGGGCACCAGGCTAGTGCTGCCCGGGACAGTTTGTATCCACAGTTCTCTCCTGATAGGATTTGGCAGCATCAAGACCCCATTTTTGAAGATGAACATTGGCCATTTCACAGTGGTGCCTTCAGCACAGGCAGGATGTGGAGGGATGCGGCACATCGAGTGGGCACACAGCACTTTACTTCTCCTCCTGCATCCAGAGGGCAGGGGGAAGGGAGGCATCAGCATATCTCCTAAATTAGGGAAAGTCCTTCTGCACTGATCTGTGCTGTCAGCTGATCTGACAGTGGAGGAGCAAAGAGGAATACAAAAATGTGCGAAAACCATAGTACTATGTAGAAAAGATTCCTGAATTCCTAAACAGTTCTTTTTCTCCCTGAAACAACTTGGTGAAATTTCACATTCAGCCTCAGGTTTCCGAGGTCTCTGAGGAGAGGAGCTGTGTGCTCCCCCAACCCAAGCAGAGCCACAATTAGTACAAAGATCAAGAGGGATCTGGTCTGAAGATGACATTAAAGTGCTTCCACACAGCATCCCCTCTCTCCCCACAGGCTGGGGGGACCAACAGGTGGGGAAGAGGACTTGGGCACAAGGGGGTGGATGAGACAGGATTACCAAGGATGCTTTGGCTGACAGGCAGAGAGTGAGGGAGTGTGACAACAGCTGAGGCAGTTAAAAGACACTAAAAGAATCAATTCCCCCGTGTCCTTCAAGCCTGGAGTCTCCCTGGCCCTTATGCTCAAAATGGAAACGAAGACTCAATTTCCTCCTCAGAGCTGAGCCCCATTCTTTCCTCTTTCCTACTCATCCCCAAACACTGCCCATTTCCCCCATTAAATTATTGCTGACAGAGCCCTTTAAATTATAATGCAGGATCTTGCACTGCCTAATCCACTTAACTCAACCCCAGCTGATTAAATTGGATGCCATATGGTGGGAGAGCACTGGTGTAATCCGCTGGGATGGGGACACACTTGACTCATTACCTGGAGCACAGCACAGAGCGCTCTCACTACACACCTCCACATTCAGGCCCTGCTTGCAGGGATGTGATTTCCAAGGTGCCACTCTTCAGCAACAACACTGGCTCTGGCAAGGTGGTGCTGACATTAAACACAGCCCCAAGCAGCTTAAAGGCACAAATTATCCTTCATCTCTGCTGGCATCTGGCTGTTCCCCCAGCCCCAGCTGGTGTAGCAAACACTCAGGTCTCCCAAGGGCATTTTATAAACTAGGGAAATTTGGTGCTTGGAAAAAACCAAATAGGTGGAGGAGGTCTGTCCACAGGGAAGGGTGCCAATAATTTGATTGCAGGGAGAGCTGCGACTGCAGCTCTCACACTGGGTCACTGTGCAATGATGAGGATTATAATTAAAAAGGTCAGAGCCCCTTTAATAATAACACCCTGCAATGCAGGGCACAGCGGGAGAGCACATTCCCATGGAAAGGGGAGATTTGAGGACACACTGAGCAGCTGTTGGCAGCACCCCATCTGAGGAGCCAGCAGAAAGAAACACAGGCAACACACAAACTCAGCACATCCCACAGCACAGCATTATCCATCAGGAAAGACCCATCTCAGGCAATGACAGCACTGTAGCTCACCCTCTGGCAAGCACTCATGTCCAAGGTTAGTGTGAGCCTCATTTTGTCATGTGTGAGAGGTCAGGGCTTTCCCAGGCTCAGAATACATCCCAGGAGTCCTGGCTCCCCTTCTTCTTGTCTTACTGACCAAGTATCCCTCTTTCCCAATCAACTGCATGGCCAAATGAACTGCTGGAGAAAATTATAGCTGCTCTCAGCCCTGGCAGAGCCTTTGCAAAACACATCATTAGATACAGACTAGGGAAGAGCATTACACAGGCTAAGAAAATGCCAGGGCAGGAGACCCAGGTTTCCTCACACACTGCAGGATTGTCACTCCTTAATTACCTACAGCTGCATGACAACCACCCCAGAGAAAGAAAGACCAATAGCACCCACTAGAACTTGTTTCCTTACCTCGTGGAAGGTTTAAGGTCAGATTTTTCACTCTGCCATCCTAAGAGCTGTTACCTCTAGAAGCACCAGGAAAAATGAAACACACGTGCTCCTAGTCAGGCTTTAAGAAGACAAACAACTCCTGTGAAAGCAAAGGGCTGTTCTCAGAGCCAGCTGTGCTGTCCCAGCCTCACAAACAGCATCACCTGTATGCTCAAGCTTTGGCCAACACAGCATTCACAGGGCCTGGAGGCTTTTTCTTCTCCCAGCAGCAAAAACAGCATTTTAAACTGACCACACTGTCAACATCTACTTTTCTCTGCACTTCTCCTGAAGTCCAACTATTTCAGTAGCTTCCTAAGGGTATTTAGAGGTGCCAGAGAGTGAACACAAAGCAGTTTGTCCTTTCCCTGGAGCTGCCCCGAGGAAAGAGCCTTGGATTCAGCCGCTGTAGCACTGCCAGGGTGCCACATCTGGGAGGTGCCTCCAGCCCCCTCGGGCCACACAGGGTTTTATTACTCCTGTCAGTCTATTAGCGGGTGATGGATGGAGGCTGACAGGGAAGGCAAGGCACTCCCTTCATTAGAGATAATAATATAATTCACACAGCATCTCCAAAGCCCTGCAGGTCTCTACCAACCCTTTGCTCTATTCTGACAGGTGCTGAGCCCTTCTCAGCAATAGGGGATGAAGGTGCTGAGCACCTGCTACAGCCCAGACTCCGGGCTGATCCTGGTTACAATGTGCAGGGAGTGCATGAGGGTTTTGCAGCCAGCAAAGCATCAAATCCTTATTGCACAGAGGAACTGCAGAGTCCTGGGCTCAGCCTCCCCTTGCTCCTGCAGCCTAGCAAGACAAGAGGCCAGATTCTGTATTTTCTGAGAGCATGCATCCAGGTCAAAACACGCCGGTAAAATCAGTGCCATGAAAAATGTGCTGCTGTGCTTGGTGTGGGGTCATTTCTGGTGGGGGGGTGAGATCCCACCATACCCAGTCATGGAGCTGTGGAAATGGCAGCAGCTTTGTCACTCTGCTTTTCAGACTTGCACTTGGCTGCAGAGCTGGGGAAGACACTGCTGGAGCGAAACAAAGAACTGGAGGACTCCCTGCAGCAGATGTATGCCACCAACGAGGAGCAAGTGCAGGAGATTGAGGTAGGGACACAGTTAGGACAGGGGTGGGGACAGAGGCTGCTTGGCCACTGCTGCCACTAAGGGTTAAGGTGGGAAATGGGCACTTCCACCAGTGCCAGCAGCGCAGATGCCAGCAGAAAGGCAGAGATGTGCTGTGGGGCGTGGAAGTTGAAGTATCTTCTGTAAGTGCCTGAAGCAGGATGGATTAAAGTCTGTTCAAGCTCATCCCAGACCTGGGGAGGTTGTCTTTCCCCCACTAACAGGCATTTTCTCTTTTCTCACATCCTCACTCCCCGCCCAGATGTGCACGCCAGATTTTGGCACCAGATTTTGGCACCAGGCTGCATCTGGGTCACGTTTGGCCTTCCCCTGCACATCTGCCAGTCTTCACACTCATTTCTCTCTGCTCTGCTGCAGCTTTCCCTTGATCCCAGAGATGCAGAATCGCGTTTGTTCTCAGCTGGCCTCTCGGCACCCCCATAACACAGCCCCCTTTGTTAGAGGCATAAAATAGCTTTTTTTCCAAGAGCTGCAATCTAAACCCCCATTTCAAGCATCCTGTGGGGTCAGGGCAGTATTTCTAAGAGCTCACAGAACTGATCTTAGAGGCTTAAACCTGCTGTGCCTGGGAGGGTTTTCATCCACTGGAAAGCTTCTAGGGATCTGTGAGTTAAAAAAGATTGGACACCCCCTAATTTAAAAGGACACAGGGCAGAGGAGGGCTGCAAGTTCACAAGAGCAGCACATGATGCTGTAGGGATCAGACAGCTGATGTTTGAAGGAACGAGTCGATGGATTTAGCCATCCCCCCTCCAGCAGCCTGTCAGAAGCACATCCACCATAGGATTTGGAATCTGGCACCAGCTGAGAGTGAGCACCTGAGTAGATGGTCCTCTCCCAGTCTTCCCAGGATAAGATTTTGCAATGGCAGACTTACAGAAAAGGGTGTGCAAATCCACAGAAACTGCAGGTCTCCTCATATTTCACAGACTCAGAGTTTTAGCCTGAATTCCCAAGGAAAAACAGTGTCTGCAATCGATCTGTCAGATGATCCAGTAACCAACCGGCCAATTTCAGTCAACTCTTAGTCCCAGGGCTATCAACTTTCTTTGGAACTGGGAATAAAAAAGCAGCTGAATAGAGAGAGATTGAGGTTAGTGCCCTTCACAGAGGGCAGGGGAAGTTCAATTGTATTTTAGACACAAAACTATTTACAGTGGGCAGGGGGATGAATATTTCATCTGTGGAAGAGGTTTCAACCAGGGAGAGCCACAGAACACACTGTCAGAGGAAGCAAAGGTGGTAGGAATTTCTGCTTGTGAAACAACCTGGGTTTTGGACGTGGAATGCTCACGCTTCACTTTTCCTTTCAGTACCTGACCAAGCAACTGGAGATGCTGCGGCAGATGAACGAACAGCACGCGAAAGTCTACGAGCAGCTGGACCTGACAGCACGGGACCTGGAGCTGGCTAACCAGAAGCTCGTGCTGGAAAGCAAGGCTTCCCAACAGAAGATCCACTGGTATGGCCTCCCCTGAATCCTCAAGATCCAAGAGCCTTCAGCTCACCTTTCCCCTGCCCCAAGTGCAGTCTGTCCTTGCTATTTAAGCCATTCTCTTGTCGTATCAACCCAGTTTTGCAGCTATTTAGAACACAAGTGTGTTGCAGTAATGATGGTTAGCAGGGGTCAGCCACAGCACAGACATCCCTGGGATGAGGGCCGGATAAAGTGGTGTCTGAAACTGCCTGGAGAGAGGCACAGCAGCCTCTCCTCAGATGAGTTTCCTTGAAAAAGAGGCAGAAAATCCTATCAGGGAGATCCCCAGCACACAGACCTGCAGAAACGCCAGGCACAGATCCAGCAACTCATGAAACCCTGGCTAGTCATGCTGATACACCAGTTTATCAGTAATATTTCTTTCCTAAAACAAGCCCCTGATCAAGGTCATCCCTAGAAACAACAGCCGAAGCCATGTCCTTGCAATGCATCAACATTTGCAAACCACTGTGTGGAAAAGGAGTTTCTGAACAGATGTTAGAAACTATCTGCAGACAGAACAAAACAAAATATCTGCCCAGTCTCTGTATTTCTTTACAAGATAAACAAAAGGAATAGATGCTTGTTTTAAGTGCCGAGCTATTCCAGGATAGTGCATATGTCCCAGAGGTGACTCTTTCAGCCAACTGATTTGAGGACAGAAGGATTCAAATCAATCCCCCTGACCCTTTTTTTATAACCCAATTCAAGAGTAACCACACAGAGAAAGACCAACAAAAACAAGTGCTGTCATGATCCCTAGAATCATGCACATGCTAGAAACTGGAAGCACCTTCCCTAGATTGGCTTTCTCTATAGGAAAAAAACACCTTTTAGGAACCTGTAACACCTGACTCCTCACCTGTGCTCCCTCCTCTCTCTGCAGCTTGACAGAAACAATCGAGGGGCTGCAGAACCAGGTGGAGGAGCTGCAGAAGCAAGTGGAGGAAATGCGGAGTTTGGAGCAGCTCCGCATCCGGCGGGAGAAGAGGGAGCGGCGCCGAACCATCCACACCTTCCCCTGCCTTAAGGAGCTGTGCTCCAGCCCCAGGTACAGAGCCTTGGCTTTGCTCGCCCCTCCAAACTGATCCCCACAAACAGGGGAGGTGGTGGGTGAGCTCCTCTGGGGGTGCACAGAAACCCCTCAGACATCAAGGCTGGGCATCAGCACCTGAAACCCATGGCTGGAGCTGAAGGCGGGATGTTCCTCTCACCAACCCACCTGCCTAAGGTGGTATTGGCAAAGCAGAGCCTTCATGATCCCAGCAGAGTGATACTTCCCTTCCCAAACCAGCACAGCCCATTTTCCCTTTCTGGCTGCCATCCAGCACAGGACCAGCACCTCCAGCTCACCAAAACCAGATGAGATGGTGCATTTTGTGCTGCATGACTCCAGAACTCCCCAGGAACACCAGTCACACAGCTGGACACCCCACATGCTGCCAAGTGCTGTACAAACACCTCCAGCACTACTGCAGCCTTAATCCTCCTCAAAATCCAGCCACTGTGTTAATTCACTGACCTCATGAGGGCATTTCTTGCTCAGCTTTGTCCACAAAAGAGGGTTCTTTAAATAGATAAGCAATCAATAAACTTTGTCACCGAAAGCATCCTCTGCCAGAGGATATGAACAAAAGACATTTTCACTGCAGCAGCAATGGGGATGTTAATCAGGCCAAAACCTGACCCCCAGCAAAATCCACTTAATGTCTCTGTGGTTCTTTTCCCCCCAGTCCCCGGATCCCACTCTCCCCCCATACCACAGGACCTCAGGTCCCCTTGCAGCTCCACAGTTGGCTTGGAAGGTCAGGCTGCCCTTCAGTGCCTTGAAATCTGTTCAATACCCTCCACCACAGCCATGCCTCCCAGGGGAAGCCATGGAGCTTGCACTTTTCCAATCTGTTCTAAAAAAACAGGATGCCATGGATGCTTCACTGAGGAAAACCCAAATTCCCAAAGGGAAGGGGGAAGTGCTTGTTATCACTTCCCAGGCAATGAAGAAGGGGCAACTCTATCAAAAATCTCTGTCTGCCTTGCTGTGCAAATCTTCCCTCGCTCCCTCCAGAGCACCTCCCAGACACAGGCAGCAGCACATGTGCTTCAGGGTTTTGGCTGGGTGGGTCTGGGGTTGTCACCATATGCGGTGGGTAGTTGGTGAACTCCATGGGAGTTCAGGGAGCAGCTGATGGACTCCACCAGGAAAAACCCAAAGCCACCTACTTTCAGCTCAGACTGGTAGCACTTGAACACTTACTCTTGCTTCACTGCAATGCTGGTGGCTTGTCTGTTAATCAGATGTGTCTTTTACCTTTTAGGGTCTCATTTCCCTCCTGTCTTTTATTACTGCTGGCCAATAAAACTGGAAAACTAAAGTTCTGTGGGACAGAGATTTGTCTCTGTGTCCAGAAGACCCCCAGCCACACCTTGTGGTCTCCTGGCACACGGAGAAGGCACATCTCACTCCATGAGCTCGTGTCCTTTTTGGCCATCAGTGAAGTTACATAACAATAAAACACTAATTCCTTATGGGAGTATCACTTGGTCAGACTCCCTCAAGCATCCTTCTCCTCTTTCAGGTATGAGGATGCGTTCCAGGTTCACAGCTCTTCCACAGAATTCAACCAGAAGCCGCTGGAGAGAGAGAACGAGCGTCTCCAAGCCATGGTGAACTCACTGAGGTCCCAGGTGAACCAGGAGAAGCAGCGAAAGGAGAGGGTGGAGCGTGAGTACACCTCGGTTATCCAGGAGTACTCAGACCTGGAGCAGCGGGTGTGCGAGATGGAGAACTGCAAACTGCGCATCAAGGAGCTGGAGGCAGAGCTCCTGGAGCTGCAGCAGATGAAACAAGTCAAGAAGTACCTGCTCAGTAGAGAGGACAACCTGTCTGAAGCCCTCCTCGAGCCGCTGAACAATGCCCCAGAAGCAGATTACATTGACCTGTCTGAGGAGGAGGGAGGGAAAAGCCATGGGACATCCATGACCCCTTCCCCAAACCACCCCGTGCGGAAAAGCTGCAGCGACACGGCCCTGAACGCCATCGTGACCAAGGACGCCGTGAGCCGGCACGAGGGCAATTACACCCTGCACGCCAACAACGTGCGCAAGCGGGGCATGTCCATCCTGCGCGAGGTGGACGAGCAGTACCACGCCCTGCTGGAGAAGTACGAGGAGCTCCTCAGCAAGTGCCGGCAGCACAAGGACAGCGTGCGCCACACGGGGGTCCAGACCTCCCGGCCCATCTCCCGCGACAGCTCCTTCAGGGACTTCCGAGGAGAGGGGCACGAGCTGGAAGAGCGGAAAACCATGGAGAAGACCATCAGCAAACACGTGGACGCCGTGGACAAGCGGCTGGAGCAGAGCCAGCCCGAGTACAAGGCTCTTTTTAAGGAGATCTTCTCCCGCATCCAGAAAACAAAAGCGGATATCAACGCCACAAAGGTGAAAAACAAGAGCAGCAAATGAGGCCCAGCTCTCTGCAGCTCCCACGTGCAATTGCAATGGCCACATCTTCTCTTGAGCCCCAGGAAACGCCAGTGGCCCCTCTGCTTTGAAGGTTCGAGAGGTCTGCAAGCAAGAGAATGTCACAGGGCCCAACTCAAGTTTTTAAGCTTGGGCTCTGGACAACCTGTTGGGACAATTGTACATTGTAGTTAGAGGATTTCAGAAACCACACGACAGATCTCTGCATGAGTTACTGCCGCTGCCAGACACCACAACAGCAATGTCAACCCCACCATGAAAAAAAAGGAACCAATCTCCCCCTCCACCCTTTTTCAGCTTGTCCTACAGCCCGATTATCTGCAAGCAAAAGCCTGGACATCCTCCAGTGTCCTGCCACAGCTGGAGTACAGCATCTCAAAGTAAAACAAAAAGCCATCAGAACTTTAGGGGCTGCTCCAGCACAGCAGCCCAGTCCTCCAGTTTGGTTTTATAGCTAAAAACCTACGCTTAAGCCCAAGAGACTTTTATCTCTGCCTTCCCCAAAGGGCAGTATGGTCTTGCTATTTAAGCCATTCTCTAATCAGTCAGGTTTTTCAGCTCTTTACAATGCAAGCTCATTGCAACTGGAAAAACTTGAAGAGAAACATAAAACTGATTGTTCCATCTCCATCAGCATCGCTCAGTGTTTCAGTCCACACTCTCCAGACCTTGCAGGCATATGGGATTAACTTGCTTTAAGTCTGCCCTGATATTTCAACCCAGGTGAAGCACCGTGTCTGGTAGGAACTCGGTGCCCAGGGCTTTCCCATAGCGAGACAAGAAGTGCTATTACAATATCAGAGACACACTTTCATTTCATGGTCTGGGTACCAGCTCTCTGTGCTGTGCTCTTCAAGAGGTTGTCATTGTCCCATTGAATTCCTTAAAAACAGCTTGCATGGGCTTACAAAACTGACTCCCAGGGACTCTCACACAAGCCAGGGGATGCAGCATCTCCTGGGTCAGGAGTCTGGCCCTGGCAGTAGCACGGATCACACATCACCCCTCACTCCTGCTCCAAACATCTCCCCAGCCACGAGGACAGATTTCAGCTTCCTGCTGAAAATAATCCTTCTTGTTTGAGACACTGTCGCCTCTCATGTTCCAGTTCCCTTTCCAGCACTGAAATCTCCTCACTTTTCCTTCCACAGACATGCAAACACACAGCCAAAAGGCCACTGCAGTCTCAGGAATCACCAGTTTCCAGTTTCCATGAACTAGATGATGACCTTGTATGGTCAGACATGTTTTAGGCAGAGAAGCAGCATCTCATTACAGCTTAGGCAACACCCTGAGCACTGAGCCACAAAACCCAGCAGTTCAGTGTAAGCAACCTACTCTGTACCCGCCTGGAGCAACCATCAGCTACATCTGGATTCTCTTTTCACCAGCTTACATCCCAAAATCTTGGGTCAACAGCTGGGATTTCTGCAACACTGAGATAAATAAATGAGAAAGTGGCTTTGGAAGGGGAAGACTGTTAAAATTGAATTATCCCCAAGTCTGGGGCTTTGATGCTACAAGGAGCAACCTTTCTTTCACTCATCATGGAATTAATGCAGAAAGCCCTCCAAAAACACCCTGTTTTGTTAAGCTGAGTACCACAGAGGTAAGTTGGCAGGAGTGTGATGTGCAAACCACCCCTGATCCAGAGGTCTCCTCTCAAAACCACCAACTGCTCCGCTCTTCTACACTCTGCATTTCCAGGTGCCCCACGGCCCGACACATCAGGAGCTGCACGCACGGCTGTGGCTACCAGCTCTGTAACAGTATGGAGAACCTTCATGCCTTATTTATTTATAATGGAAAGCAGTTGTCTAATAAAATAAAATAAATAAAAATGAACAACAAGAGCAAAAGAAGCGTTTTTGATTTCCTGGGAGCGTTTCCCACCCGTTGATTTGGCACTTGTAGCAGTGTTAGTTTAAGCCAGGCACTGTCTGCCCTGCAGTCAGGTGATGCTGGAAAGGTGTGGGAAGGGAATCACCCTCACTTTGTTTTAAACAATCCCACGTGGAGGATCACAGTTAAGTGCACAACACATTAAATATATTTTTTAATGCTCTATTCTCCTCTTGAATACAAAGAAACGCCGATTTTCTCACAGCTCTTACAGCTCTTTTTACTCTTAAGAACAGCACAAGAGTTAATTCTTTGATTTTCATGTACAATTTGGGTCAAGAAAGTGCTTCAGGCACCCTTGCAGAAAGGAAAGATAATACGCTGAACTATTCTGCTGCATTATTTATATAACACACATTTTTGTGCACTTGGACTGCCAACACTGCCACGCGATAAAACCCTTCTTTTGTCAGCTCGGAAGTCTCTGTAAAACCACACAACTTCTAAGCTCCCAATTCAAATCCTACTTTTCTTTTGGGCTTTTTTGCAAGCCACAAATCCAAAAATGACTGATGTAAGTAACATGATATTAGTACTTGGCTTGACAAAGGCACAGCTGCCATGTATCAGCAGCATGTTCAGCAAAGTGCTGAGGGCAACTCTTTTTCTGCATCCAAAAATATTAGTGGCCATATATACATGTCCTGATTGACTGTGTGAGTCAGAGTCACTTGATTCCTGCCTTAAGTGAGGCTTTCAGTGATCAAAGGAGGAAAAAATGAACATCTTCTGGCCTTTTGTGCCACCTTTGATCTAAACTTTTCCAATTGCTTTTGGAACACCAAGGAAAGCTACACAACTCCACTAAGAGGGAACACGATAGTGCTGGGCAACCACTCTGCCAGAGAAACTGGTGTAACAGAGAGCAGCAGCTACTTAACGGCACACCCCCATGGTTCAGGACAAAAAGGAAAATTGCTGCATGCAATTAAAATGGATGAGGAAAAGTATGCTGCCACAGGAAATAATTCTTAATTTCAGAATGTGGAAAAATCAGTGACCCTATACAGCTCACAGTGTTAAGATCAACAAGGGCACAGTTTGTCAACAATCTGGATTCATGCTGAATTGGAAAGCTGGCTTTTAGACATGTGCAGTTCCATCAGATCTGGTCTGGCTTCTCACTGTACCACCAGCTGGAATAACCCTTCAGAAGGGCACCTGTTGTTATAAACAGGGAGGGGCCACTTTAAGCACAAATCCAAGGGATTTACAGAGCTCAAGCTCCCACAGGAAGGATTCAGCATCTTCCCTCTCTTACAGCAGCTGAGACCTTCTGGAAGGTCCCTCAAATCCCCGTTTGCTCCTGCATTAACAGCCTGTGCCCTCACTCTCAGAGTGACAGATCCTTGGACACGTCAGCCTTTCCCTTGGGTTTCTGGCATGGCTCTCGAGAGCTCTTGCTCCCCAGTGACCACCAAACAGGCTGAGGTGGCTTCCTCAGCCAGGACCAGTGACAAAGCAGTTCCTTTCTCCAGCTGGAATACCAAAGGCTTGGCTCTCCTTGACTCACACCAAAGTCAGACCTTGCCATCCCAAGCCCTGCCTGACAGGGAGAGCAGTTTCCAACCATCCAAGCAGAGACCAGCCAGCTTTTTACCAAGGTTCCGTGGACCAACACAGGGTAGGAATGAAGCAAAACTAGATAAATGTCCTTTTAGACTGGTCTGGCTTCACCCGGGTGATCTTCCAGCTCCTTTCCCAGCCCCTCTGTGGCACTGTCCCGGGAGGGTGCTCCTGCACAACAACCACCAGACACGTTTAACAGCTGGTAAATGAGTCATCCTGCTTTGAGTATTTTACCCATCCCTCTGGCTACAAATCACAAACACTTACCTGTTCCCTGTTAGAAATTAAGGTCACCAGATGGCACGGTTTGCCTCTGACAGTTCCGTGTTTTTTCCTTAGAACATTTTGTTTTCAGCTGAGTTTGGACAAGGGCAGTGGAGCAGAACCCCAGGACTCAGAGGTTCGATTAAAACCTCACTAAAATGTGAGGAGCCCTCTGTGGCCCTGAGCTGCTCAGCTGCAGCCAGGGCAGAGAACCATCCATGTTCAGGACTTGCTCACTCCCGAGGACTGAGTTCCCTGACTTCAAATGGATTATCTGGGTGGGACTCAGCTCAGATCCTCAGTCACACAGTCTCTGTATCGGCTTCTGAACACCCATTTTGGCTTCATCCACAGTTTTTAACAAGAGCTTGTCAGCTCCTGTCAAAACAGCAGAGCAAATGACAGCCCATCCCTCCCTGTGCATTTTCCTGCTGCCAGGAATAGCATTCCCTGCCCCTCTGGAACACACACCCTTCTTGTCAAGTCAGCCTGACAGCTGCAACAGGAGTAAAAGCTGAAGGATTTCCACAACTGCCTCACTCCCCTGCATCCCACATCCACCTCGGCATCTTGTGCTGCTCTATCAGCATTCAAAGAAATGATTGTATATATATATATGTGTGTGTTTGTATGTAACTCTTCAGTGCTCTAGAGAGGATAAAAATGTGAAAACTGAAGCACCCCAGGTGCAAAAACTAAACAATATATAAAAAAGGCTGGATGTACTTTCATTTTCAGCACTGGCCACCACGAATGTCTGGGGCGCACAGACACCATAACCACTCCTGACCTCCCTCATCCCCCGCGGTGCCCCCCAGGCCCCACATCCCCCTCTCCTGGCACCCCACAGACCCCACATACTCGCCCATACACCTCCCATTAGTGCTGCAGACACCTCCCCGCCCTACGGGACCCCAGCCCGGAGACTACAGACATCACAGGCTCAAGGTCCATCCCCACAGCCCCAAAATCCCCTTTATCCCCATAAAGCGCCCCCTTGCTGCCTCCGCCCCGCCCCGGAACGCGGCGCCCGTCCATCGTTTCCGCGGGGACGCCTGGTGAGGGAGCACCGCGGGGACCATAATGGCGGCACACACGCTACGGGGCCTGTGCCGGCAGCGGCCAGGGCTGGCGCTTCTCTGCGCCCGNGCGGGCCGGTGGGCGTGGTCACGCTGGAGGGCGGGGCTTAACCTGCGCGCCGTGGGCGTGGTTTGATGGAAGGGGCGGGGCCTCGCGGGTGGGCAGGG
>VZTN01036887.1:214931-231473 GCA_013400515.1 Erpornis zantholeuca
CTCCCCCAACACACCCGTGCCAGAGCCGGGCAGCGCCCCCGGGCACCGAGTCCGTCCTCCGAGCTCGGCCCCGTCCCGGCTCAGCCACTGCCCCTCTCTTCCAGCTCGCCTGACCGTGTCCTACAGCCGGAGCAGCGGCCCCGGCGGGCAGAACGTTAATAAAGGTGAGGAACAGCTTCTCCCTTAGAAAAATCACCATTTTCCGTTGTTTTTCTGTATCATGTGGCAAATATTGAGAACTTGAAGTTAAACAGCATCTTCATGCTGCTGGACACTTATTTTTCGTTGTCATCACCCTGCATCTTAACTTCTGAGTCTTCATAGTGCTGGAGACCAGTGGTAACACATTTGATGCTCCTAGGAACACTTACAGGGATGATTCCTGCTACAGCTGCCACACCTCTATCCATAGATCAAATATAATACAGCCAACTGGATTCTGAAAGTTCACTGTGCAATAAATTCTCAGCTTAATTCAAATAAACTTAAAATACTGCCTGTTCTGCCATTAAAAATGAAGTAGGCAGTGGCTGGCAGTAAAATCTGTAGTGCTTAGAAAGGTAAATACCACAACGGATACACATTTGTCTTGTAGCGTGGTGTGTAAAAATACAGCGAGAAAAGAATTGTGACCTTTCAGGAAATTCATCATGGAATTATCCCATGTTGAAAGCCAGCAGAGATCAGGCTGAATTATCTCATAAATCTGAGGAAGGCAGGCTGTGATATGGAAACAGAGACCCTGTTTTTCCTCTCAGTGAATTCCAAGGCGGAGGTTCGGTTTCACCTGGCATCAGCCGACTGGATTCCCGAAGCTGTGAGAGAAAAAATGGCTCTAATGGTACCAACCCTCCCCTTCCAGCCATGGTTTCAATGTCTCACTGTCACAACAGGACAGTCCCAATGAGGTTTCAGTGGTCACATCACGTTCTCCCATCCCTTCAGCACAGGAATAAGATAAACCGGGCTGGTGAGCTGATTGTGACCTCGGAGGAGAGTCGCTACCAAATGAGGAATCTGGCGATCTGTCTGGAAAAAATCCGGACCATGGTCACAGAGGCTGTCGAGAAACCCAAGGTGGTGTCTAAGGAGACAGCACAGAAACTCATAGAGAGGTATCTTCATTAAAATGGTCTTTTTTTGGGTTCAGGGTATCACATTACACAATTTAGTTTGCAGCATTTTTAAACAATCTTGTTCATACTCCTTTCAATTACCTTTTTTAATGAATATCACTGATCCATTGGACTTTAACTGCTTTCCTGGGTAATATCCCCAGAATGGGGACTGGGTTTTTGTTATCTGAGGATGTTTGTTGGTTCATCAGATCTCAAAAGCTGAATATTTAAATGTTTTCTTTGTACACTGAGGGATCTTTTGATTTTGTTTTAGGGTAGAAAAAATGAACCGTGAACGGCTACGGCAGAAAAAAATACATTCAACTATAAAACAGAGCAGGAAGGCAGATTTTGACTGAAAACAGCAGAGGTCCAAGCCTTTGGGATTCCATCTTCCTAAAGAGGTGGTGTTGGCAGCTGTAGATGATGCTAAACTCATGAGCTGTATTGAATAAAAATAGCCTGAAAGTGTAAATAAAAATATTTAACATCTTCTTTTGTAGCCAATGATACACTGTGATGGCCTGTCAATCATTTTTCAGAATAATTATTGTTCACATTTGAGAGGAGCTAAAAATTCTGATTTTTGTCAGCCTCTTTTGGTTTTTTAATGGTTTTTGTGTTCTTCAAGCAGCATGTGCTCCATCAGAGCACTGTCTGCTGCTGAACATGAAGCTGCAGTAGATTTTTGGGGAAAGAAAGGGAAGAGTAAAAGCAGTCTCAACAACATATCTAAGTAGAAAATGGAATCTTAAAGCATGAAGGTTGGAAAAGACCACAAGGATCATCAAGTCCATCCCTTAGAGTATCCACTGTTTCTTTCCTTCCTTTTATTTCCTTCCTTTCAGCTTTATTCCTTTGACTGATTTTTATCTAACCAAACAAAGCACATCATTTGATTAAGCTAGAGCCATGTCAGGAATTTGGCAGAAATCTCAGCACTAGGAGACAGAACACACCCTGTGAGTACAGGAGGCTTCTGGCCTTTGAAGTGGGACACCAAAATCCTTTGGATGAGTCTTCCAGGCTCGTTAGTGGACCCTGTTTAATGAGAATGAAGCTCTGTGGTATGATGTATTTCATCACTGCCAAGTGGGATTACTGGGAGGCTCAATGAAACCAAAATTGGCCTTTTTTTGATGTCTGGCAGGGCCCCAGTGGCCTAAGGGATAAGGCACTGGCCTTCTAAGTCAGGGATTGTGGGTTTGAGTTCCACCTGGGGTGGGGAGAGGTGGTTCTGTTTTAGGAAAATCTCAAATAGAGAGGGAAGTCATCCCTGGGGTTTATTTGGGGCACGGGGAGGTGTCAGGACTTTGCTGCATCCCCTATGGAAAGGGAGCTTTGAGCTCTCCCCTGACAATGTTTACATCTGCCAAAAGGGAGTTCAAAACTCAGATCCTCCCCAAAATGGAATGCTGGGGTGTTGCAGGAGCACTCCAATGCATCCTGACATCCCAGGAAGCCCTGCCCTGCCCTCTCTTCCACCTCTGCACTGCCTGCTCAGCACCCAGAGCAGACGCCACATTTCACATTTTCCCTCACCAAAAGCTTTTCTGCATGGAATCACTGAATCATTTAGGGTGGAAAAGACCCCTAAGATTTATTAAGTCCAAGCGAGCACTGCCATGTTCGCCATCAAACCATGTCCCCAAATGCCACATCCACACACATTTTGAACACTTCCAGGGATGGTGAATCCCCTTCTTCCCTGGCCATGGGAGGGGAGGTCCGTGCCAGCACCACTCTCACAGGCACAGGTGTCTGAAGGCTCACAGGCTCAGTGCTGTGCCCTGGCCTTTACAAACAAGGGGATGTCGCTGCTTCCGATGTTTTGGCGACACTGAACGTCATCCGGCCATCATCATCCAGGACGGCAATAGCCTCAGATGAGCCTCCCCCATCCCCAGGAGACCCCGCTGCCAGGATCACCCGCTGCTCAGGGCTCCTCTCCCACAGATTTGCAAAACTTTTGTTCAAGCAAAGGCGTAAAGCCCTAGAAGAGCACGTGACACCGGGCGTGGAGGAGCTGGGCATTCAGAGATTAAAAGCAGATTCCGAGGTTGCGCCTGCTTTAACACCACGCAAAATGTCTGATTCGTGCCAGGACGCGCGAGATGGAGAGCGGGGCGGGGGCACAGGGCTGCAGCACCGAACGCTGCGGAACACCCCGGCAGAGAAAAGAGTCACCCCAGATGGGACTCGAACCCACAATCCCTGGCTTAGGAGGCCAGTGCCTTATCCATTAGGCCACTGGGGCCGCGCACTAACGTCTTTTTGGCGCGGTGACTTAACTCTCAGCTCGCCAGACGAGAGTGCGTCCGCCGCGGGGGGAGATGGAGAGTTCTGTTCGTTACCCCTGAGACCACCCGCTCTGAACAGGGCCCAGAGCGAGCGAGGCCCCGCTCCCCCGCCTGCCTCCACCTCCCAAACCGCCCGGCGCAGCTCATAAACGCCAACGAGAAGTGGGGATGTGTGTGAGGGGAATGGAGATCTCCGCACAGCTTCTTCCGCCCGCTCGGCCCCACCGGAGCTGGTTTTGGGTGCAATAAAGCCTCGAACCGGCCGGGGCACGGAGGCAGCGCGGGGGTGCCGCAGCGGCTCCAGTGGACAAAGTGGACTGGTCTAGCTCCCTAGAGTGCGCAAGGATTCGAGTCCCACTCGGCGCGTCAAAGCTTTAACCTCCCCCCACTCCGGCTGTATTGGGTTTCAGCGAGCCCCGCACACAGAAGGGGCAGTGAGTTAATATTTCTCTTATCGGGACTGGCCGAACCGAACTTCGCTCACCGGTAATTCTCGCGGCGCTCCTGGCAGTAAGGGAAACGCCAATCAAGTCTGTCTACGCCCTTTCCTTTCCCACGAATCGGCCTCATCTGCAGCACAGCTCCGCCCGCCGCCGGTTTCAGCCTCCAATTCGCGCGCCCCGAGCCCTGCCTCGTCGTGGGGCGTGAATTCCCTCTCATGGACAGGAGCCCAGGACTAGTTCTCATACTAAGTCAGCTGAAATCGCCCGCAGCCTTGCGTGGCTGGATTATCACTCTCGGGGAGCTGTCACTCCACAACGATCTCCCGCCGACCCCCTGCGCGACGAAATTGAACGCCTCCAGTACCTCTTGTGATTTTAAAACAACCACGGAGGGACTCGAACCCTCAATCTTCTGATCCGAAGTCAGACGCCTTATCCATTAGGCCACGTGGTCACGCACAGGCATGCCCCCGGGGGGTCCCCAGGTGCCCCCGGTACCCCCTGAGTATCCCTGGGCAGTGTCACTGAGGGGTCCCCAGGTGCCCCCCGGTACCCCCTGAGTATCCCTGGGCAGTGTCACTGAGGGGTCCCCAGGTGCCCCCCGGTACCCCCTGAGTATCCCTGGGCAGTGTCACACACTAGGGGGTCCCCAGGTGCCCTCCTCCCCCCCAATATGCCCTGAGTATCCAACACATTCAGACACCCCCAGGGTGTGCCCAGACACCCCCAGGGCATCCCCCACTCTCCATCCCCCCTGGAAGAGTGGCTGGTTTTTCCAACCCAGCTGTGGTGATGGAGGTCCCCCCCCTCTTGGGAGCCCATGTGCCACTAGGTCACTGTAGAAGTGACAGTCACCGTGCCACCAGCAGAATGCTGTAACAGCACTGGAAAAACACCACGGGCCTCATTAAACTCCTGTTTGTTCTCCTCTCGCTGTGGCCCAAAACCTGAGTTTCTCATCTAATCCAAACAAAACTTTCCCAAAGCCCACCCCTGGAAGGTATTTTAATCAGTGCCCAGGGTTTGGGCAGGTTCATTGCTTTCCAGGCAGCAGAGCCATTTCCTCCCACACCTAAGAGAGAAAAACTACTTAAAAAGAAACTTCACTTTGTGTTTTACTGGTGTGGCATCACCCTGACCACAGCTGCCTTTTAGAATCCATTAACTCCACAGGAAAAGACCCTCCAGGCAGCTTTTTAATGCAACAAATCTGAGAGGGCGTTATCCCAAAGACACTTACGGGGAGGACTTTGGTCCCAGGGCACCACAGGCAAACTCCGTGACCCCCACTGACCAGCCCCTCATGGACATGTGCTTTCCGGTAGAGTAAAGCTTCCTGCCTATCCCAGCTTGTTCTGCTCTGGGAAGAGGTTCCCCCACGCAAGGTGGACATGAACCAGCATCAATGGGCTTCTCGTTGGGGTTTGAATGCAGCTGATGATACAGGGAGCACCCAGAGGGGGGAAAAATGCAGCTGAAATTCCCTGCTCAGCCCTGACTCAAGAAAAACCCAGCTGTGCCCAGACAAAAGTAATTAAACAACTGCAATTGCTCTTCTTTGCCTTCTAGGACACCTTGCAGGATGTCCATGACCTGGCCATTCTTTTATTAACACCCCTCCAAAAATCAGCTTTTCGTTAACACCTCTCCTCTCATCCACACGTCTCAAAGCAAAGCTGATTGTTATCCCCTCGATCATTGCCTTACCTGAGCACTGGGACCACACAACTTGCTAGACAAAACATCCACCTTTGCATATAAGACTGGGGCAGTTTGTAGCTGCTCCTCTTTGTTTCTCTTTTCCATGAAATTTAAACAGGGACCACGGGCCGGGAGCAGACACATCATCCCATCATCAGCGGCTCTCGGCACAGGGAGAGAGCCTGGAGCTGCCACGGGGACCTCGCTGTCCCAAAACACATCATGGACCACCCCCATCTCCTTCTTTGGTCTTCTGCTCATCAGGCTCCATCTCCAGTGCCGCACTCGGATTCGTGCCCTGGTTTATCCGTGCTTCTGGCTTCTCCCGACACCTCAGCCTCCTCGGGCATCTTCCACCCGGATGGGGAATGTCTTCCTACCAAGCAACCAAACCAGCGGCCACAGGAGAAGGAAGAGGAGGAGGAGAAGGCCCGGTGGCACTAAAACGGGGAGAAAGAGCATGAAAACGGCGTTGGCGGGGCAAAAAGGGGACCCTCACCCCAGATGGGACTCGAACCCACAATCCCTGGCTTAGGAGGCCAGTGCCTTATCCATTAGGCCACTGGGGCTGCGCAGGGCGCGCGCCCCGGCCCGCGGGAACGGCCCCGACCCCGTGGGGGCGTCCTGGGGTCACCCGCGGGACGGGACCACCCCCAGGGCTGGGGCGGAGCCGGACCGGGAGCGCCGGGACCCAGTCGGGGCTCCCGTTTTCCCTCCACACACCGAATGGGGCAGAGATGCGAAAGGAAAAGATGATTTTAAAGGGGACTGGGGCGGGGAAAAAGAAAAAGGCCGACCACGAAGGGACTCGAACCCTCAATCTTCTGATCCGAAGTCAGACGCCTTATCCATTAGGCCACGCGGTCATTGCGCTGCAGCCCCCCTAGTGATGCTGCCAACCCCCGCCATCACCCCCCCGCCCCTCCCGGGTGCCCCCGGAGCCCGCGGGCAGCGGCCGCTCCGGGGACAGGGGGGGACACGGGGGTCCGCGGGGGACACGGGGAGCCATGGCAGACAGGAGGGTCCCTGGGGGACACAGAGGTCTATGGGGAACACGGGCGTCCGCGGGGGACAGAGGGCATGGCAATGGGACACGGGGGAACGTGGGGGACAGGGGGGATGGCAGGGGACACGGCTGGGGAAGGACCATCCACGGCCATTGGGAGTTCTGCTGCCAGAGCGGGAATCAAGTGGGGGACTTGCTTACTGCAATTGTTGCCCTGGAGACTCATAGAATCACAGAATCCTGGAATATCCTGGGTTGGAAGGCACCCGCAAGGATCACTGGGATGACAGCAGAAAAAAAAGGCAGAGATGGAGAGGAGGGTAGCAGGGGAAAACACAGACAAATAAAAAAGCCAGAAGTCTCTGAGCCTTTCCTCTTAACTGTGAGGACTCAGAAAAGAATGTCAGGAGCATGGGAGATCTGCAAGGAGGCAGAACCAGAAAATCCATGGGTGCATGGAAGACTCAGTGCTTTGGGAAATGAGGACATGGTGTGGTCTGCTGGGGAGCAGAACTGGGCTCGGAGGAGAGCAGCCTCCCATGCGGGCCTGAATCACACAGGCACTAATTCCTGATCCATTTCATTGGGGTTGCAGCAAACTCTCAGCCCTGTAAATGAAACCAAATTTGCTACAGAGTAGCTCTGTCTCTGCCTTTTCTTTATGGGGATGGGCCATTTCTTTTCCTCTCCCTCAAATTGTTGGATTTTTTTTAATGGCCTTATTTTTCCTTGACCACAGCTAAAGGCTGCTCCCAAGAGCCAGCTGAGTGCATCAAACCATTAGCAAATTTTTCCTTCCAGCAGATAAAATGCCTGTTTACAAAAATCCATCCCTCATTAATATTAAATCAACTTACACATAACAAATGACGTGTTCTGGGTCCGTTCATAAGGCACACAGTGCCATCCTCCTCATTTGGAAGCAGGAGATGATGCAGGGAGTTTTTGTAGCCATCCTCACCTTTTCTCTTGGGACAGGTAAGTGCAATGGGGATAGAAAACCTTCAAGAATTCTGTTCTCATCTGTGTGAGAAGGGATTTTTGTGTGTTAACCATGTTTTTCACATCCACAGCTCCACACCCTTTCTCTTTTGGTACATCTCTCACAGGTTGAGGTCTTACCTGATGTTTTTGCTTTTCAAGTGGAATTCTCTTTCTAGCAGGGACTGCTCCAAAGTACCTCTGCACCTACTATGACATTGTTGACTACCTGAACATCTCCTCTCACGACAAGCTGCACACGTACATTCTGCCCAAGATAAATCTGAAAGAGCCTGTGGAAGTGAATGTGGATTTCGCGCTGGTGTCAATTCTCTCTGTGGTAAGCACCCAAAATGACTTTTTACAACAGGAAACTGGGCTATTACTAGGCCAGGGTTTAAGTATTCTGCCACAGGGGTGAGAATCAGCCCCTTCAACTTCAGCTTTCTGCTGTTTGAAAGCACTTTTGGAAGATCTGGAGTATTTTCTCCCACTCCTTCCAGAAGTCACATCCAGATGAGCAGCCTTAGTAGGAGGCTCCAAAAACCCTGCAGAGTGCCTGAACTGGGTAGTGCATTTGAAGGACATTGCCATGGAAATGTTAACAATAATCTATTATTTTTCCCTTGGACCATGTGCTCCCACTCCTCAGCCACAGGACCAATAGCCATGAGCTCTCCTCCCCAGCCAAGTTCCTGCAACCTGTGCTCAGAAAATAGCTTCTGGGTTCTGCACTGGATACATTGGATACTTTAAAGAAAATATCTAAGCTAAATATCTTTGTTTCTCCAGGTGGAAAAGCTCCAGACAGTCACTTTTTACACTGTTCTGAGCCTGGTAAGTCCCTCAAGAGCGTTTCTCTCCTGATGCCCAACACAATGTCTGGTGCCCAGCCCAGAGCTCATCTCTCTCCTGCAACTTCTTCCCTCAGGAATGGCAAAACCCTTTTGCAACCTGGGACCCACGGGATTTCTGTAACATTTCCGAAATTGTTCTGCCCATGGATACGTATTGGTCTCCCCCCGTCTTCATCTTGGAGCGGTAGGTTCCCCTTTCATTTTTATCCACCGGCTTAAGAGAAATCCAGTGGATGCAAACTTTTGTTTTATTGTAGGAAATGGGATGAACTCAGATGACTAAAAGTTGTTCCCTTGAGCTCTCTGTAACCCAGAGCCTCCTAATTTAGATTAATGGCGACCAGAGTTTATACAAAGTACTTAGTGACTGTAATACTGTAACAGCTCCTGAAATATCCCATCTGGGCTGCTGCTAAAGCTGAGGAAGCAGCAGAAACCAGAACTGCTGTGGAATAAAGTGACCTTTAGTAGTGTGCAGAAAGATACAAGGCAGCGCACTGAGGGTCTGACAGAGGGATGGGCACCTCCACCTGCTCTCCAGAGGCAGAAAGGAGTGGGAAGCAGAGCCAGGAATGAGCCCCTGCCCTGGTGAGGGCAGGAAGCAGAGGGCAGAGAGGTGGGAGGTGCTCAGGAGGTGCGGAGCTAAAGCAAACCTTGGTCCCAAAGGACTCATGACCCGTTCTCCCAGCAGTGGTTTCGTCTCCTCCTACTGCATCCCATGGCTGGGTGATGGCTCAGAGCCTGCCACCAGGGTGTTCACAACCTGGTTTTATGGGACTGAGGCACAGGCAGTGTCTCAGGCTCAGTTACTCTCCCCCTTCTGTTCCCTCCAGAGTGAACGGGCAAAACCCAGAGCTGAATTACATGGCCCTCAGGCACGACGGCATTTTCAACTCCACACGGCCCTACCAGGTCACCCTGACGTGCAGTTTGATAATCTTCAAGTTTCCCTTCGACACCCAGATGTGCAACTTGAGCATGGTTTCATTCCTCTACCCAGGTACAGCTGCAGGCTGAGCTTTACCATCTCTGGGCTGAACTTGGAGAAGGAAGAATAGATGAGACAGGCACTGGTAACTCCTGGGCTCCTGGGCAGCACCACAGGCTCTCAGTGGGGTTGAGGTCATATGAGACCAGGGAAAATGAGTTCAAATGCTGCCATTCTGTCCTGGCACATTTCCCAGCAACAACTCCGGAACAATCTGGATGTTCTGTGGTAAGTCCCTCCCAGGACTGGTTTCTACAAACCAAGAGACCCGAGACCAGGAGGCTTCCTGCAAAACTGCTACTTGTTCACATAGAATTTTGCAGGACTGATCTTTAAATACACCTGAAAGCCATGGAAATGGGAGGAAATTAATCATAGAATCCTAAGGTTGGAAAAGATTTCCAGGGGTATCAAATCCAATCATTAAAAGGACAGTTTCAGGGATTCAAACTGCAGTCAGAGTTCATCCCAACAGGAAGGGCTGAAACATAAGCAGAGGTTGACAAAATCTTCTCAGTCCCATCCACAAAGGACAACTGCCCTAATTCACCAGATGTTTCTCCTCTGATCCACATTCCCAGAGGGCCAGCCAAGCCTCTTCACAGAGCCCTCTTTAATTTCCCCCTCATTGGCTGAGAAACCCAAGCAGTGAATGAAACGTTCCCCTTCCCTGTCTGCACACCCTCAGCTGTGTGGGAAAGGGAGAGGAATAACTGACCTCTAATAAATTCCTAAATTCTTCCTTCAACTTCCCTCCCCTGCTCTGCCTCCTGCCCAAGCAGTAACAGACTTTGTCATGAAGACGAGACGGACACCGGCTGAGATGATGAAAAACAGCGAGAGTTTCTTCCTAACTGATGGAGAATGGAAGTTCACCAACCTGAGCATCATTGAATACACAGAAACGGCGGATGACAAAGGATTTTCTGTGGTCACTTATGTGGTATGGCAGCATGTCCATATTATATTGCACTGATTTGGCACCAAAAAACCCCAGTATAAAACAAGACGATTTTTTACATTAGGGGACCAGCATTTACCAACACTGTGAGTCATCTGCTCACCTAAATTTTGCCCATCTTCTTCAACAGATTTCCATGGAGAGACGACCGACTCTCTACGTTCTGAACCTGATCCTCCCAACATGTGCCCTGTACTTGCTGGACATGGCTGTGTTGTTCGGACCCAGCTCTCTCGAGGAGAAAATCGACTTCCAGATCGCCATCATCCTCGGCAGCTCCATGCTGGCTGTGATTCTCAACAACATCCTCCCAACTTCCTCCAACAAACCACCCATCATAGGTACCCACCTTTATTGAATAAACTCTGTTGTTCACACAGGTACCAGCCCTAAGGAAGGTCTTTGGGTGTTTATAGACACATTCATGAACACTGAAGTCATGAACAGCTCAGCTTGATCGGCTTGCTGGAGTTGGACATTTCCTGTTCCCCACCAGGCAATGGAATGTAAAAAAATGCCAATTATCCAGAGCTTCCTCTGTTTTCCTGTTGTTCTGCAGTGGTGTTTTTCCTGGGCACCTTCCTGCTCATGATCATGGCTGCGTTAGACACCTTCTTCCTGTTGTACCAGCAGCGCAAATCCCTACGCTTGGACAAGGTCCTCAGAAGCTTCCAGCAAGGTAAAACATCCCACAACACCTCTAACAATGTAGGTTTGGGGCATTTTCCTGCAGGTTTGTTGGAGGTAGGGTGGGTTTCGTCAGGGCAAACAGTGCCCCAGGCAGTGTGAGTCGTGGTGGCCCCCCTGTGCTGACACTGCTCTTTGCTCCCTGCAGACCCACACGAGCTGCCCAAGAGACCCCCAGGCAACCTGGCCAAGGGGGATCCCCAACTGCTGCACCCTCCCAGGAAGGCCAAGCGACAAGGGCAGCCAACCAAGCACCTCTGGGAGCTGCAGGAGCTGGACCCATTTCTGCCAATTCTGGAGAAGGTGCTTCTCTACAGCCACCTCTTCCTGTCCCTGTTTTTTTTTACTGTGATTTCTGTAAAATGGAGCAGCTGAAGATCAGCTCTGCCCAGTGCCAGCTCAGTTGTTCTTCACTGTGTTGCTTCTGACCCCCTGCTGTAATTTGCTCCTGCTCAATTCATAGAGCTGCAGCTGTTTCAGTTGCCTGAATAAAACAAAATCTAAAGTCACAGGACCCGAGATCTGTATGCATAGTGCTTTGTACTCTGGTTCACTACAACCACAGATGTTCTTGAAGTATTCTGGAGGCTACTAAGGTATTTGAATAAAACAGCTGTAAAATCTGGGGATAACACCTTCATTCTGTCTATCTGTAATTCTGACCTCAAACAAGACCAAAAGAAAAAGGGAGTTGATTCCTTTCTCTTAGAGAAGTTTCCATCTTGAGGGAAGGTGTTAAAGAATGCCACCTCAGATTATTAAATAAAACAATGCATGTCTGTATTGTTGTTTCTGTGAGATCAGCAGCATTCAGAAATCCAGGGCAAAGAGAATAGGATCACCAGGATTAAGTGTTTTTAAAAATAACTAAAAAATTCTTTTTAGTTACACTCCTTCAACTCCTTTTGCAATTGGCTTCTCCTAAACAGTCACAATCAGCCCAGAAAACAGTCCCAGACTTCTACCTGTAGAAGCCCTGAGACACTCCAGACACACACAAATCACTGCCACATACACTCCAGTGTCTCAAAGGGCTTCACACGTTCAATTTCTGAGCAACTGTCCATCTGCAAGGGCAGAAGAACTCCATTGCCTGCACCTCATGCTTACAGAGAGGGACAGGGGTTTATTTGCATTTCACAGGGCTCAGTTTGATCAGCAGGTCAGGCTTGGTCCTTACTACGAAAACAAACTCACAGGTACAAAACACCAAAGCCAGGAACAGCAGGAAGTTCGCAAGTTACTGTATTGCTCCACACTACTCAGAACTCTTGTCTAAGACCTAAGCCACAAACACAGAAACCTCTTTATTTATAAGATCACAGAGTCTGACAGTCATTAAACTGCTCCCAGACCACTTTACAGATCAGCAATTGGCTTGTGGGGCCAGTATGGATATTTCTCCTTGTTCAGTTTGGTTTCAGGGAAGGCATCACTCAAGTCTTCAAATGTCATCTGTTCAAAGGGAATCATGTTCTTGAGCTTCTGGAGCTGTGGAAGCAGGGACAGACACATCACAAGTCAGTGGTCAGCAGGAAGGAGCAAAGCACTCCCAGGAGAACAAGGGGTGTACCAGAGTGGGGTCCAGAGAATATTCCCTAAGCAAAGTCCAGCCTCACCTCCTGCTCGTACTGGGCAATGCGGGCTTTGGAAGCCTGGATGTACTCAGCAGTGCTCTTGGCCTAGGGAGACCACAGGATGTGGGGAGTGTGGTTATGATAAAGACACTGATCCGGAGTGAACCATGCACCCCCCACGCTTTAAATTGGCATTACAATCCATCATTGTTACATTGGGTAAGTGATGGAATCTCCAGCAGATCCCAAACAGCCAAACCTTCCGTGTGCAGGGATCCCCTTGCTCAGAAAGCCAGGGACACGTGTGAAGGGCAGAGCTGTGCCCTGGCTCAGGCTGCCCTCCCTGTGCAGGGGCACATCCAGAACATGCCCTCCCTCTCACCCCTTCCCATCCCCACAGAAGGCAGGGACAGCCCCAGCAGTAGGGAATGGTTCACTTACAGCTTCCTTCTCCTGGGCATCAATCTTGGCAGTTTGTGTATCCACTGGCTCAGGAACCTTTAATGCACTGAACTGTAAATTGAAAGACAACTTTTTGTAAGTTTGTTTGACTTAAACAATCCTTCTCATCTTCCCTAGCAGCAGGGGAACATTCCCTCCTTTCTTCCTAGGATTTGCTCACAACCATGTAAGTTAATGAGCTAGAAGTGACCAGCGAAGCTGTCCCCTGTCCCTCCCAAGCAGCACTTTCCCACCCAGGAGCTTCCAGCCATCTCCTCTGTCCTGCTCACCATCCCCAGGACACACACCACCACCCATTCCTCCAGCACTGTAAGGAAGCAGGAAGGCCCAACACAACAGACATACCCTATGACAGAGTTATTGCCCCCCATATAAAGCTCCCAGACCCATCTGAGCTCAGCAGGTGCCCCCTGTCTTGGGAGGCAAATTTTCATAGTGACACAACCAACCTCCTCTACCAATCCTGGTGTTTTCCTCTCAGTTCCCCAGTTAAACTCCAAAGAGCAATACCCAGCTGGGAAGGAGACTGACCTTCTTCTGGAACTCATCCACCATTCCAGCTTTGGCAACATTAGCTTTGTAGAAAGCCCAGTCGATGGCCGGGGGCTTCTCTGGCAGTGCAGCCAACCTGAAGGGATGGAGCACAGCAGACGTGAGCAGCAACCCGAGCGTCAGCACAGCCTGCTATGTTTAGTTTAAGTGTTTTCAGGTTTGAAACAAGCCATTTCTGCAAATCCCTCTGCCCTTGGAACAGGCTCCCCTGGACACACAGGCAGAGCTCAATCTGCAGCTCTGCCCTGCTTCACTCAGCCCCTCTGGCTGCACCTTCAAGGAAGGATGAGGCTGTTTTACAACACTGAGCCAGAGGCAATCAGTAACATACTCTGCAAGAGCCAGCACCTGTATCAGGCAGAGGATACTAAAGGATTTAAAAACTGTACATGAATTTGTAGAGCATTTAACAGAGTGACAAAGTCTGTGCCAAAGCACAGTGTGTTCACAAAACTGCAGCTACGGGTTTACTCTGGGGAAGATTAACTAAAGGTGATTTGCCAAAAAAAGCCACCAGCTGCCTCAAGGTGACCTGCTTTAATACCTGTGAGGACACTCCTGCGGGACCACAGACAGCGACAGACACCAGCACTCACAGCTGGGTGGTTGGGCGAGGGCTGAGCGGGCCCTGCAGCAGCGGGGCGGGCACTCNCCGATGGGGCGGGACACGGGGGACGGGGACACGGAAGGGGTCGGGACACGGAACGAGACGGGGACACTGGGGGATCGGGACACGGAGAGAATGCGGACTCCGGCGGATCGGGACACGGTGGTCGCCCCTGAGCCCTGCCGCGACCTCACGCTGCACACCGTCCTCTCCCCACCAGCCTCCCAACNGACCACTTTACAGATCAGCAATTGGCTTGTGGGGCCAGTATGGATATTTCTCCTTGTTCAGTTTGGTTTCAGGGAAGGCATCACTCAAGTCTTCAAATGTCATCTGTTCAAAGGGAATCATGTTCTTGAGCTTCTGGAGCTGTGGAAGCAGGGACAGACACATCACAAGTCAGTGGTCAGCAGGAAGGAGCAAAGCACTCCCAGGAGAACAAGGGGTGTACCAGAGTGGGGTCCAGAGAATATTCCCTAAGCAAAGTCCAGCCTCACCTCCTGCTCGTACTGGGCAATGCGGGCTTTGGAAGCCTGGATGTACTCAGCAGTGCTCTTGGCCTAGGGAGACCACAGGATGTGGGGAGTGTGGTTATGATAAAGACACTGATCCGGAGTGAACCATGCACCCCCCACGCTTTAAATTGGCATTACAATCCATCATTGTTACATTGGGTAAGTGATGGAATCTCCAGCAGATCCCAAACAGCCAAACCTTCCGTGTGCAGGGATCCCCTTGCTCAGAAAGCCAGGGACACGTGTGAAGGGCAGAGCTGTGCCCTGGCTCAGGCTGCCCTCCCTGTGCAGGGGCACATCCAGAACATGCCCTCCCTCTCACCCCTTCCCATCCCCACAGAAGGCAGGGACAGCCCCAGCAGTAGGGAATGGTTCACTTACAGCTTCCTTCTCCTGGGCATCAATCTTGGCAGTTTGTGTATCCACTGGCTCAGGAACCTTTAATGCACTGAACTGTAAATTGAAAGACAACTTTTTGTAAAGTTTGTTTGACTTAAACAATCCTTCTCATCTTCCCTAGCAGCAGGGGAACATTCTCTGCTTTCTTCCTAGGATTTGCTCACAACCATGTAAGTTAATGAGCTAGAAGTGACCAGCGAAGCTGTCCCCTGTCCCTCCCAAGCAGCACTTTCCCACCCAGGAGCTTCCAGCCATCTCCTCTGTCCTGCTCACCATCCCCAGGACACACACCACCACCCATTCCTCCAGCACTGTAAGGAAGCAGGAAGGCCCAACACAACAGACATACCCTATGACAGAGTTATTGCCCCCTATATAAAGCTCCCAGACCCATCTGAGCTCAGCAGGTGCCCTCTGTCTTGGGAGGCAAATTTTCATAGTGACACAACCAACCTCCTCTACCAATCCTGGTGTTTTCCTCTCAGTTCCCCAGTTAAACTCCAAAGAGCAATACCCAGCTGGGAAGGAGACTGACCTTCTTCTGGAACTCATCCACCATTCCAGCTTTGGCAACATTAGCTTTGTAGAAAGCCCAGTCGATGGCCGGGGGCTTCTCTGGCAGTGCAGCCAACCTGAAGGGATGGAGCACAGCAGACGTGAGCAGCAACCCGAGCGTCAGCACAGCCTGCTATGTTTAGTTTAAGTGTTTTCAGGTTTGAAACAAGCCATTTCTGCAAATCCCTCTGCCCTTGGAACAGGCTCCCCTGGACACACAGGCAGAGCTCAATCTGCAGCTCTGCCCTGCTTCACTCAGCCCCTCTGGCTGCACCTTCAAGGAAGGATGAGGCTGTTTTACAACACTGAGCCAGAGGCAATCAGTAACATACTCTGCAAGAGCCAGCACCTGTATCAGGCAGAGGATACTAAAGGATTTAAAAACTGTACATGAATTTGTAGAGCATTTAACAGAGTGACAAAGTCTGTGCCAAAGCACAGTGTGTTCACAAAACTGCAGCTACGGGTTTACTCTGGGGAAGATTAACTAAAGGTGATTTGCCAAAAAAAGCCACCAGCTGCCTCAAGGTGACCTGCTTTAATACCTGTGAGGACACTCCTGCGGGACCACAGACAGCGACAGACACCAGCACTCACAGCTGGGTGGTTGGGCGAGGGCTGAGCGGGCCCTGCAGCAGCGGGGCGGGCACTCACCGGGTCGTCAGCGCGTCGTTGCGGGTCTTCAGCGCGTTGAACATGGCTCGCTGGTTCGCGGGCACCCGCTCGGCGAAGGCCGCCCAGTCCACGGCCTTAAGGGCAGCTTTGCGTCCAGCCATGGCGCCGCCTGGCCCGGGAGACACCGGTGGGTCACAGCGCCGGCGGGGACCGGGCAG
>VZTN01036887.1:231830-272074 GCA_013400515.1 Erpornis zantholeuca
GCAGCCGGAGCGGCGGCGGCGTCTGCCGGGGCGCTGTCCCCGCCCGCCGCCGCCTCCAAGTGGGTGCGGCTGAACGTGGGCGGCACGTACTTCGTGAGCACTCGGCAGACGCTGTGCCGGGAGCCCAAGTCCTTCCTGTGCCGTCTCTGCTGCCAGGACGGGCCCGAGCTCGGCTCCGACAAGGTGAGGCCGCGGCGGGGCCGGCCCCCCACACACACCGGGACAGCCCCTCCCTGAGCCTCCGCGGCAGCCGGTGTCACCAGGGTGCCCAGCCTTGTCCCACCGGCGGGGTGGCATCGCCGGCTGCCGGTGTCCCTGAGCCTCCTGTGCGGCCCCGGGCCCCGGGGTGTGCATGGGCCGATCTCGCACGGTCTCGGAGCACGTTACTCTGACACACCATCGCCTTGTCCCTCCTGTCCACGGTCGGGGAGGTGGCGGCATCCTCCAGAACGGGATTTGGGATCTGCCCTCGTGCCTGCGACACTCAGATGTCACAGGCTCTGATTCCTCCACCTCCCGTGGTGACACGACTCCGCTCAAGGAGCAATCCACCTTCTCGTAGTAGTGACAACAGGGAAGAAAACTCCTAGAAACAGGAATGTTATGATTTCTCACCCTGAGCATGTTGCTTGTTTTGGTTTTTTTAATATATTTCTCTTCACTCTCATAAAAGATCACGGTGCACATTCCTTGCATGGCTGGACAGTTTTGAAGTCACTGAAGTTTATCCTAAGGATTCTGTAAACAATTATTCTTGCAATTGCAGATTTTCCAAAGGATCAGTTGCACAAGGTGTTGTAAATGTGCTGTGAGTGGGTCAGCCAGAATTAGTCAGGTCTATTGCTGCTCTATTCAGAGTTTAATCACAAGGTAATCCTGGTTGTGATCGAAATATCAGTCAGCAGCATCAGTGAGGAGAGGAGATACTTCACAGTGGGTTTGCACAGTTTCTTACTGCTTTAGAGTCGATTGGCAGGAGGAGCAATACTTTAAAGTCATTAAAGAGGGATATGAGAGTTCTGCAGAGGGTTTGTCAGTGCTTCAAAGCTGCTCAGGAGATGCTTTTGGCTGTGAATTGTTGGTTATTTAATGCCAATAGTTGTATTGCTGGACACATGGCTGGAGCCTTGCAATGTGTGTTTGCAGTAGTGTGCAGGGGGGGAAAAAATGAAGTATTTTGGCTGTCAGGTGCCCTTAGCTAGAACTGGAGATCCCATTTTCCTCCAGAGCCTCGAGTTAAACTAGTCTGGAGATCAGGCTTAGCCAGAACACAGCTGCCAGGTTTTCATTCTTACTGCAGTGAAAAAACTCTCCTAAGTCCAGCTTTTTTGTCTAGGTCCATAAGCTGTATGTACAAGTGCTTCGTGTAAGGCATCTGCCAGTGTTACTGTGCTGCAATGTTCATAGATCAGATACTGAAAAAGAAAATTGGTTTAAATTTGTACACCTCCCACAGGCAAATGAATCCAGGTTCTCAAAGAGAAACTGTTCAGTTTATTGTATTAGATTGAAATTATTTTTTCATGGTACCACTGAACCATCCCTGTTTTGTTCTCAGGATGAGACAGGGGCCTATCTCATTGACAGAGACCCCACGTACTTCGGTCCGATACTGAACTACCTCCGGCACGGGAAGCTCATCATAAACAAGGAGCTTGCAGAGGAAGGTAAGAGAAAAACACCAGGAAAGGCTGTAAGTGCTGTTTGATAGCACACCCAGGAGCCCTCACCAGAGACTGGTGTGAGGGTGTGAGCAAGTTTCCCAGGAGTGCTGTTAGTACTTTTAATTGCTCATTACCGGGGATTAAGTCATCAGATTCTGTGTCTTCCCGAAAGCAGAGGCTGCAGCTCACAATGCACCGTCACTGTTCTGCTGAGCCCGAGGTCTGTTACAGCCCATCTGTCCCTCACAGACCATGGTTCTCCCTAAATGGGCAGCTCTGAGGGCTTTCCCTTGATGAGGCTGGGTGAAGAAATAGACATTGTACCATGAGATTTCTGATAATCCCAGGGAACAGGGAATAATCTTTCTTAAAGATCCTCTTAAGTCACAAAAGGAGGTGACAGCTAGTCAGGCATTTTCTCCTAGCCTGGGAGCAGGAGGTGGGTGGCACATTTGGAATTCTGACATTTGGGCTAGATTTGGAGTCAGGAGCAGGTGTTGCATTCTTGTGGCAGAATCATCTTCATTCTACCCTGTGCGAAGTAACAGAATTTGTACTCTGGGTTCCTCTCTCAGGGGTGCTGGAAGAGGCTGAGTTTTACAACATCGCGTCCCTTGTGCGGCTGGTGAAGGAGCGGATACGGGACAACGAGAACAGAACCTCTCAAGTAATGCACCTCTGGGTTATGGAGCCAGTTCTGTGGCACAGAATGACAAGCATGCACCCTTGCAATAGTGTTTCTTTGGTTCCACAGTAACAGCGGAATAAATGCTGTTAGGTGGATACAGGGCATGGCTAGGAAGGAGTCTCCAGTGTGTCTTTATAAAGCACAGACCACTGAGTCATCTCAGCACTGTAGGGAACTCTGAGGGACACTTACAGGAGAGGAGCTGTTAAGATCCAGTCATTATTAAGGTTCTTAGAAATGCCTCTGCCTGAATTAAGGTGCAAACGAGACCATATGCCAGTCAACAGTAAGGGTTTTATTTGATGATAAGTGAGAGAGAGAGAGAGGGAAAGAAAGAAGTAGAAAATTGGTGGGGGTGACAAAGAGTGACAGGGACAGAATAAGGAAAATATTACCACTCTGTTGATCCCAATGATGTTCCATTGATCCTCTCCAGCTGTTTTTTTTTGGTGGTGAAGGTGCCCCCACAAGGTGTAGATTCCCATGGGTTTATATCCCCTCAAGCCAGATAGCAATGTCCAGGCGCATCCCTCTGTGGGAGGGGTGCGGTCTCTCACAGCAGACTCTGGATCTGTTGCATCACGTGCAGCCCTGTGCTGCAAGGCCGAGCACTCTGGGGCTCTTTGATGGATTGTGACTCCCCCTCAGCTGCCTCTCACATGAGAGTCCTGTGGATGTGGCCTGTGGGGTTGGGGGTTCCACAGCTGGGCCAGTTTGTGTAACAGAGGATGGGTGTTCATTGCCTCTGACCAGAGGTTATGCCCCGCACCTGAAACCTCCTCCTCCTCGCTCTGTTCAGGGGGAGTTTGTGTAAACCTGGCTTATGTGAGCTGTGCTCTCCCCCCACCCCAAACTCAGCAGAGAATGATCCTCAGCACAGCTGGTGGCTTTGGCCTTTTGGTGGATGCAAACCTTTCCCCTCTGCCTGAGATCATTAAACAATGGATTTCCCTTTATCTAATCAGCATTTTGCCTTTTCAGTTCAAAGTCCCAGTCTTCAGGGAGGCCTCTTGGTTGTAGCTTCTTTATAATGAGCAAAACTTTATATCAGTGTTTGATGCATGAACTATTTTCAGTCTCTGACAGGAGCCAGCAGCAGCAAATGGGTAGTTATAAAGCAAAACATACTGCTGTGGTAAAGAAGAGCAAAAACTCTTCCTTCTCTAAAACTTTATCTCTTTGTGGCATTTTTCCCATTGATGGTCAGCTGATATCAGCACACTCAGTAGATTCAATTTCAGAACTGTTTTCAAAAAGCAGCAAATGGCTTTGAAAGCTAAAGACGTTTTGCTTTCACTGTACCATAGACACCTAGAAAGCTTATAAGAGGAGAGTGCCAGGCATATGGTTCTGTTTTGGAATCAGTTGGATGAACAAACCCTTAACCTGGGGGGCTCTGACTTCGTAAGACAAGAGCAGGAGAGGCTTATTTATTTTCTAGAGTGATACTAGACAATAATTATTAAACTACAATAATTGTTCTCTGTGCTCCAGGGACCTGTGAAACACGTGTACAGAGTGCTGCAGTGCCAAGAGGAAGAGCTCACACAGATGGTGTCCACCATGTCTGATGGATGGAAATTTGAACAGGTACCATTACCAAAAAATGGCAGAACTCCTTTGAAAGCTGGATATGGAATAAGTTTCCTGTTGAGTTGCACTTCACACTGCGCTGCTCTTCTGAATAAGCAGCTTGATCTGAGCAGCAATCCACTTGTGTCCAGTTACTGACAGGGGAGAGCAGAAGACACCCAAGCTGCCAGAGAGACTTCATTTTCTCTCAGGACATCTTGTCTCCTTGTCAAATCCCAGAGCAATTCTTCCCTTCTGCATTTCAGCACATACACCAGGCCACAGTATAACAGTTCTATCCAGGAAAATTGCCAGAGACATGAAAAAACAGCACACCTTTCTTGGAACCTCAAAGCCATGACTGCTGCATTTGCTAAAGAGGCACTGAGTGACATGAGACCTTTGTGCAGATGTCTTTACCATGCAGCTGCTTCCAGGGCTGGGTGTCACTGCAGTTGTGTATGGTCTTAGTTCCAGGTTTGGTTTCTGGAATGAAACACAGTTCTCTTATTTCTGAGGAGGGAGAACTGGAGCCAGCTGGCCTGTGTGTTATGTTATATTAAGAAACTACTGAATGGGCTCCATGGATTACAGCAGCATCTTCCCAGTTAGTCCAGCTTCAGTACAAGTGGATGCTGTGGAAAATGTGCTGACACAAAGTGAGGCAGAGGATTAGGAACAGCACTTCCCATCATTTGTTCCTATGGATGTGTTCTGTAACACCTGAAAACTATCTCAGAGTGGAGAGGTGGCCAAAAACCTGCCCCTGTGAGGAAATAATGAAATCCTGTGACCAAGAACCACTCACTGCTCCAATGCCCAGGTTTTGCTGTCCAACAATTTACAGAATCTGCCTTTCACACATCCATATCTACATCCCCAAAACCTTGAGGCTACAGGCAGTGCCTTTCATGGGAACCTGCACCCTTAGATCTTTCCTAATCTTGCTTTTCAAATCTATAGTATATAAATATGGAGCTGGCTCTTCTAAAATCCATTAGGGCATGGAAGTTAAGGTGCATGCTGCACATTAAAGTTTCCTGGATTCACACAGTTGATAAGAGTCACAATGCTTTCTTCAGATGACTTGGATTTATTTTCTGGAAAGCAGAACTGAGTTGTAAATGACAAATTAGCTCTGCACTCCAGGATGTCCTTTTAATGTAATAATGATAAATGAGACAGTTGGGATTTCTTGGATTGAGTCCAGACCCCCTCAACACAACAGTAATAGAATATAATCCCGTTTACACAGATACCAGACTCCATCTTGGCAGCATCCATGTAAAGGACAGTGTCTGTTTGCCACATGTCCCCAGTTAATCCAACATCTGCCTGGGGTAAAGAATTCCCATTTCCACATCAGTCACAAGGCAGGTTGACAGCCAAGTTCAGCAAGGGCCAGGCAATTTGCAGTACCCGCCCACGTCTGAGGGAATTGGATATTATATATTGCACAATCTATTTTCCCTTTTTCCACCCTCAGAAACTGGGCAGTGTTCTGCTGTGTTCAGCATTCGTTTCAGGCTGGAATTCCTTCCTGGGGCTCCAGGTGCCACTAGAGGCCTGTGGAGCTTGGTTGTGTCCCCACCTTACACACACACAGGAGGCTGCAGGGGACACTTCAGGTCCAGAACAGATCTCCCGGGACAGTCCTATCTCACAGCAACTGTAGGAATAAAATAATTGTTTATTCATAGTTACTTGTTAACTATCAATAACAGTTACAACTGTTATTGATAGTTACCTTGGCTGTCTCCTATTGCACAGCTGATCAGCATTGGATCTTCCTATAACTATGGAAATGAAGACCAGGCAGAATTCCTCTGTGTTGTGTCCAGGGAGCTCAACAATTCTACCAATGGCATTGTCAAGGAGCCAAGTGAGAAGGCCAAGGTAAGGCACTTGCTTAGATGTATCAATTTGAATTTCCCTAGGAAAGAAAAACCTTCCCTGCACCAAGGTGCAGCAGCAGTTCTGTGGATCAGCTTTCCCATTGCCTTCTCTATCATCCCTTCTTGGAAGATTTCTTATTGGACTGTAGGACAAGAGCTAAGGCTATTTGTGCACTTCAAATTGAGACCAAAATACTGAAGGAAAGAGTAACTTGAAGAAAGAGAATAGAGTGGCAAGGACCTTTGAGGTTAGTCAGGTTTTGTGGTTAAAGGATGTTGCAGGAAGAAACAAGATTTTTGTTCTCTTTTGATCCTCCCCATCCATGGACGTGTTCAAGGCCATGGTGGATGGGGCTCTGAGCAACCTTGTCTAGTGGAAGATGTCCCTGCCCATCACAGAGGGGTGGAACAAGATAAGCTTTAGGTCCCTTCCAAACCATTTAGGAATCCTCTCTTTTTTTCACCCAGAATAAAAAGAAAAAGCAATATCCTTACCTCCTGGCAAGCAGCTGAGCAGGATTTCTAGAGAAGGGGCTCATTTACCCTTAACCAGCCTGTCAATTGTTGTGGTGGCTTAAAAGGCCTCAAGGTGATCTCACATTAGTCTGTGTTTCCTTTCTCTGCAGTAAAACAAGGACCCTGAAGAGGAACTTTTGCATTTAAACTTGTCTGAGGTTTTCATAGAAGGTCTCTTCTGTTTCAGATTCTTCAGGAGCGAGGATCCCGGATGTAATTCAAGTGTCCACTCCATTAATCTCCCAGATGTCACAGGGCAGTCCAGCTGGACAGAGCATCTCTCCGCAGAGCAACCCGGCCCTTGTACAGTAACCAAGCTAATGCAAAGCAAAGCCGAGCCTGTCCTGCCAATGGCAAATAATTCTGGTCATAACCAAAGGCTTTTCTCTTGCCCTGGAAGCCAAGGAAGGAAAAGACTCTTCCACTTGGATAGTCCTTTCCACAAGTATTTGTTCTATTTTCTTGGCCAGCGCTGTATTGAATTTTTCCAACAATGGCTAGGCTGGATTCCCAGTTGGAGCCTTTGTGAAAGTTGCTCAGGTCCTCAGGCCCTTGTAATCAATCTCACCTTCCACAAGCTGCTGTGGGTGGGAAGGTCCATATTTGAGCTGTGCCATTTCTTGCACCCAGGTCTACCACCAAAAAAGTTCAGCGACCTTGCAATGCTCCCTCCTTCCCCTCCAAATCTGAAGAACAGGGCTTTAAAAGGAGGAGCTAAACAACCACTCCTAAAAAATCCACACAAACCTTTTCCATCCTTGCTTTGTATTTGTTCCTTGTTCAATTCCTAATAGCTGAGTTTAGATCTGAGGGGAGTTGTTTATTCATCTGACACAGGTCTCACTGTTAACACTACTACACATGGGCTCCTGGTATTTTCCAAAGCCCATTACTTTGCATGCATAAACAAAGAGGCCTGTGTTCACCCAAAATAGTGATAGAGTGATAGTCCTGTCCTTCACACTTCTCCACAGAGGAAGAGTGGTGACATCTTCCCCTCCAGGACCCTGCCATGGCCATATCTTAGCCTGGTGCAAAGTCTCAAGGTTTAGGGACTTGCTGCTGCCAAGTTCAGCTTTGCCTTGTTTGTCTCCAGCAGTGTGGGCTCTGTCTCCTTCTTTCACCAGAGAAGGCTCCAGGCAGAATTTCTTTTGTACTGTACCAAGCAGGTAGGTTTGCCTGACCCCACGAGATCCTTTGCGGAGGAGATCCCCTATTTACACACAGTGATTTACCTGCAGCCCCCTCACGTCCCCACCTTTCAGAGAGCACCTCAAATTACAGAGGGACATCACAGAGCTGGGGTGGGGGAGGTTTGGTGAAAAGTTGCCAAACTATTGTAATGTTTCTTGTCCAAAGTGATGTGTCAACTTTTGTGACTTTTCTTTCTTTTTTTTTTTTTGGAATGCCTTGGATGGATGTGCAAAATGTTCGTTTGTGCCTCTCTTGAATTCTAATCTTAACCAAACTGCAGTCACTGGTTCCCCTCTGTTACTCTGTGGCACCCCTAACCAAGGGCATGTCCCTCCTAGTCTGGTAAATGGATTCGTAGGAATTTGCTGCATGTTTTTCCCCCTTTCATCCTGGCTTTGTTCTTTGTAGCCCAAGTGACCTGGCACTTGGGTAATTTTCAGTCAAGTCCCAAACTGACATTACAGCTTCAGAGATGCTGGAATTCAGACATTGACAAGCTCAGAGAAGATGTTTCTCAATAAGCTACCAGAAAATTCCTCACCTAGACTGAGGAGTTGGGCTCCTTTCTTGAGGGCTTCAGCTACCCATGTTCTCCTGAAAGTTTTGACACAGAATTAGGCAGGTTTATCATCTTAACCACTTGTTGCTTAGAGGGTCCTACCAACAGTCCAACAACCAGTTCAGCGACCAAGACGTGCAGCAAAGACACTGAGCGGCACCACTGTCCTCTGCCTCTCTCCAGTCCTTCTGCACATCCTCTTGCCTGTCCTCTCCATACTGCTTTGCCAGTGTCCCTCCTCTGGTGGAGCCTTTGCCTCATTCTCAAGACAGACTGGTTGTCTGTGCTAGATTAGTCCTGGTAACAACAGACTGTGCCAAATGTCTTTGAATTCACATTGTGTCAGTGACAGGCTGTTGAATCACAGCTGGCTTTCCATCACACTTAAGAACCCAGCTCTGCTTCCCTCCATCTGCCCTGTTTATAACATGGTGAGCTGGTGTTGCTGTGATCAGATCATACACCTTGGCTGGGCCTGAACAACACTGTGATGTGTACAGATCTCCCTCCTCTGTCTGTATCCTGTAGCCTCAGTCACTGTCTGTACTCACAGCTAAGAAATCAAGAAGCACATGTATGCAAGTTAGCAGCCTAAAAAGCCCTTTAGCATTCTCATTTGTCTTATTCACCTTCCTCAGAGGAGGGAGTTTCTGGGAACTGGTCAAGAAATACCAAACTAAAGGCAACAGGAACTGGTGAGGCTGTGTTTGTCACATTGATGCCAGCTAAGCACCTTGTTCAACCATGGCACTCAAAGGGAGACTTTTCTGTCCAGTACAGCTCAAGTAGATAAGAATAACAAACACCTCCGTGGCTTTTTTGTGTCACCAAAAATGCCACGCTTGGTGAAGCCCACTGGAGGGTTGCCTGATGCAGTGATGCCATTGCTCTCCCCTCTAAGCCTCAGAGAGCCTAAAAGTGACCATTAGCAGGTGAATGGCACAGCTGTTTAACTGATGAGCACAAGAAAGATCAGAGTTGCATCTTGGTTTTCCCTTCCGTGCTGCTTTTGGCAGTGAGGAGGTGCCATAGAACTCCTTGGGCTCCATTGCAGGGTCCTTTGAAGTTCAGCAGTACAAGTTTATGGTAGAAAACTAATCACTGGTACTGGATGCTCAAGATTTTGGGTGATATTTAGGACCAGGCATGAAGTCCATGCAGAGCAGGTACATTCCCAGTGAAGGATTTCTCCTTCCATGACTGTGCAAGGTCACCTTTACCCTGAGACAGGGCTGGTCTCAGCATTATGCACCAGTTGCATCCCTTCTGTGCTCAAACAGGGCTGTTCCTTCCATTGCCTTTCACTCAGTCACAACTATAAAATTAGTGCTGAATTAGGATGAAATTTCCCGTTCACTCTAAAACAGTGTAGCATGTTGTGGTGAGTAGAGTAGGAGAGCAGGGGTAGATCTACTGGCTGTCCAAGAGTGCTTTGTGCCTCTTGGGAAGGTTCACTTTAAAGCATTAATCCTGGGAATGGAGCATATGACACTGGTTTTTTTAAAAACTTTCCCAGTGGCCTAAATTGTTCCATTATGGCAAGACCGGAAATAACCTCTTGAAGTGTCTTTGTTTCTGCACATTTTTAAAAACTGATTTTTCTCAGGGGTGACTGAGTGGGCTGAGGCGAAGGGGGCCTGGTTGGCTGCGGGGTGGGGGCCCAAACAGCCGGGCCATGGGCTCCTACCTGGAGGTTTTGTACAGTTTGTCACGTGTCAGTGCCCTTTGCTACTGTTTCTCTTTGTTTATTAAATGTGTTTGAATAACAGTTGAGATGCTGTGATTAATTTTTTTTCCCCAATAAAGATTCTGAAATGGGTTTGAAAACTTTGAAGGGCAGTGTGCAGCCTGCTGCTTTCCCTGCACCACACAGATACTGCATTATGATGGAAGAAATGTGCAGATTGGGCACTTGCTTCTGACTTCAATTCACTTCTAATAATCCTTTGCCAATCATTGTTCCAAAAGGACAATCTTATGAGATTCTGGAGTCCTCCTAGGCTGCTTTAAAGGATAAAAGTACAATTGAAGCTTGTTTCTGATGTTTTCTGTATAAAATAATCTCAGATTCCACAGATTTATCTTAACCATTTCCACTGACAACCACAAGCAAGTACAACATTAATACAACCACTGAATGTGAGTAGCTAAAAAGAAGAGGGTTGTTTTTTTGTTAGCTGTCACTTGTTAAACTTCTACTTGACACTGGACCACACAGAGGAAGGGTCTGACTGTTTCAGCTTTAGTGCTACCAGAAGTTCGATGACATTGGCAATTCAGGCCCAACACAGTGAAAAGGAGAAGCAAGGACACAAGTGAAGAATGGGAAATCTTGGATTGATTTAATCCTACTTTTGATTACAAGTGGCTGTTGCCTTCTCTGGGTACTCTGAAGGCTGTCTATCTCCATCCTCACCACCACCTGACCCGCAAAGCCACAGAGCACGGATGGGCTGACACATCCCCAAACCAGGGTTTAACACCAGCACAGTGGAAGAGGATGAGACTCTCCGCACACAGGGAGCTCACCAGAAACAATGGCTGAGCCAAGTCACCACATAGCATGAGTTGATTTAAGACAGTATTTTCAAACCTCTTGAGCCACCTCTCTATCCCAGACCTGCCTGCAGGTCTGTACTACCAGTGAATTTGCCCAAAGCAAAGCCACACTTCAAATGCCAGCAGAGTCTTGGGCAGAGGCAGAAACTACAGGGCTGGCACTGCTGACACCACACACATATTTGCTCACCAGGGAGGGCTTGTCAGCAGAAATTCAGGTTACAGCCAGTATTTCCATAATGCCATAACCTCCCTGCTACCCCACCTTGGGGCTGTCCTGTAAGGCCACATCAGCTGGAAAAGCCTTTGTGCAGGACCTTTAACCAGCTCCAGGTCTGCCAGGCAGGCAGTTGCACTAACACAATGCCTGTCACCACACAGGAGACACAAGCATCACTCAGTGGTTCCTACAGAAACACGAGCTGGAGCTTCCAGGTCTTTGTGCCATCCTTCACTTTCCCATTCAAGGCTGTGCAATCCATTAACTCCTTTAAAAATTAATTTCTTTACTTGCTGCAGGAAACAGGTGATGCCTCAGCATTACCAAGCGACGAGAGATTGTGTGGGATGGGCAGCGTGTGTTAACTTAGCTGAAATGAAAATGAACCCTGTACACCAGCTCTTAATGTGCCAGTCCTGCTGCTGCCAGGAGCCAGCCCAAAGCTCAGCTCTCCCTGTTACCAAACCCAGGCTGCTCTAGAGCTGCTGCAGCAGTGGGAGAAGGGAAAGGGGATGGTTTGCAGCAGAATTGGCCTCAGCAGAGGGTTATGGCCCTGACTCTTGTCTGAGTTACTCAGAGCACCCCAGGCTACCTCCAGATGCTGTTGCCCCAAGAAGATGTGGGATACCCAATGAAGGGACATCTGCAGGGACAAACAGCTCCTGCGAGCGAGGGGCTCCATCCATGAGGCTGTGCCACCACCAAGGCAGGAGGTGAATGGCACCACAAAAACACCCAAGGGATTTAGTACCTGCCCATAGCAGGACTTGATCCCTCCTACCCCCAGAGACAACTAGGTGAAAAAATTCTCCAGGTGGCTTTGCCAGGTGCTTGGGGGAAAGATGAGTAACAAAACATCACAGATTTTCTGATAGCCAGAGGAAAGTCAGTAGGTAGTGCATGCACCAAGCTATGAGAGAAGGACTCAAAAACCCCATCATCAGACTTCTCTGCATTGGAAACAACATAAAAGGAGCAATTCCACATCGTCCTCTGGAAAGAGAGGCTCAAGCTCCCTCTTGTCCCCCAGGCTGTGTCCAGGCCCCACCTGGCTCCCTGGGGCTGGTGCTCACCTCCCCACAACATTCCCATTAGTCACCCCAGCTGGCAGCTCACCTTGCCGCTGACAGTTTTGCCTGGAACACAATTAATTAGTTTGTTTTTCTGGCCTGCCTGCTTGTGTCTGTGGACAAAGAGGAAACAGTAACAGACATTAAAGATAGGAAAGGGTTTTAGCAGTGTTAGGCACCTATCAGCTGCTTGGTCTGGGGCTCCAGCAAAATGTGGTGGAAACTGCGGCTGCATTTCCTCTCTGCACTTGTGGGAGGGTGAAACCCAGCGGTGCAGAGCTCCTGCCACAGCCATACATGCATCTTGCACAACCCCTCCACACGCTTTTCTGCTCTGCCTCAGGCTCTCGAACACAGACGAAGGTCAATTTGTCACTTACCCGCCCACCCTCACCCGGAACAAAGTAATCAAGCCAGATCTGTCTGCAGACAGGAAGCCTGCAGATATTTTCAACCCAGCTTACCAACTTGTTTGGGAAACAAGGACCTTGGCCTTGTCCTTCCACTTAGATTTGGTTTTGAGGGAGTTATTGAAGGTATAACCCAACTTCCACATGGGTAAATAACCACCACACACCCTCTTGCTTCCCAGGCTGGAGAAACATGATGGTTACTCCACAGTAAAGAAAGAGCTGCAGTGCCCTAGTAATTACCTTTAGATTGTGGTGTAACAGATGAGCAAAGGCTTATCTCAAAAGATATTTGACCTTCTGGCAATATTTCCTATTAGAGGTCTCCTAGGTGTTTCCCAGACTTTAGCAGATGGGAGTCTGATCCACATCCATCAGCAGGCTGAAGTGCACAGAGTCCTCAAGTTTCATGTGTCTCAAACAGTGCCTCAGTGAGCTGAGAGCTCCACTGGTCTCTGTGTCACCAAGAAAATCCTTGAGCTCGGGGCAGTTTGGGCAGCAGGTCCTTTACCACAGCCAGGAAAACATGCACCAGTGCTCCTGATGAATTCAAATGACAGTGGCTGAAAATGAGGAAAACCATTTGGGCAACCAAGCAAGGAGACAGGCCTTTAACCTGGGCAGTGAGTTCAAGATGTCTTAGAAAAGCAAGCGAATTAGACACTAAAGGGATAGAAAACACCTAATAAATGGTCATCCTCAATCTAATGTCCCTGTGTGCTTTTATCTAAAATTTTAATACAAAGAAACATGCAAAAAGTAGAAAGGGGATGGTCATATTTGCCAAACAAAAGGGGATTTGCCCATGAAACAAAGGCTCAGGGCCACGATTTGCTGTTTCCATATCCCCCTGACAATGTAACCCTAAGGTGCACAGGCGCTTGCACTCCCCACTGGGATAATGAGCTCCTGCCTTTCCTTTTCCAGAAATCACAAAACTGAACATTGTGATCCCTCTGTGTATAAGCAGGAAGAGCCTAAGTGTCAGCACTAAGTTGATGGATCTTCTCTCCTACCCTGTTGTGACCTCTAAGCATCACCTACACCTTCCTCAGAGCAGGACATCTTCCTTGACAGGAGATCTGAGCAGAGCCTGGCTGGTGTGGTAGAGCATCTGCTGAGAGCTAAAGAGCCAAAACTGAATAGCTGGACCCCAAAAACCAGCTGGCTTCCTAAAAAACATGCTCAAAAATTTCTGGCTGAACACCTTCAACCTCCCACAACCTCCTCCACCTGCTCCACAGATCCAGCAGGCAGCCACAAGGAAACACTTCTCTTGATCCTACCTCCACTGAGTCCCTTATTCCTCATTAATAATAGCCAATTTAAATTATAATTAAGAGCTTGTTGGAGGGAACCTTCAGCCACTGCTCAGGATCAAAATGTCAATCTTTGAAAGAGATGCCCTGCAGCAGGGTTTTACTGTACCCACAGCTCCATCACATCCCACTGCCCCCTCCCTCTGCTACATCCTCACCTACTGCAGGAGTTTTCCTACAGCTAATGACAAGGTAACTTCATTTCTTAAAAAGCCTCATTTTCCCAGAAACACACCCCGCTCCTCATCTTCACAAATGCAGGCTATTGCTGGAAGAAAAGCACCAGCAGCTTCCAGATATCCTCAGTAACCTTGGCCAGGTTCCTAGCAAGGACCTCCATCTGTTAGATACTCCATGCCACCATCAGTCCCTCTCTCTGCCCACTCCCAGGGCAGGCCAGGGCAGTGTGGCAGGTTAGGGTGTCACACAGCATGAGGCAGAGCCGCTTCCAAAGCCACCTCCAGCGTGAGTTTATGCAATGTCTTCCTCAGACTCATCTCTGGATCTCCACTGCCTCAGGGAATGCTGCCCTTCTTGGCACCACACTTCTACACAAAGCAAAGGTTCTGGTTGCAGTCAGGAGGGCAAGGGCCAGCATGCACACAAACCATCTGCAGTCACCCACCAGCCAGAGATCTACCACTGGGATAAACAGCAGGGACAAGCCACATCTTGCTGAATTCCTGCAGGCCAATGGGAGCTGTCAGTGCATGCTCTGGTGCCAGCTGCCTCCTCAGCTCCCATTTCCCATCTCCACACTAAGCCATGTTATCCCAGCACTGGCTGATGGCCATTAAACCTGGTCCCAAAAGGGGGACTTCTCAGCTGGTCTTATACCCATATTGTCAGCGATTAATGAGCACAAAGCAGCCAGGCAGACCCAAAGTCAACCCAAGAGAACAGAAAGCAGCGGTGAAACTGAGCAAAAAGCAATTCAGGTAAGGATCTGGACTTAAATGCAGCTGGGGAACAAACAGGGTGGAGGGGGTGTGGGAGGAGGACACAGATGAGGCTGGTCGGGCTAATTAAGACCAATTAGTGCAGGCAGGACCCTGATCCCTTTTGCAGGGGGAGGATGTGGGAGTGATGCTAGGGGAACTGCTTGGGAAACTCAGGATAAACCAGCACTTCCTCCATCCTTGGCACAGCATCACATTCTCAGTACCAGCAGAGCTGGTCTGAAAGGGTTTTGCCAGGGTTGTTCAGATCCTGTCTCAGTCTCAGGAATCTGTTTTTGGGTGCTCTGAGAGCTTGATTTCTGTTGGGTCTGTCTACATTCCAGGGATGGATTGGAGCAGGAGTTTAATTTGTGACTGAAGCTGGGGCAAGAACAGCTCCCTGCCACAAAGTGCTCTGCAATCCCACAACAGAAATGTCATTTAATTTCCCTTCCTTTAGACAAAAAACAAAACCCAAAACCAAGCAACCCCACACACTTCCTCTGCAAGAATCAATCTGCCAGAGGATTTGCTAATCTGGATCTCTGGAACGAATTCAACTGGTCTTTCTCAAGTGTGATTTGCAAGCTCTGAGGCATTTGCACTTTGGTTTCCAGCCATGAAGAATCACAGAACCATTTGGGTTGGAAAATACCTTTAAGATCATTGAGTCCAACTGTTAACCCAGCACTGCCAAGGCCATCACTAAACCATGTCCCTAAGACATGGCCTCCCCCAAAGCTGCTGCTGAGGCTCTTGAGCACAGGGTTGGTTTACCAAGCTATAATGTGCTGGTAAGGACAGGCAGAGAGCAGGGGACTTGCAGCCACCTCCACCATGCCCCAGGCACAGCCTGTCCCCTGAGGGCTGCAACCAACTGCTGACAAGTGACATCCAGCAGAGACAAGCCCACAGCACTGGGCCAGGCTGCACCACTTGGGCTGATGCTTTAATCAGAGCTAAATCTGGATTTTCTGCTGTCACCTTACTGGTGACCTTGGAAAAATCAGCTGGGATATAATATAAGCTACATGGGAGAGTGTGGCAAAGCAAGACATGGTCTCAGGATAAAAAGGTACTCAAAAAGTCACTTATAAAGGTATTTACCAAGACAAGTGCTTGGCTTTCCTATCCTCAACAGACACTGAGTGACCCCAAAAAGCAGTTTACTGCCCCACTCAGTTTACAGTAAACATCTTGCTTCTGTACAGGCAGCTTATTTTACATATTCATAAAATAAAATATGTGTCCAGCACATACCAGGGCTGAGCTTGATGGCAGGAGGATGCAAGAAACCTTCTTCTCCATTCCCATTCCTCTTCTCAAGCCACAGGCATTGTCCAGTCTCCGAACACCCCTCCAAGCCCCATTGCTTTGGGCAGTGGTTCTGCCTCCTGCCAGCCACACTCCTAACTTCCCTGCTAAACCCTGTGGCTGGGTTTCCCTCTTCAGTGGCTTGGGAGAAGAAGTGGGCTGTTCATCTCCCTACAGAGGTGCCACCAGCTTAAAGCTCTTACTGAACACTATAAATATCATTATTTGCATAACATAAACCTGAATTTGTGAAATATAAACCTCTTCCTTCGAAGTGAGCTACATAAATGCTCCAGGCCCTAGTGTCTCTTGGCATAAAAGGTTGCCTGTCCTTGGAGGGAGCAGCCAGGAGCCCTCATGCCACCAACTGTTTGTCCCCCATTGGAGCTGAGGAAAACTGAGGCACAGAAAAAGAAGGGAGAGTCACTGTGTGAACACCCCTGGTCTGCTGCCATAAACAACAGCTACCAGGGCTGTTCCACAACAGCTAGGGAAATCCAAGGTTTGAATGCTAATGTCTTGGGGATCACTGGAAGAAGAAAGAACATTCAGACATGAACAGGAGAGGATTAGCTTATCAGGGCGGACAGTGACTGCCAGAGAGTGGGGGGGGAGAAAAACTGAAACAGGCAGTTGTTCCCTGTGTACCATACAGGGCACTCGTGTGTCCTCAGGTGCTCCACAGGCTGGTAGAGAGAAACACCTTTGCACCATTCACCTGCTCCCAACAAAAGCACACTGTTTGCAGTAGGCACCCAGGTGTGGCTATTGCTGTGAACTCCAATCCTATTCCCAACCCTACTAATATGGGAGGATCACATGCGTGTGAAAATCTGCCTGTGCTTCACAGGTGTTCCAGTCCTGTCACATTCATTGCTCAATACCAGGAGCAGGTTGCCTGAGAGGAACAAGCCCATAGGAGCAGGACAAGACACACCAGCCCTCCACTTTCGCACCATCCATCCTATTTGGATACCTTGGAAGGGTTAAACAGAGGGTTTGCAGCACTGCTGTTACTCGATGTGGCACAGCCGGCTAAGCCAGAGCTGGAACAAACTTGTTCCTTTACCTCTGTGCAGGCAGGCAGGAGGCAGCGAGGAGATCGTGTGGTGCCTGGCAGCACATCCCCAGGGTCCTTGAAGCAACTGTGCAGGTTGGGCTGCCCAGGGGAAAAGGTGTCCTGCAGCCAGGGGCAGAAGGTGGACAAAAGCCATGGGGTGTGAAGCCCCAGTGGAGAGTCCTCCCCCATGAGCAGGCGCCCAGGGAGATGTGAGGGGAGCCAGGAATCTGCTGGACAAACTCAAGAGTTGGACAGGGCAGCTGGGAACAGAGAGGAGCTGTGCTTCTGCCTTTTTTTGCAGGTTTGCTGTTGCCGGGGAGAGGTTTTAGGCTGTCATCCAGCTAATTCACACCACAGAGACAAGCACTTGAATTAGTTGCATTATCTGCACCCAGCTAAAGTGGACAAAGGATTAAAGTGTGCTGAGCACCACCACCGTGATTTGCATCTCAGAGCCCCTTCCCACGGGCCCCTTCTGCTCCCAGCCTTTTTGTTTTCCATTTACTGGCTGTGAGCCAGCCAGCATAAGAGCCCTGTTTACAGAAATGATGCCTAGGTTAATATTGCAAAGACTTCATCAAAGCCTGTAGTCGCTACTGAAGCAGAAGGGTCTGACCGTGGGCCATGAGCTGACCGGGCTGCGCACACAGGGGATGAGCCGCAGCCACGCGGCGCCGCCCTTCGTTTGACCAGTTCTGGTCTCAGCCTGAGGTACGAAACTAACTTTCTGCCACCATGGCATATTTGAAAAAATGAGCAAATTCAAACTATAATTCATCTCTAAAGCTGCACACAAAACCTAAATGCAGCTGTTGTTTTAGGGAAAAAACACTATTTGAGTGCTAAGTAAATATTGCGCTGTGCAGTGACCTTATGGGCACTTTTTCTGAGCTCATCCAGCTGCCAGAGATTATTATTTTATGCATGTTTATTCATGTGGAGAGGATGGGGAATGCTATTGCTATACGTTTTGTGCTGTCAGTCTCAGAGAAATCCAAACTGGGATCTCTCAGAAGGAGCTCTAGATCTAGAGAGGTAAAGCAAAAACCTATCTGCCATCACTGGATTCTAATTAATTAATGGCTTTAAAAATGTTTTTTCACCACCACCACTTCATAGGTAGGAGTAGTTTTCCTGAAACGTTCGCACTGAGCTCTGCTGTGACCCTTATAGATTTCTATTTTATTTGGCATTTGCAGTTTTTCCTCTTCTTCTCGGCACAGGGACTGAGTGACCTTAGCAATTGCCAGCAAGGGGACTCCATATGATGAAAGCAGGTGAAAGGGAAAATAAGGGCGGAACTAGGTAAAGCCAATTCATACCTCAGAGGAGGTGTGGTCCTGTCCTCTACCTGGCTGTGGTCACAGTCTTGTGAAATATAAAAGGAGAAGGCAGTGGTTTCTTAAGCAATCTGGTGCCAGGATCCTGTAGTGAGAAGGAAGGGAGGTGCTGGAAGAAATGCAGAGCAAGAAGTCAAAAGTGTCAGCTGGGAAAGGTGTGGGACACACCAGTGCTCTGAGCCTCAGGAACACCATCAGCTCTTCCCTGAAGGCCTGCTCACTGGGCTGAGGGTTGCATGGTAGCTGCACTCCCTTCCCCAGCAGGCTGGCTTAGAGGAGAAAGGAGCTATCATGTCCCAAGGAGAAGCAGCAGGACATGGCACTGCCAAGACCCAGGACAGGGGATGGGCATGGATGGTCCTGCTGGCTGCAGTGCTGCTGCAGGCCCTGACGCTGGGCTTCCCCTGCTGCATCGGTGTCTTCTTCACGGACCTCCAGCACGAGTTCCAGGCCAGCAACAGCCAGACATCATGGTTCCCGTCCATCATGGTGGCCGTGCTGCACGGAGGGGGTGAGTGACAGCAGGGAATAGCCTCTTCCACTTCCTGCCCTTGTGCTGCTAGTGGGGGGATGTAATGAGGATGCTTTCAGCATTTCATTAAGGCGGGCAGTGGAAGGGACTGGGAGGTCCAAGCAGAGTGGCTGTTTGGCAGTACACAACATCTCCAAGCCACTTGGATCCCAGAGTCCAAAGCTAAATGTCCACAGATTCCATGCTCCCTTTTATCACTCTCAGAATCAGCCAAGACCCTTGGTCAAAGAAGGCAAATCCCTTTCTCAGCCCAATTTTTCCAGATAGCAAGAACATAGTTATTTCTCACAGAAGTTCTTTGGATAAGCCAGCACATAGTGCTGGAGCTCTGGTGCTTTCTTGGTTCATCTTGTCCACAAGAGCACATCTCCTTCCAAGTGCCACATGACAGCTCTGCTCTTTGCGACTGAAGAGATGCCAAAAGCTGAGCTCCTCCAAGCTGCCAGCTGAGGCAAAGCCTTAAAAGCAGCTCCATGGGAGGTGGCATAGAGCACACACCCACACAGGCATCAGGGTGGATGTGAGCAGGGCTGGATCAGCGCAGAATGTCAGTCAGGCAGCACCCTCCGGCTGCAGGGGTGGAAAGAGGATTGCTCTCTGTGGATAGTGGAGTGAATCATTGGTTTTCCCCTCAAAATAAAATGTGAGAGCAGCACAGGACAGTGGTCCCAGATTCCACACACAGATGCGGGGATGCTTTTCTATTTCTGCAGAGAGAAAACCAAATCCCCAGCAGCTTGAGGACTTCCTAGTGAGTGGCCTGTGCTTTGTGACCCATACAAATCCTGTGCTTATTTGATAAACAGACAACCCAAACCCTACCACGCAACAGAGGGAAAGTTCTCAGGGTTGCCCATGTATTTGAGCTTCTCCCTGAAGAAGAAAGAACATACTGCTCCCTTCTAATGCTGGTGAAAGTTGACACAACATGATAAAGGAAAAAAAACAGCCCCAGAGCCCTGAGTCACACTGACGTGAAGGCTGTGGCAGATTTGGTCTGTCCCGTGCAGTACATTGCTGGCAGCCACCTGCATGGAATTGAGAGTTTGCACCTTAGGAGAAACAGTTGAGTCTAAACTATCAAGGTGCAGATTGAAAGAGATGTCAAGGGAAGCAACAAGGGGAGGAATCACCACTAAGAGTCAGCAGAAATAAAGCAGTGTCCTTGGGGCTTGGAACTCGGAAGCTGTTGGGCATTCACCACCCTGCCTTCCAGCCCCTGTGATCCTTCTGTGATTAGTGGGAAAGATCCAACTGGGACCTGCTGGCTCTGGGAAATGGTCTCAGAAGCAGCTTGGTCCCAGCATGTCCAGGAAGGACAATTCTGGCAGTATCCACAAGAACGTCAATTATCCTGTCATCTTTAATGAAGTAATTGTTGTGTAGGCTGGAACCTACTGAGGCTGGAACCACAGTAAGGTAATACAAAGATATCTAATACATAGATCCAGAAGTTCTAAATTAAATAAGGAAAGAATAGCCTCATGTTAATGATATTCACAATAGAATTGTGTCAGGGCACAGCCAGAGAGTGGTACTTTGCTTGCCAGTTACGTCTCCTCTCGCAGGATGTTACAGCACAGGGGGACTTGTTCTTGCCCCCAGTAGCACAAAGCAGCAGTAACATAAACCAGAAGGAAAAAACAACAAAATAAACAGAGATCAAAGCCTCCCTCTCAGGCCAAGCACATATGGCTTTTGCGGCAACTTCTGACCTCCTTTGCAGGGGGCCAAGCTCTACTTGATTCAGGTTCTCCAGTTACATCCATCATTTCAGCGCTTAAATCTTTCCCAAAATTGCATTCTGCTGTCACCAGTATCTCTTAGAGGTGCCTCTCTCTTTTCTTCACCTTTATTCTTTTTAATTCAGAGGAACTGAAGGGGGAAAAAAATATTTCTTGCAAAAATTGGAAGAGGAAAGGAAATATGCAGAGCAGCCTGTTCTCAGAGCAGTCAGTACTGGGAGAAGGTTCTATGCAGGAGAGCTATGGAAGGAAACAGGGAAGGGCACAGGGCAAACAATGGCTCATAACTCAGCCAAACATATCCCATTAACAGTGCAGTGTTCCTAGGTAAAAGCCATTAATGATTATTTTGTTATAATTTGAGAGATCTCAGGGTCCTACATCTGTCTCCAAAAGGGAATTTCAGACCCTTACAGGTTCCTGCTCCTAGATATCCACACATACAGAAAGCTCTGGACTAACTCATACAAATGCAGTGCTTTTGTTGATATTATTCTTGCAAAAGGAAGCACAAAAGCCCCAGGCAAGTGAGAAATAACATTTGAAACCTAGACAACAAGTAACCAGGAACTAATAATGAAAAACCCTTATGGTTTTTAGAGCCAATCTCATTATTTTGTAGTGTTCAAATTATGCCTTCTTTAGATAGTTAACAGCAGGACCATCCTTAATGTCTTTAGCAGGAGGAAAAATAATTCAGTCACATTTGCTGGACAGTTTTTCAAAAAGCCAGTGAAGTCTGAGGTGAAAATCTCCCAAGCAGATCAAAATACAGACAGCTGCACTCCTAATTTTAATAATGTTCCACTGTTCACTTGACTGTGTGGATTTTATTTCAAACCAGATGTTGATTTAGGTCACAAATACGCCACAGGTTATATTCCCTACACCGACTGACTCCTAATTCTGCAGCTTACAGTCATTTTACATCTGCTTGCATAACCTTAAATGTTCAGAATTAGGAAAAAAAGTTAAGAAAACCTGGAATACCTTGAGGATCCTCAAAGGAACAGGAAAAGAAACTCTACCTTCAGATCCTCTTCTGCCAGAACATGCAGAGAGAAGCACCTTCCCACTGATGGTCTGCAGATGTGAACTAATCTTTCCCTCCCCCAAAATGAAGGATGTTAAATGTCATTAACAAACCAGTAATTTATCACAATCTCATGGAATTCACCAGAAGTTAATTTCCAAGGGATTTAATGAAAATCCATCACATCCTACTTGATGGCCAAAATCCCAGCAGATCACAGACTTCCCCTCAGCCAACAAACTGGCCAAGCACTTGGGAAGATCACGGAATATATCTTCTCTTCCTGTCTCCCCACTACATTAAGCTGCTGGGACAACCCTCGGGGTGTCTCAACTATATCATTTGCAGAAATCCAGCAGATACAAAATACTTCCTTTCTCCCTAACTGCTTCCCTTTTTCTTCTCTGCTTCCAGGGCCCCTCTGCAGCATCCTGGTGAAGCAGTTTGGCTGCAGATTTGTAGTGATGCTGGGGGGGTTGCTCAGCGGGCTGGGAATGGTGTCCAGCTCCTTCTGCAAGTCCATCAGCCAGCTGTACCTCACGGCTGGCCTCATCACTGGTACGTACCAGAGAGCAGGGAAACTCAGCTGCTGTGCTGGAGATGGGAAATGGGAGAGCCCTGACTAAGTGGTCACATTTTTCCACTCATCTGTGAAATAGGAGAACTCAACAGCCTCCCAGCACAGCAGGAATCCTACAGCCACTAGACTTGGCCTTCACACACCTTTAGCACACACCTCACCCACTCAAGCTTGCTGAGAAGTGCTTCTCTAGGAAAAAGCTACAGGTCTCCAGAGGATAAAATGGAGAAAAAGGATGTCTGTTCTTTTTAGTGGCTTCTCAGCCTTTTGTCTTTCAAGAAGGGAGGGTTTTTCATTGTTTTTCCAATCTTTGAATATAATGTGTTGGGATAACGTCCTTCCCAGGTTCCCTGGGCTTGTATTTCACCACTCCCATTCTGGGGGGAGAATGGAGACATCGTTTTCTAACAAAAGACTGTGTTGGTTTTGAACAGAAATAACAGGTGGGAACTTTTCCTTTCCAAATATTTCTCCTATGTAACTGACATTCTGACTTGGTTTTTAATAACACAGAGAAATTAACTCCTTACTCTGGGACCAATCCTGCTGGATCTTACAATCTTAAGCAGTGACCACTGCATAGAGAGAAAAACAAGCAACTCCCTAAGCCCTGATGAAAGCATTGAGAAAGCAGCACTGCTTGTTGCATGTGGTGTAAAACCCAAGTTTTTAATGAACAATTCCATAACAACTTTAGGAATTGCAGTGTGTCCCAGAAAAACGTCTGTTTAGATCAGGAAATTTACTATACCCAAGAACACAAACAGTTTAATTTACACACAACATCCTTCTTCGTTCCTGGCGTGGGGTTTCTGAGTATAAATCAATCCCTGGGGCTGTGTGGCCTGGCAGATTAGAAAACGCTTCAGTGGCAGATGAAGTCATCTGTGGGCACACCCTGAATTTGGGCTCTTTTCACCCTTTAAGACAACATAGAAGGATCATTTTACTCTTTTATTCTTACCTTTAGGTCTGGGATCATGTTTCAGCTTCCAGGCAGGAGTGACTGTGCTGGGCTACTACTTTGTACGGTGGCGAACACTGGCCAATGCCATGGCCTCTACTGGCGTCTCCCTCGGTTTCACGCTGTGGCCGCTGCTGTCTCAATACTTGCTGAATGAGATGGGCTGGAGAAACACCTTCCTCATCTTTGGAGGAATACTACTAAACTGCTGTGTTTGTGGAGCCATCATGAGACCCATTCAGCTGGCATCGGGGTCACTTCCACAGTCTGCCAAGCCCGAAGAGGAGCCAGGGAGCAGAGCAGAAGAGGCACAGCTGTCCAATGGAGCATCTCCTCACAACCCCATGCTCCAGCAGCACACCAGAAGGACAAAATGCTTCCAGGTGTACCTGCTGCAGAAGTACCTGGCTTTTGACATCTTCTGTCAAAACAAAGGTTACCAGATTTACACTATTGGAGTGACCTGGATGATGATGGGGTTTGCCTTACCCCATGTCTACCTTGTGCCTTATGCCATCCACAATGGGGTGGAGGAACGCAAGGCAGCCCTCCTCATCTCCATCATCGGATTCATCAACATCTTCATCCGCCCTCTCACAGGGCTGCTCTCAGGACACAGAACCTTCACAGGGAGACGCATCTACCTGTTCAGCCTGGCCGTGCTCCTCTGCGGGCTCAGCAATTTCATCTGTGTCATCTCAGCTAAGTTCAGTGTGCTCATCCTCTACTGCGTCATCCTCAGCATAGCCATGAGTGGTGTGGGGGCACTCACCTTCCAGGTCCTGATGGATGTGGTAGAGATGGACAGGTTCTCCAGTGCTCTAGGGCTCTTCACCATCCTGGAGAGCATCACCCTCCTCATCGGGCCCCCGCTCACAGGTGAGAGCTATGAAATCTGGCTGGGGAAAAGGTGGTGGCTTGGAAACTGGCAACAAGTGTTTGGGAGAATCAAGAAGAGGAATAAAGGAGTTTCCAGACCCATGCTGTAGGTGACTTATGCAAAGGGAGCAATATAAAAGGTAGGGTCAGAAAGGAATGATCAGCCTCTTCTGACAGCTGAAAGGTCATTTCTGCAGCTGCATCAAGAGCAGACTGGAAAAATTACTCATTTGATAAGTGATCTGATAGGTATGGGAGCAATGAGAGCATTTTTCCAGTGAGTGGCAAGAAGCAGACAGGAATTACTTATGAACTCTTTCACCATTTTGCCAGTTTGCACTGTTTTATCCATGAAGTCTCGAGGAATTGTGAGTGTCCCATTAAACAAGTTAACTGTGTTCAGAATTATTACCAGTCCTACATTATTCAAAAGCCCCATAGTAAAAGCTTCTGTTCAATCTTCTTTCCAAGTTCTGGAGCGTATTAATTTTTCTCTGGAGACAAGAAAGGAGCTAGTCATGACTCTCAGGTCAATAAATTATTCACAGTTCACTCCAAATGCCACTAAGTGTCCTGTCCAAGACACACCTGCTCCTGCAGTACAAAACTAAATTCAAAAGACTAACAAAAAACAAATGTCAACCTGAGCATGTCAACCTCAGTTCAGGCTTTAGTTCTCTTCTCCAGACAATGAATTGTGGCTACTCAGCAGGAAAATTATGTCTGGTTCAATAACATGAACCGTATTTCATGGTACTCCCTGGCATTAGTGTGTCAGTCACTTTTCCCAAAGAGCAAAAAGGGTCCTTTCTTGGACATCTCTGACAGAAGCAGCAGATGGGCAAAATAAAGCACAGTAAAAGCAGCTCCATTTCTGTTTTTAGTCCTAAAATCTGCTGCAGAAAAGTGAACTGTGGAAAGAAACATCACCAATCTTGACTGAAAAACACAAGCGAATGAACATTATTCCAGTATTTCCACATTGATAAGCAGCCTACGGAAAGCATCATGTATTTGGCCCAAGTATCACTTTTCCATCTCTAGCATTAATACTAAATTACTCCCTTGATATCTCATGCTTCTAAATGGTTCATATTGAGGTCACTTAATGTTAGTCATAATCTTGCTGTGCTGTGAATTTCCTTATCCCTCATTACACAGGATTAGAGACAAATGTTCAGTTTAGAAACCTTAGTATGTATATTTCTGAGCTATTTCTCTAACTAGTTGTTCTGTTTTCTGCACAGAATGTAAAAGGGTCACTCATTCCAACAGCCACTGAGTGGCAGTGGTACAAGTGTCCTCTGCTGAGCAAACAAAATGAAGCAGCAGGTTGGGGAAAAATTACAATTTCTTCTTTCCTGATTTCTCTATCCATTGAGAAATACTTTCTACAGAAGTATCACCTGATTTGTGACTACAAATAAAAAACCAAACAACCTCTAGAATCTAGAGGAGGGAACTCATCAGAAAATGCTTGTCTTTTGTACATGGCAGTTTGCTGAATGATGCAGGTTTAACATTCAGGTAGATGTATGCCTTTAGTGTGCCTCTTCTCTTTGGCTAAGCTATGGCTTCTATTTCAGGTCTCCTGGTAGACATAACCAGTGATTTCCACTACGTCTTCTACAATTCCAGCTTCTTCCTCATATCAGCTGCATTATTTATGGGGCTCAGCTTCTGTGCTCTGGAAAAAAAAAACAAACTGAGAGAGGCTTCCAAAGCACATTTGGACAATCCCTCCAGATATCAATACAGTGAAACATCAACAGAACCAAAGGCTGAAAATCAATCCCCTCCAGCAGTTGAATACATCACGAGTGTATGAAAATAAAGGGGAAAAAAGAGCAACACAATGAAGTGGTCTATACAAAGCAACACATGGCCCAACACTGGTGGCACATGAGATAAAACCAGTCTGCTTTCCACAACTGTCATCTTCCTTTTGCACTTCCACTCCAAAGGGCCATGTCAGACTCCAAGACAGTGATCCAGACCACGGGCCCAGCCCAGAACCCAGTGCCAGCCAAGGAGACAAAGCACAAAGAGATCTGTGCTCTCTTAAAGCAAACTATAGGATAACAGCCATGGGACCCAGCTCTGGGAGACAAAAGCTGTGTCAGTTCAATTGGGTTAAGTCACCACCTTTAAGAAGTCAGTGGAATTTCACAAGCGTGTCCCAATTGGAAGTGCTGGATAAAATGTAGTAATGGGCAGCTCTTCACAAAGAAGTATTTTTGCCTCATCTAAATATGCAATTTTTGTGCACAGGCTTCTTGCTTGTTTCCCATGTTGGGGGTGGCAAGACAAACACTATCCACAGAAAGTATGTTATTATTTTCCACATCTCTAAATATTATACAGAAGCAGCTGCATGGGGTGCAGAACTCAGACAAGTCTCTAGTATGATCAACTATTTTCTCCTATGAAGCATAAGCAATAGTTCTTCATGCCAAGGACAGTTTCAAAGCCTCAAAATTCAACTCCAAAGCCAAAAAAAAAAATAAATAAACCCAACCCACCCAGCCTTGGAGTGCCTGTTTTGTATAACTACTGATATCTCAAGTTCTGTTTAATATCACATAAAAGAGGATTCATGGCTCATGTGAACACTGGAATTCATGTAACTGGAACCCATTTGGGGCAGGAAAATTCTTAGGCATTAGACCTAAGAATAAGAATGTGCATTATTTTATAGGGCAAAATTCAAAGCAACTGTAGTTCCTCTTTGTGAAGATCAATTCAGCTCTTTAGTCTTAGACTTTTGAACCCAATTACACCAGCATTCTTTTTATAGAGAACTTTGTACAAATGTAACTTATACTTCTTATAAGCACAAGCAGAACTTACAAATAAATTTGTGGGAAAAACATACTGAGAAAAGCCAGTGTTGCTGACTTTCTAACCATACAGATGTAAGTGGCTTTTTTCTGCCACAGTCCCAGGATTTAGGCTTGTCACTGCTCAGACAATGGCTGCAGCAGCTTCAGCATCAGCTTAAGATGCAAACTGTTCATGTTCTGTATCATTCCTGATCTGTTAGACACAGATAACAGCTCATGAAGCATGTGGATGAAGATAACCCAACACATCCGAACAATCAAAAAGAGGGAAGCACAAAATGGGAGTGAAATGGAAGAAGTAACAGCTTTCAACAGAACTGCAGTGCATGTCTAAGAATTGTTATATCAAACTCAACTGCAGTGCTTATCTGGAGAACTGTCCTATTAGATTCCCAGTGACAAACCCCCAGTTTCCATTAGACTTTCCCAGACAAAACAAACCAACCAACAAAAAAAACCCTCTCTGGGATGAAACCACTGGAAAACTGACTCCAAGGTCTTCAGAGACTATGATCTCCCAAAGCTTCAAAACTGGTTTTTACACAGAAGAGACATCAGCCTTTCTGAAAGGTTCCTGCTCCCACAGCTCAGCATCTTCGCTAGTACTGCCTTGGGATTATGGACCCAGGAGGATTTGCATTTCCTGATCAAACCTATACTTAAATAAGGAGATATACATATCTAATCTCTCATCACATGTGTTTATTAACTTATGTAATGCTTACATAGTCCATAACTATGAAGCAAACAGGGACTGATGCTTCTCATCTTACCAAAAGAGACCACTGTATATTCCTAGGAAAATGAGGGGACTTCCTCAAAAAAGCAATGAAAAGGGATTAAGTCCCAAATCTCTTCTAGCTATTGCAAATAAACAGCTACACAGCTAAATAGATTGCTGTTTTCTCTGTGTGTAATTCTTAAATTTCAAATTCTGTTCACCTTTCTACATTCCCTTTCTGTTTTCTTATGGAAATATGAGATTATCTTGCTCCAGATCTTCCCACTGCTACAAATGTCCTGGGCAAACCAGGCAAGATATGGTGTAAGCTACAACCTACCAAAATTTTTCCCAGGAAACAAAGGTTAGGTGAAGGAGTGATGGAATGGCTCCTGTATGGAGCCAACTGCTCCACCAGGCTTTCACCCTGGCTGTTTCGTAAGAAAGGAACTGTACAGGACAAAACCAAAAAATCTTCACTAACTGAAGCTGACACAGAGATCAGCTCCTCCTACACCAAGGCAAAGAAACCTGTTTTGATATTTTCTTGATTGTGCACAGCAGTGCAAGATAATTTAGGATGGAAAGCAGGGAGAGTGCTTTCCAGAACTGCTTTTTGATACTCCCAGACTCATCACTGGGGTCACTGGGACTTATTTGCAGGTGCAGGGAGAGGTTTATCAGAAGAAAACAACCAATTCACAAACCTGTTATTTTAACATTTCTCAACTTGCTGACTGAAACCTTTCTAACAGCCTTACAGAACTTGATGCCTTAGGTTTTAACTTTTATTCTTTTCCAATCCTGCCCTGCCCAGTGTCACTCTGCAGTTCCCTGGAGCTCGTTCAGTGCTGTTCTCTCATGCTCACACAGACATAACAAAGCCTTTCCAGCTCTCCAAGGACACCCAGACCCTCCTAGGCCCAACAACTGCAAACCACAATCTTGGGGAGAGGGGGAAAGCTTGGGGAAATTCCATCATTGGCTGGGTTCTGCTTGGTGAATTTATGCTGATATAAAAGTGTGAAGAACTTGTGACCTGTCATCCATTTTGGGATGCACTGAGGCAGGACCCTCTGGAGCCCAGAGTGTACTTCTGAAGGCCTTTCAAATAAATATCTCCTTTATTCCTTTATTCCTGTCTAGTCTCTGTTTCTAGGTAGCCACTTAAGACATCAAACTCAAGCCTGAAAACAGTTGTCTCCCCTGGTTAGTTTCCACAGACCCTTTAAAAGTAATCCACAACCCACAGGTTTGAAGCAAATCCTCAGCAGACAAGAAGTAACATTTTATGCTGTGTTTCCACAGGAGAATAAGATATCTGAGCTTCCATAACAGAGAAAACAACTCCCCTCCTCTCCCTTCCACGGCTCTCCTCTCCCACGTGTGTTTCCAACCTGAATTCCAAGCTGCCTTGAGCAGGAGCTCAGGAAAGGATAACAGGAGGGACCTGAGCATGCTACAGAATAATAGGGATCCTACAGGAGCAGGAACACTCAGTCCTTAGGAACCTTGGGGACCAGAAGGAAAAGAAAGCAATAAAAGTTCCCCTCATTAGTTTAGGGTGGCCCTTTACACAAGGCCACAAATCACAGCCCCACTGAAGCAGTTTCTTTAACACTAGCAGACAGTAAAATAATCCTGGCTTTAATTAGGGACAAACACTAAAAACTCATCCAGGTTACAAATCTCTGAGAAACAGCAGAGCAACAAAAATTGACCAGAATTAAATGTTCCTTGCTCCTGATGTGCCCTCTTGCCCCTCCCCTGCTCCCTTTATCATTGAAGATACTCTGACCCTTGCAAGATGAGCATTTTGGTAAGAAGCACCTTTCCTCACTGAAATGAAACATTCACTGGGAAGCTCACACTGAAATATTGCAAGGTCATGATCCTTAAAAGCCTAAGATTCTCTGCCAGGGTAATACTTGGGAAAGTTTAGTATTATTTATTTATATTTAATAGCAATAAATCCCAAATAAAGGTTACAGCAATCTTACACACTCTAAGACATCTCAGAAGTGCAAAATCACTTAATTTAACAGCTTGGCTTGCTGTTTGCAGACATAGCTAGTAGCTATAAGAAAAGAAACAACTACTAGAAATTAAAATCTCCTGAATTCTGGCTTTGATGTGCCATTGTGTCACCAGAATAGCCTCCGGAGCTGTGACTACCCTGGCTAGACCAGCCCCTGCTCTGGGAACTCGTCTGGCAAACAGCAAGTGCTTAGAGCACTCAGACCATTAAACTATACAGCCAGTATTGGGTGAGCAAATGCAGTTCTTACAAGCGGAAGTAATTGCATTTTTCCTTTTTAAACACAGTTTTCCCCCGCTTATTAGTCAATCCCAGTAGTGCTCTGTTTGTATGGACTAGCTCCCTGTGTTTGCTTTCTCTGCTCCTGCTTTCCCACATTACTCATTCACCTTCTGTTTAATGACAGATGAGGCTTTAAAGTGTATCAGTACTTACCACTCACAAAGGCACGCATTAGAACAGCTTTCTTACTGCAGTAGCAAAACATTCTAATATAGCCATACTAGCATCTTTGCTGATCATCTTCACATATATTACTCAAATATGCACATAAAAATACATATATATATATAGACATATACATAAATACATATTGACTTTAGTTGATAACTATTCTAAGAGCTGAAGTTGCTATTGCTTAGTCTGGCTTAAACTTTTATACCAGGTAGAAATAAATACCCTCCCTTTCATGTTCTGTGTCTTTCCACACCATCACAATGTACAAATATTTAGCATTACTGCATTCAGTGAAGCTTCTTTGCTCATCCTTCTATTTAATGTAGTCATGGGCAGATAATTTTAGTGCCCCCAGCTGTGTGGGTTATCAGCTCACCACTCTTGTCACTGGTGCCATGTGGATCAGTCCATGACTAATTTGCTTGATATGAAAATCAATTGTATTTGAGATAACACAAAAGACAACATGTTCTCACGGCCTGTTCCTTGCCTTATCCACAGAAGAACATCCATGCATGTAATTGCTTCAATAAAAGCAGTACAAATTTCTGCAGAGTCTACTCCCACAGTTTATGATCTTTATTAACCTTTACCTTGTATATTTACACGACATGAACCATAATTGAACCCTCTTGCAGCACGTAAAATTGAGGTGGTTTCACTGAACTGCGTTAGTTCAAGACAAGGGAATTGCTCCGCTCTGTGCCCAAACCTTTGTACAACAAAGGTGGAATCACCTGCTGCTCTTTTAATTCACTCCTTTGCTTTGTTTCATTTTTTCCCGGGTAATTTACCTCACTTTGCACGTATGTTTTTACCTTTTCTCCCTCAGCTTCGTGAGTTGCAATCCTGTTATTTAAACTGGAACTGATCCAGGAGCGGCACTACCACAAGGACAGCAGCATTGGGATGGAGCAGCAAAATATATACAGAGGTGAAAATTTTCTAAGTAAGTAATCAGTGGGGAAAGGTCAGCTGCTTTGCAAAACAAAGTGTTTAAACAGTAAAAACTTTGCCATATAACGAGACCGTCAAGTACCTCGACACAGGCTCATTTATATTTATATATTTTTTACATATTATAGATTTATTTATATTTATATAATACATTTAGAGAGAGCGAGAGAGAGAGGAGGAGCCACCACCTCTCCTCCTAAGAGGAAGGGACCCGCTGCCCGCCCACAAAATGGCGGCCGCCCCCACCCCGCCTGCGGGAGATGGTCCCGCCGTGTTCCGCCCACAAAATGGCGGCTGGCGGGCTCTGCCTGCTACGCTGAGGGGGCCGGTTCTTCCCCATCCTTCGGTAGACGCGCTCCCTGAGCCGACGCTGCCCGGGGGAACGGGCAGCCCGGTGCGGTGTCCCGCGATGGAACTGGGTCGGCTGGAGTACCTGCAGGCGCTCGTCACCGAGTTCCAGGTGACGGATAGCACAGGTAACGAACGGCGCTGCTCGCTCGCCCTCTCCGTGTCGAGTGTTTCCTCACACACCCGACTCTTTTCCCTTGCAGAGGCCAAGGAGCAGGTGCTGGCGAACCTGGCCAACTTCGCCTACGATCCCAGCAACTACGAGTACCTCCGGCAGCTCCAGGTGCTGGACCTGTTCCTCGATATGCTCACCGAGGACAACGAGACCCTCGTGGAGTTTGCCATGGGTAAGGGCTGTCCCGAGCACCCTCAGCTGTCACCTGGTCAGGGGACACCGGGCCCCGCGCTCTATTCGGTCGTTAATCTGCCCCAAATTCACGTAGGGCTCCAAAAACAAACCCACACTGTGCTAATAAAGCCTCGTTTAGTGCAGAATGGGAGAGAAATCAGAGGCAGGCGTGACCCTCCATGTCCTCACAGATCTTAATGCAGACGCTATCTGGAAAGGATTTTGGGTTTTTTTTTCCTAAACGCTACCTGATTAACTTTTTACTGAAATCTCTCATATAGAGAATCAGTCATTAATACATAGATTTTGCCAGGTACGTGGTACAGATCTATGTAACCATTCTGGTAGTGGCAGCTGGTCTTCTAGAATACTACTTGATGTTTTTAAATAGATCTCTGAGGAGCTGCCTTTCATGGTCTGAACATAAGATAAGGGATCAGATCCTGTAAGTGGTTCTATGAGGTGATACTAAACATATGTGATTTTTAAAGTTTGTGGCTGCTTCTCAAAGTTTCAAGTTTCAAACATTCTGTGGTTCTTGGCTGCTAACTCTGTTATCTCCATTCTCTGGCTTTCTATAGCACCTGCAATAAACTGCTGGCTTGTGTCTTCCATTACAGATGAGTGATCCTGGAAACATTCTGGGAAAGCAGTTATGTGCAGCAGTAACAGTGCCCTCTAATGACATACAGGAGGAGGAGTGTGCTGGTGGAAAATCTCAGGAAAGAATCAACAAAACACGGCCTAGGGAACCATTAAGAATTTTCCATCCAAACAGAGTATCTGGATGTTAGAAGCGGGATGAGTGGTGAATTTGCATCACCTCAGACAGTTTTCTCTTGCCGTTCCAGGTGGTCTTTGCAACCTGTGCTTGGATAAAACAAACAAAGAGTACATCCTGGAGGCCAACGGGGTGGAGCCCATCATCAACTGCCTGTCCAGCTCGAATGAGGAGACCGTGGTGTCAGCCGTGACCACGCTGATGTTCCTCACGACACCGCGGTCACGCGCGCAGACCACGGCGCTGCCCGTGGTGGAGTGCATGCTCCGCTTCTCGCTCTCGGCCAACACGCGCCTCAGCAACTTGGCATCCATCTTCCTGCAGGATTACTGCAGCCCTCCACAGGTGGAGGAGGCCAGGAACCTCAGCAGGCACACGGCAGTGGGGATTCCTCTGCCCAAGGACTGAGCTCGGGCTGTGGAGAGGGGAACCTCCCGCTATTCTCACTTTCTGCTCAGCAGGTCAAGAGCAGCATTAAAGAAGTGAGTTGGTCCCACCAGTGCTGGGGTTTAGTTAGCAAAGAGGATGGAACAGCACTGCGATGGCAGCTGGGCCAAGCACACAGCTAAGCCTGCAAGCAAATGTTTAAAATAAAGCAGGTCATGGCTGCACACTGGAGAGTACTTTGCAAAGTGCAGCTCAGCACCTAGGTTACACAAATAACCCTTCCCAGCAATGAGGGGTTTTCTCCTCAGGTTATTGGGCAGAATTATATCTACTCTGGTTCCTGGCTAGTTGTGCTGCAGCTTTCTCCTTCAGTGCCAGTGACAAGTGATGCTAACTGTCAACTCAAGTGACTGAAATGCCACAGAAATTTATTTCTCCTGCAGAGAAGGAACTGCCCTGGCAGTTCACAATCTCTGCATCCCTGTGGCACTGGTTATGCCATCCTCTAATCATGGCACAGGCAGCCAGCTAGGGAATCCCTGCATAGGGCAGGCTGTAGCTACTCTATAAATAAAGAAGTGGTAAGTTTTTCTTTCATTACCACTGGTGAGAAAGGTGAAGTAGAAAAAAAAGAAAGGGGGGGCTTATGGCAGTCTGGCTCATGAGAACAGCTGTCTTGTAAAAGCTTCTCTTAATAAAACATTAACTTAAATGCTGTGTAATCAGTTCTACATGAGCTCATGACTATTTTTCTCCAACACTTGCAGCCTTTGCCCACTCTTACTGAAGCACACGGGCCAGAAATCGAAGCCAGCTTAGTCTCTTTTCATTATCAGCCAATGAGGCAAGAGAAAACCCAAGAGCCAGGGTGGCTAAACACATAAAATTTAACAGGTTTGACTGTTGAGCCCAGTGCTCCCTGACAGACACCCACACTGGATCTGCTCACCTTTCAGAGCCTTCCTTCTTCCTCTTTTTCCCTTCCCTCTGCCTCCAGATGGCACAAACCAAACAGGAGTGAGGTTAAACACAGAAAAATCAACCACAGCTGCTTGTAGTTTATAGTTTCTCTTCTCCTACAGCAAACATCCAAAAATGCCACAGAAATTAACTGAGTGCAGAGCAATCTTCGAGAAACCCAGAGCACTCTGTCTGACAGGAGGAGCTTATTTACTATGACTGACCCCTGCAGTGACAGTGCCTCCTGGGCATGGCAGGGGCTGGGCTGGTTGTTCCCTGGCAGTGGGAAGAGTGCAGCATCCCCTTCCTGCACTACTGCCTGCGCTTGCTCTCCAGGATGGCCTTCCAGTCATGGGCCCAGGACTGCAGGCGCCGGCGCGGGGCCGGCAGCTGGAGGTGCCTGTTGTGGCAGCAGGTGAACAGGATGTGCTCCCAGCTCGGGTTTGGCTCCGCACCTGCGAGAAGAGGGGAAAAGCTGCAGCGAGCTGGGGGTGGCTCCCCAGCCAGCAGCCAGCCATGGAAATGCAATTCAAACCTTGGATGGTGTCCTTGTCATCAAACAGCAGGTCAGCAGCCACCACGGTCTTGTCTCGGGTCAGAATAATCCGCTCCACAAACTCTGATCCCAGGTGTTTCTCTACCCACTTATACTGCAGAGACAAGGAACAGGAGAAAATCCCACTGTGCTCTCAGTTTGCACATGACTCATGTCAGACCAACCCTAAGAGAGCAATTTTTTCTCTCTGTAAACCTTCATCTGTGTCTAGGAATCCCCCCTGCAGACTGGGTGCAGCCCAGGATGCTGATTAAACCTGTCTGTGTGACAGCCTTCACTTAGCACTGCCCTGGCCATGCCTAGCTGTTGAGTTTGTGAGAAGCACTGGCTGCTTGCCCAGCACACGTGGGTTGTACCCATCTAAGTCATTCCAGTGACCAAAGTTCCCTGTCCATTATCATGCTACTGGCAAGGATTTATTCCAACACTACAGCCTCCTCAACACAGCACTGGCCTCTTTTGGAACATCTCAGGCTCCAGATTTAGACTGAAGTAGATTTTGTTGGTTGATGGTTCTCGGGAGTGGAATCCCCTGGGCATACCCCATCCCTGTGGGCCACACTATAACCGTTCCTTTGCTGTCACCTGCTGACACAGCTGGTCCCAGCCCAGCTCTAAGAGCCCAGGGCTCATGTGCTCCACAATAATTCTGGCACTCTGTGGCACTTGGAGATGCCCTGTCCTGAGTTACTGCTCTGTGTGTGGAAAGCTGTCCCTCAGGGATTGAGGGAAGCCTGGCAGCTGGAGCAGCTACTGTCTTTAGAAAGGAATAGCTGCAACTTGGGTAGTATGAAACAGCAAGGCCTTGCAAAAGTAGCATTAAACCCAATAAAAACAATTCTCTTCCACCTTTTCCACGATGCAGTGCTCGTATTTCCGGAGAGGGCTAGTGCAAATGAAGACTTCAGTGCTGAAAAGAAACAGCCTTTGTTAGCAGTCAGGGGAAAACATGTAAGGTCCTGTAAAAGGGCTGCAGGGTGCAAAGTGTCCTTACTCCTGCATGTGGAGCATCTCCTGCACAGCTTCCAGGGCTCCTGGAATTGGATCCAAGTCTAGGAAGAAGCCCGGTGACTCATAGACACTGGCTACCTTGGCCTGCAGGAGACAGAGGATGATGAGCAGTGGTTGTGCTCTCCAGCCACCCTCTGTGTGACAGCCCAGTGCTTCCCCCCAGGAGTGAATTATAACATTTCTCACCTTTTGGTTCTGGGAAAGGTCCAGTTCGGGCACAGAAGGAGAAGCAATCACCTTCTGGTGGCTCATAAGGTAGCAGAGCTGCCCCTGGCCTGGCTTTGCCCCTACAACCAGTCCTGACCCACTGGAGTCTCTGGGGGCTGAGGGAGACAGAGCTCCCACCCCATCCCTTCCCAGCAGGTCTCTTTCAACTGACTCTGGTGAAAAACCAAAGGAACAAGTTGGAGGCTTCTCCTCCTCTGTCACATTTGGCTGAGATTTGCTGAGGGCTCAGGAGTTCACTGGAGATGGGTGGCTGTCTATCAGCCCCCTTTTCCTTCAGAGCAAACAGGGCACTGTGCTGACCGTGCCAATGGCCAGGCCAGCACAGCCACACACCTGGGGGGAATCCCTTCAGAAAGAGCAAAGGATGAGGCTGAGAGTGCTGGGAAAGCTCCGTGTCTTTGCTGCTTTTCACGATTTTCAATCACCCACTTAAAATATCATTGAAGGAGCAGACCTTGGCTCCAGCCTGGACAGAGCTGTTCCCCTGAGGTAATGGGCTGGTGCAAAGTCTGCTCCAAAGAGTCTGAGACTGCAGCAGGAAGTTCTGAGGTGATCCCTGTGCTTCCCCAAGAACCTTTGGCTCTGTGAGGTGACCTCTGCACCCCATGAGCCCCATCTGGGCTAGGTTTGGGGGTGCTGTGGGACACTGCTCCCCTCACCTGGCTCAGCACTGGGCTGAGCTCTGCAATTAAGGGCTTTATCCCTTTTGTGTCTGCACTTGCTCTCGGTGTAAACCCACCTTCCATACAGGCATGTGGGATGCCACATGAACCAGAGAGAAAATTAATGATAAATAAGTGGGGAAGGAGGTTAGCTCTAAAGGTAGAATCATTTTTAAGTGAGTGTAAATAGGAAAGAAACAAGATTACTGGAGAGACAATATTATCCCAAGCTAACATCACCAAAAATTGAACAAAAATATATTTAATATGATAGAGTGGCATCTTTAATCTCTAAAAGGAAGAGCAGTATTTCCAGGGCAATATCCAGGTAGGACTGTCCTTCCAGTCCTTTTTCTTCTTAATTTACTGGTAAGACATCATCACATCTTTTATTATTAGGAAATTTACTGGTTTGAATCCAGCTCTGGTTAGTTAATTTTAAGGATTGCTCCCTGGTGACTGTTCAGTGGCCTGTGTTAAATGAGAGTGTTTCAGAGCAGGTCACAGCTGATGGGTTTTCCTGTTCCTTATCCCACATCCCGTCATGGCAAAGGACCCACAGCAGCATCGAGGGCTGAGGTCCCTTCCAGGCCTAAGTTTCACCCTAAGACAGAGAGATTGAGCTTCCAATATCTCTTTACCCTGAGACACACAAATCTGAACTTCCTTGGGGTCACATAGTGAACTTCAGAGGTGTCAAAGCAGCATTTTTTCATGAGCACTGAAGTCCTACATTGCCATGCCACTGAATCATTTGGAAAACTTAATTCTTGTTAAGTATTCTTCAAAGGCAGGCTGCAGCCTTTGCTTAGAAGAGTCTAGCTCTTTAGAGTCCAGCTGAAGGTCTCCTTGCTCTGTATCACCAGTGGAACATCAACATAAAACCCATTTCAATTAAGTAGCAGTGAGGAGTTAAACCAGACTCTCAGATCCTGAAGCTCAGTCAGTTATCACCACTTACAAATACTCATAAATCAACAGCCAGAAAGTTGGAAGCACTGTCTGATTTTACACGCAGATCAGAAGAGGTTAAGGAGCCTGTCTAGGTGCAGACATGGCAATCAGATTTGCCCGGATCTCTGTTTCCATGCAAAGCCTCCCTTATCCCAGCAACAATTCCCTGGAGGTCTTCCCAAGGAGATTGAATTACAGACTTGGGGCTCGTGTCTGAAAGCTCTTTTATCCTACAGCAAGACACCAGAAACTGGCAAGTTTCCACCACATCACAAAAATGTCTGTCTTTGTTGGAGAAAGAAATTTGATTTGATGACTCTTGGAACCAAAAGCCATTTCCTCTCATAAAAAAGTAACTAGAAATAGAAAGTAAAACCATTTTCTTTCCTCATTTTCATGCTACCAAATGCTGAACATCTCCTTTAACTTCCATTAGTAAGATAACAATTTGGATACAAAACTGGAAGGACTACATCTGTCCCTAAGCTTTCCCATTTGCAGGACTTAAAAATAATTCTAGAAATTTTTACCACTGGTGGGAATGTTGAATCCTTTTCTTGAAACTGTCTGGGACCAAGAAACATGGAGATAAATCCCCACCAACAAGATGGCCACACACACAGGAGGGCAGACAGGCAAGTGCAGTGAAAAAATCTTGAACAAAATAAAATGGATTAGAAGTCCTTCTAAATAAAATGGATTTACAGTGGGAAATTAATGATCAACTTGCAATCAAAACAAAAAGTAATGGCTCAAGTTTCAAGGGGCAGCTGCTCAGCACCGACTAAGCACAAACACCACTCAGGAAGAGGTGATGCATAAATTATCACCCCAGCACTTCCCAGCCCCTGTCATGAGAATATCCCACACCCTGGAAGTTCATGGACAGACACAGCCGACACCTGCCACAAAGAGCCTGGTGTCCAGCTGAGCCCCTGGTGTCCAGCTGAGCCCCTGGTGTCCAGCTGAGCCCCTCCTTTCAGCACTGACAAACTGCAGGCTCAGTTTCCCTGCATGGACACGTGGCCCCACAAACTGTCCTGTGTGGGCTGCTGGTTCCTGCCAAAGCTTTCCCTGCAGTTGGAGTATGGACAGACTTTCCACGGGGATTCTCCTGCCCCTAGACACCCGATACAGCCGCAGCAGAACAAACAAGGGCTCTGTTTTAAACTAATGTATGGTATTTACATGAAACCCAAAGGAGCCTCGAACTTTAAAACGATAACTTTATTGTTCTGCCAAACATAACTAAACTAGCCCAAAGCTCCAGAGATTACTGAAGGAGACAGACACATAGCACAGCTCTATAAAGCTAATTTCCTTAGGAAGCCAGGCTAGAAGAGCAAGATAAGAGCTTTCTGCCAGTGCTGGTGTGTATGGGATTCAAACCAGTTATCTGGTTATTTCATTGCCACACCTAAGGTCTGGGGAGGAACAGGATGAGCATGAACCAAATTAGGAAATGGGTATTCCAGAAATAGAACAAAGTGCAATTTTCTGGAGACATCAGACTGTAGACCTTCCAAAAAAGAAGTAAAAAGTCATGACCCCTTAAATTTACTGCAACTTTTTTTTTTTTTTCTGTCCATGGGATTCATTTAAGGAATACTAATTTAAACAATAAATCATGTTTGTTTATGCAAAATAATAGCCAAATTTATGTCTGCTGACTGTATTTATGGGTTTCTGGTTCCAGGAACTTTTGACCATCAACAGTCATCGATCAGAACTCATTTCCGAGCCTGTGGAAATGCTGACTGGATTCAGTGCTCCTGCCCTTTACTCTAGTGCAGAAGCCTTTACCTCACTATGGAACAGCAGTGAAATGAATGTGAATTGTCATTTCTTAGCAGTAACAAACCTCCAGGCTCAGTACAGGATCTTAAAATGAGCAATGAACTTCTCAGCACAGCCTGGATCAGCAGTTTCCTTAGAGAGTCCTCGACCGTCCTGTGATGACCAGAAAGAAGGGTGAAGTCTGGATTCACAGTACTTCTAATTTTGTGTTTCATGCAGCCTTAATTTGTGTAGTGATAATCAGTGACTTCTTCCAGGAGGACCACCAGCCCTTTATAGAGGGATGTGTGTGTGGGAATTCTGTCATCAAACCACTCACTGAACTATCTTCAGCTTGCTCTTTACCTATCCATCTTCTTGCTCTTGCTGTGCAGCAGAATTAATAACTTACCCAAAGCTCCCTGAGCACTCTGCACGTGCTCACACGGCTCCACAGCAGGACAAGAACTATAAATGTTGTATCTGGGTTTGTACAGAATGAGATCCTGTATCCATATTCCCTCTGCATGCCCTGACAAGCTGAGAGCACGGCAGGTAAGAGATCAGGAACAGCAGGAGAAGGCTGGTGGAACACCCTCCATCCATGCAAACTGCTGCCATTTTTAATGTTTGCTGATGGCTGAATGAGTAACAGAGAGGCTTGCAAAGCAAAATTACAAATACTGTAAATCCAGATTTCACCCTTCCTTCTGGTCACCACAGGACAGTCAAGGACTCTAAGGAAATGGAACAGATGCTGATCTGGGCTGTGTTCCCTGAGAACTTCATTGCTCATTTTAAGATCCTGTACCGAGCCTGGGGGTTTGTTACTGCTAAGAAATGAAAATTTCATTTCCCTTCTGTCCCACAGAGTAGCTCCTGCCACTGGCTGATAGACAGGAGTACGGATCCAGCCAGCATTTCCACAGGCTCCAAACTGCCAGAGCTCTGATCGATGACTATTGATGGTCAAAAGTTCCTGGAACTAGGAACCTGTGAATAGGCATGATTTTGGTTATTATGGTACATAAACAAATATGACATTGTTTAAGTGAGTGCTCCTTAAACGAATCCCTTTTAGCTATACATGGACAAAAAACCCTGCAGATAATTCAAGAGTTTTTTCAAAAAGCACTGGTCTCACGCTCAGCTTTGCACAGCCCGGC
>VZTN01036887.1:272762-284924 GCA_013400515.1 Erpornis zantholeuca
GACCAGAAAGAAGGGTGAAGTCTGGATTCACAGTACTTCTAATTTTGTGTTTCATGCAGCCTTAATTTGTGTAGTGATAATCAGTGACTTCTTCCAGGAGGACCACCAGCCCTTTATAGAGGGATGTGTGTGTGGGAATTCTGTCATCAAACCACTCACTGAACTATCTTCAGCTTGCTCTTTACCTATCCATCTTCTTGCTCTTGCTGTGCAGCAGAATTAATAACTTACCCAAAGCTCCCTGAGCACTCTGCACGTGCTCACACGGCTCCACAGCAGGACAAGAACTATAAATGTTGTATCTGGGTTTGTACAGAATGAGATCCTGTATCCATATTCCCTCTGCATGCCCTGACAAGCTGAGAGCACGGCAGGTAAGAGATCAGGAACAGCAGGAGAAGGCTGGTGGAACACCCTCCATCCATGCAAACTGCTGCCATTTTTAATGTTTGCTGATGGCTGAATGAGTAACAGAGAGGCTTGCAAAGCAAAATTACAAATACTGTAAATCCAGATTTCACCCTTCCTTCTGGTCACCACAGGACAGTCAAGGACTCTAAGGAAATGGAACAGATGCTGATCTGGGCTGTGTTCCCTGAGAACTTCATTGCTCATTTTAAGATCCTGTACCGAGCCTGGGGGTTTGTTACTGCTAAGAAATGAAAATTTCATTTCCCTTCTGTCCCACAGAGTAGCTCCTGCCACTGGCTGATAGACAGGAGTACGGATCCAGCCAGCATTTCCACAGGCTCCAAACTGCCAGAGCTCTGATCGATGACTATTGATGGTCAAAAGTTCCTGGAACTAGGAACCTGTGAATAGGCATGATTTTGGTTATTATGGTACATAAACAAATATGACATTGTTTAAGTGAGTGCTCCTTAAACGAATCCCTTTTAGCTATACATGGACAAAAAACCCTGCAGATAATTCAAGAGTTTTTTCAAAAAGCACTGGTCTCACGCTCAGCTTTGCACAGCCCGGCGGGCAGGGAGAGGTTTCCGGGCCAGGTGGGGAGGGTGTGTTGGCTCCGCAGCCGCACTCACCGCCAGGTCCTCCCGCAGGCTGCGGTACTGCTCCCGCACCGAGAAGCCCCTGCGCTCTGCCAGCTCCACGCGCGGCTCCGCCGGGAAGCGCGCGCGGAATTCCCGCAGCACCGCGCCCTCGAAGTCGGCCAGGACCCCGTCCATATCCACCAGCACCCGCAGCGGCGCGGCCGCGCTGCCCATCCCGATCCCAGGTCCCGGCTCTCCGCTCCCGGCACACGCGGGCGCAGCGCCCCCGGCTCCGGCACACGCGGCAGAGGTCATGCATATGTATTAATTATGTGAATATGCATGATAGGGGCGGGGCGGAGCGCCTCGAGGGCAGCCCCGCGTGGGAAGAGTGTGGGCTCCAGCAGGAATAGAGGAAAAGACCACAGAAGTCGCCCCCGGCACCCCTGGCGACCCCACAGTGGCTGGGACGCGGCTGCCACGTCCCCCCCCGAGACGAAAGAAGGGCAGTGGAGCCTCAGCAGCCGTCAAGGAGCATTAACAAGTTCCCCTGGGCATGGGGCTTGCAAAGGAAATATTAATTTATGGGTTATCCCCCATGCTCTTTACGCAGATGGAGGAGAGGAGGAGCACGTCAGAGCAAATCCAGTTCAGAAGGTTCAGGGCTTCTCCAGCAGTGATCTGGAAAGCCAGGGTGCTTCCAGGAGAAGGGTGGAAAAGGCACCAGCAGACACAGGAACTCCATACAGATCCTCTGCTGTGGCTTACTGAGCAGCAGAGCCCTGCCAGGACAGCAGAGAACTTCACGGTTTGGTCTCAATTCCACCCCTTGCTTTTTTAGGGTCCTCCTTTCTTTTCTTTTTAGTGAGGAAAATAAACTTTTCTCAATTTTCTTGAGAAATCATAGTATTTTGGATAAAACAGATTATATCTATCAAGCCATATTCCACAATTCTCTATCTAGAAGACAAAAATGAAGCAATAAGTCTGATTCTCTCTTCAGGAGAAGAGGGCACATGGTGGTGACCTCAAGCCAGGTGTAAGAACTCTCCTCTGTTAGAAGAGGGCAGCTTGGCTGAGAAAAAGACAACAGAGAACAAAGCAAAACCAAAACCATGAAATAAAACCCACACAGGAAACACTGCTTCAAAATTTCTATATTATTTACTTTTAAGCAACAATCCAGCTTTGTGAAATTACAACACACACTTTAAAGGATGAGATTTTTCACCTCATGGTCAAGCACCAGCATGATCATGCACAGCATTGAGTCAGTTGTAAAAAAAAAAAGCCCTGTAATTCTTATTTATATGATCCACTCCACCTTTACTGAATAAAGTTTGAATCAGCCCCCTCCCAGCACTAGGCCAGGTGGCTCTGGTCATCAGCCCTCTATTTGGCACAGACCCTGTGTCATAGTAGTCCAGTATCAAGATATATTTTGTTTTTAAAGGCAGCATGGTGTACATTAACCACTTAATGATTTATATGGCACAGCAGGGCTCACGGCATTTACCACATGCAGTCAACGAAGCCTTTTAGATCCCTAAATCCCACATGTGGAGGAAGGGACTGCTCTTGCTGATTGTTTGCTGGCCTGGTTAACCAGGATTCTAGACCCTTGTAAAGCTAAGGGGTTCTAAAAAAAAAATCTCAGTACAAAAACCCTCTAAGCACACTTAGAACCAAGCTACTCGCCTTTGAATTACATTACAATACTTCATAAAGCTTTCCCTCAAGTCTATCACTAGAAAACACTCATGTCACTTCCAGTAGATCTGGGGGAAACACAGGACAGAAGTGGAAAAAAAACCTTGATTTCAAAAAAAGATGGAGTACATAAAGTGCTTCTCTTTAATGAAAGAAATTTGAGATGTACAGTCAGGCTCAAGTTGTGCAGTTCACAAGCATGGGGGGAAAAAAACAGACACGAGTTCAAAACAGTCAGGAAGGGAAAGGTTTAACCGAGGACTAGGCTGGACTTGCCACCGGGTGGATTTCTCCTGGAGGGTGCAGGTGCTGGTGCTACTGGGCTAGGAACAGGTGCAGCAGGCAGGGACTTTTCTTCACTCTGACCTGGGGCAGCTTCTATATCAGCCTCAGTGTTTTCTAGAAGAAAAGAAGCTTTTAAAGTGTTTGATGTGGATGATGAGAGTCAGATGTTTGGCTGGCTCAGATGGAAGCTCAGCTCCTGTCAGTTTTGTCCAGGGGTACAGACACACTCCAATGCTGTCACCCTCTGGCAGGGCAGACTCAGCCCTCAGAAGTGTTTCTCAGATCCAGTCTGAGGCCTTACAGCTCAGTCTCAGGCCTTCAGCAAGAGCCACATTCACCCAGCTGTTATTAGTGGACACCAGCAATTCATTTTTTTTTTGATGACAAGCAGCTTAAGGCTTAAGTCTTGTACCTGTAATTAGTCAGCGTTATGACTCTGGCATTGTCACTGAAGTTTGAGCAGGTGCTGGGAGTCACAGCAGCACCAAAAAGAGCTCAAACTGCATCCCCAATTTCCAAACTGGAGGGAAGATGATCTGACCCACTTCTGAGGCTTCACACAGGACACACCAGGGAACAGCCATGCATGGGGAGGCTCTGATTGTACACTCCCTGGAGAGCACGTGATAGTTTATTTTAAATCCTTCTGAGCAACCGCAAGCAAAGACAGGGCACAGAAGGAATTCTTCACAGGAAGCACTTTAGATACTGGAGCAAACTGATGTATCTGCTTTGTTGACAATTGAGTACAGCACAGCAAGTACATCAGCATCTCACATTTTTACACGTTAGCACGACCAGTTCTGAGCCAAAGGCCCAAATCAGCACCAAGTAGTCCTTGATATTGGAGGTGAAGATGAACCTCACCTGGTTTTCAACAGACCCCTTTGTTTTATCTCATGCTCACTAATTCTGGGTGGGGAGAATTCAGAGAACTGCTGCACATTCACCTTAAACTTCACGATCTAGTAGATCTCTATCAAATTGCCTCCCCCAGCCTTCTCTTCAAACTGAATAGGCACAACTATTCTAATCTCCTCTCACAGAGCAGCCACTGTACCCTTTCATCTTCCCCATCACCTTCCCTGTCACCTCTCCTACAACCCCTACTCTTCACGTGTCAAGGACTGCACGCAATTCAAGACATGGGGGTATTACCACTGTTTACAGGAAAAATGATGTCATTTTCCATCCTCTCCCTGGTGACATTCAGTATTTTGCTGGCACCTCCAAACACCTCAAAGAATTTCAAGACAAAGGACTCGAGGCAGATCCTGGGAACACCACAGCACAGAGCTGAACACAAGGCTGCTATGGTTTAGCTTTTTGGGGTTCCTCCCCTCCCCAGATTCAATACTTTACACTTGCTTACACAGAGATTATCCTGCCTACCTCATTTAGCTGAGTCCTTCTGACAGTGAAATTTTCCCACCATCAGCACAATTTGACTACTTGAAAGAGGTAATATCACCAACAAAATTGGAGACTTCACTGTTCATTACCTTTTCCAGGTCACAGATGAAGGCACTGAATAAAACCACCCCCAGCATCACCTCCCATAACTCATTTTTCCAACCTAAAAGGCAATTACTAAGTCCTACCCTTTGCCTCCTATTCTTCCTATCCCCAGCAGCAGCTTTCATCACATCCTGTGATGAACTCAGTTTATTTTTTTCAATGCAAAATGTTATCAGAACACCAAAACCTCACTTGTGTCCACTGAACCTCCCCATCTTCATGCTTATAATAATCTCAAAGAAGTCCAGCATCTGAGCACAGTCCCCATGCCATCAGGAATAATCTCCACTACAGATTCTCTGCTGTGCTCACTAACCCAGCAGAGCTGAAACAAACAGTTAACACAATGTTTTAAGCCTGAAGCTCCTGTAGCTGCTGAGTCTCAGTGTCTGCTGGCTCAGCAAGTGCTGAATGTCCCTGCCTGGGGACAGTCCCAGCACTGTGCAGGATCCAGGCTCCACCTTCCTGTGGGTCATGTAAAGTCAGGCACTGCTGACACTCAATCGGGCACTGTCTAATTCTCCTCAGTTCCTCACATTCATTCCACTCACACTGCCCTTGAATCACAGAAGAAACAAGAATTACCAGCACAGGAGGGCTTTAGGGGAAGTTTCTGTAGCTCCTTTTGTAGCTGATACACATTAGCACTTCTCACATAATCAAGGTAAATTTGCCAACCTGATGAGTGAAGTGGTAAAACCAACAGGGATCAGATAAAATACTAAAGCTCTCCCCTTCTCAGGGTCCATTCCCTGAAACAGCTCACTGTTGAGTGCACTGCAAGCCACTGGGAACTCTGACACCCAGAAAGGAACTACAGGTCCCAAAGAGGAAACAAGAGCACTAATGCAAAGGAAATGGGTGGGTTTTTATCCTAGACAGGGTTGATTAATAAATACACACATTCTACCTGACACATACTTGGGGTTTCATAATCAGTTACATACAGAAAATAATTTCCACATCCAAAAGAATAAACATTTTTTAATGACAGAAACCCATTAAGAATCTGGTTGTGCTGTGAACTTGTCAGCAGACAGCTTTTGCTTGGATGTGTATTCACTGTTCCTTTCCATACCCCAGAGACAGCCCTACAAGGCCAGTACAAAGTCACAGGTGTGCTACTGGGACGTTCAGCAGCCCAGGTCTGCCAACCCACAGCAGCAGTATCCAGGGGAGGAGTGACACAGCCAGATCAGTGAGGCTGGGCTCCACTGAGCTAAAACACCCAAAGCTGCCAATGGTAGGAATTAATTTAACAATTCATCGGGATGTTCAGGTATCTACCACCATTTGCAGGAGGCATTAATTTCTACCCCTTCCTAAGTACCATCTGTGAAAGTTTAACATTCAAACCTTTGCCTGCTATTTTTATTTCTTCTTGGCCACCTTCAAAAATTTAATTTTCAGTCATGGCCACAACAGGAAACAATACCAGTTACTTTCCATAACACTTGTTTTTTAACCACCTTCCAGCATAGATTCACATGACCCCTGATAAGAACTTTCTTCACTGTCACTTGCCAGAAACAAACCAAGAGACAAATACAACATTTGTAGAAATGTGAACTTTTTTTTAAGAAGTCAGGACTATCACTTTGCACTCCAAGTTTCAGCCAGCTGTCCTGATCCCAGGCAGCCCTATTTCTGTTTCCTGACATCCCAGCCCTTCTCACCTCCCTGCTGTTTGTGGGATCTCCTCTGCCCTGTGGGGAGCTGGTTTAAACAAGCACCAGGAAAAGCAGTAGAGCCCTTAGAGCAGTTTTCTTGTATTAGCAAACCACATCCTCCTACTCAAGGCATAAACTCTAGATGCCTACAGTACTAATTAAGATCAGACAAACATGGGAAAGAAATCCTAGAGCCTGTGCAGTTGGATTAGAAGCAGACTGCTAGAGAGGCAACACTTATTTTGAGCATAGATACCACTCAGAGGTAGTGGAAATGTTCTGGAAAAAGCTCCCCCCCCCTCCCAGCAGAAGTCTTTTCAGGACATGGAGGTGCTAATGGCCTCAGGGATGTCGTCCCACCACTCTTAGGTGTTGAAAGTAGCACTTGGAAAGCAGCAGTCAACACACACATTCCTGTCATCAGGAAGTCAGCTATTCCTAAAGTGAATCTTGCAAAGGAGACATTTCCAGCCTCAGAGCTAGAAAAAGCACTTGAAGGGGAAATGCCTCTGTTTACAGGAGATTTGCAGTATGCAGATCAACTTCCTTGGCAGAAATCAGCATGTAAAAAGCAACAGGAAGTTAAGAGCTGGTTAATGCAGACACTTCCAGGAGCAGTAGCTGTGTTTGATTCTTTCTGTGAATGTGGAGTTTGCTGTATGAGAAGACAATGGGAAAGAAGAAACTGCTGAACTAAAATCAATTATTTTGACTGTCCTTTTTAATTATAAGCAACCCTAGCAGAAGTCTGGCCTTTCAACCACTGAACTCTGCAAAACAGTCTCCACCTTACCTTCTAGTACTTAGACAAATCTTGACACCAACAGCTGCTGGCAAAATAAACCAGCAGGACTAGGCCTGTTCTCCTTTTTCTCATCAGGAGAAACAGGACTGTTTCTCCTGATGAGCAACAGCACTCCACCATCTCCCTCTTTGCCCACACTCCACTGAAGCAGTTGGTCACTTTGTTGATTTGATGGATTCCAGCAACAACCCCAGGCTGCCTCTTTCCTAACAAACGACCATTTATAGATCCTACATCCTCTTCTACTGCAAAGCCATCTGCGAAAGGCTTTTACTAGACGAGTCCAAGGGAGTTACTCACCAAAAATGTCACCACCAACGTCTCCTCCCTAGAAAAGAGAGAGGGACATGTTACATCTCATGTTTCACAAAGCATTTTCCTACTCCATGGAGTGGATACTCCTCCATGGTGTGACTGGGCACACTGCTCTGTGTGGCACCACACTGCTGGGCACACTGCTCTGTGTGGCACCACATTCTAAGCCACAGATGCAGGGAGGCACTTTTAGAACAATAATGGGCTCTGAGGGACAGAACCCAGAGTGACACAGTGGGTTCTGCACTCATAATCTGCAGATTGAAATTATGGGTTTGAAAGCACCATTTCTTACAGACTGACTTGTAATTTAACCAGCTCTTTATTTACCTAACATACTTCTAAAAGTTGAGACATATATTGGAGTAATCCTGATAATACGAGACACATTTGTTATTCCTGCAGTGAAGGACACAGATGGGTATGAACACTTCATTGTACAGAGCATCCCACATCAGGCAGCACTGACAAGATCCAGAACATTCCTGCTGCCCAGAAGGAAGGGCAAAAAAATTACGACAGCAACCAGCAGGAGTTGAGTGTCCCCTGCTTTCTCCTGAGCAACTCTTTGCAACACTGAACATTTATCTGTTGGCAAGGCCAAGCGCATTTGTTCTGTCCAATGTATTTAACTTCATTTGTGAAATACAGATCAGCTTTTTTGTTCCTAATGAAGTTTCCATCACTACATAAACAGTTAAACATTCTTTACATACTGAATCTGCTCACAGGCTGCAGCTTGACACAAAGTTAGGGAGTCTCCCAGCAGCAGCCAAGGCTCCTCAATGGCATCAGGTTTATCAGCTTTCATAGATTTAACATTGCTAATTACACAGTGAAACAACAGAAATTGGGATTAAAAAAAAGCAGAGAAACTGACACAAATGTATCACCTTAAGTCCCAGGCTGTCTGCAGCTGAATTACTGCATAAAAATAAAGTATTCCACATGGGAAGAATCTGTTTGCAAAGCTGAGAACCACAGTATTCAAAACAATTTAGTAGAAAGTAGAATTAGACTAAACAGTTAAATTTATAGCAGAAAAGATACCACAGAAAATAAACTCACTTATATTTGCTAAATTGAAACAAGACATTTTTCATAACAAAGAACAGTTTTGTGACTTAAAGCTACAATTAACAACAAAAATGGGCTGTGGTGCTTGATGCCAATTACCAAAATAAAACCTAAGATAAAAGGTGTCTGCTACAACTCTTGAGATCAATTACTTACCTACTCAGTTTTTTCAGAAAACCTAAGGCTGGAGAGTTTTAAACAACAAGATTTCTTTTTCCCCTCTTTGCTCATGCAAATACAGGCTATCCTACAATCCTAGGGACCTAAGTTCAGAGGAATTACTGGTTTTTTACTAAATTTACTGTGTTTTAAAAGAACCCTGCTTTTCCCATTGAATGTAATCACGTATCCAGCAAATTTCACTTAATTAACATTACAAATCATGCTCCGTATTGCTACTAAGTAAGGAGTTTATATAGAAAATAACATAATACCTGATGGTATTATTAAAACAAAGCAACTATTGATGCTGCTGAGGTAAGAATTTGCTGGGATGTGAAACCAAGTTCTTTGTCAGACCCACAGAGAGTTCCCTGTAGTAACTATTGTTTGTGAGATGTTTAAACCCACAACCACACACAAAGCTGAAATTAGATTTCACATCACTTCATTACTGTCTCAGCAATGAGATGGGTTAAGAGCTCTACAAAGTGGTCCTTGTAAAAAATCCAGCCCTTCCTTCCTCAGCATACAGGAAGAGTATCAGATGGAAAGGGGAACCTTTGGCAAAAACCAGATTTGAGAGAAAGGCTTCAAATCCTACAATGCTTCCAACTGTGTGAACATCCCTGATAAATCAATCCCACACAGAGTGTGAATTGTCCATTATCAGGCTCTTTGTAGTCAAGTACTGACCTTGGGATCTACAAAGTCTCCACAGTTTGCCTCAGTTGAGTTCGTTCTTTGTGGTCCAGACGATTCAAAGCTGTCTCTAGTTTCACCTGCCTTAGCCCCTACAAGCAGAGATTGATTCTAATCAGGTTGCAAGATAAACTTCATGTGAAAGCAGATCATAAATAGTCATAAATTTGGGTACTTTGGGAGACGTTTTTCTTTTAAATTAGAGCTTTACCATTCTAAAGAGTCCTGGTCCTTTAGATAATAGCTCACAACTTACTGTCTCGAAGCAGCACCCCATGCAGTGAGGGTGTCATTGAAACAGATGGACTTTGGGGTCCCAACGCCACCCATACTGGCAGTGCTCTGCAGAAAGGGAAGCTTAATCCCAGCTGTGAGAACACGTGGCTAAACTTCCTCTGAATAATCAAGACCAATCAGTGCTACTCCAAACAGTAAGACTAAGTCCACTTGTGTGACTTGGAGAAATTGCATCCAAAATATAATTATCTGCTTGTAACATGCCCAACACTTGCATAAAATAAACCCTACTGGAAGAAATTAATGAGAAATAAACCATCTCCTACCAGCAGACATCATTTGTAGCCCCAAAGTACCAAGTAGGAAGGGAACTCTGGTTTCCATACAGGCACCAGCAGCAGCAGGCTGAGCCACAAAATGAATCAATGCCCATCAGCAGATGTGGAAACAAAGCACTACAGCCTTACCTGATGCTTTAGCCCAGGAAGGTGGGTTCTCCTCAGGAGTTCCAAAGATGCTGGATGCCATTTTGTTCCTTCTCACGGGTTGTTCTTTGGGCTCATCAAAGCCCAGGGAGAAGTTGGAGCCACCGCCAGGAGGACGCAGCACTCTGCGGAGAGAGGCAGCTTTACACCCTGTGCCAGCCCCCAGCTGCACTCCCAGCACAGCAAACAGAGGCTCCAGAACATCACTTCAACTATCCAGGCAAGCTCCTGCCAGAATTCCATCCTGGCACTGTATCTCCACTGCTCTTCAGTGGCACTTACAAAACTAAAATGCTCCCATGCTCTACTTGTGCCCTTTTTCCATCCAGTGTAACACCGAGGGCTGCTCCCACTGGTCTAAGCCAAATAAAAAATAAAAATAACTATATCCAGCTTTTTTAAGAGTACCCTGGGAAGGTTAATATTAATGTTCAAATTGGCTGCACAGCAAAGACTGAAGTTTGAATCAAAGGACTGGTTGCACTGCACCAAAGGACTGATGGCTGCGGGCTGCAGCCTTTATTTAGATTCGTTTCCTCAAGCAAAAACCCTCAAGTCTGCAGCATGCTGCTGGTCTGGAAGTAAAAGGTGAAATTAAACAGCTTGGAGTTGACTATTATTAGGAGAGACACGTGTATAAAGCTCCAGATATGTAACCTAAATCTAACAATCTGCTCTTAGACACACACAAAAGAAGCCTACTCAGTACTTCAAGAGCTTGATTGCAGTCTGCTTTCCAACCTGCAGAACCTAACCAAAATGAACAGCTGCAGCAAAATAAATCTTGAAACATAAACTCCTCCTGACCTTATTTTCCTAAGCAGGAGATCTTGGGTTAGCTGGAGAAGCCAGACAAAATCCAGGAGAATAAAACTGTGTGTGAGAACTTTCAAAACTCCCAAAGAGATGTTAGGACACCAACAGAACCTGGGGCTTCTTGGTCTTTCAAGACCTCCAGTGCTCCAAAACGAACACCAGGACAAAATAAGGATGGTGCCCACTTCCTCTTCTTAACAATTTAATGAATCAAAGTTAGAACAGGAAACAGCACCCAGCTTGTTAATGCTCCAAACCTGGGAATTCAACACAAAGAATGTGTCCGATTGTACAATTCACATCTTTGGATAATGTGTGCCTGTTACATTCCAGATGCAACGCAAAAACACTTCTCCATACTACAGAGCTCAAACACCCCAACGGCAAGGGAAATTCTAAAGGTGTGTGACATGGATATTTTCTTAACCAGAAAAGTACTTTTCCTAACAATTTCTTCTCCTAATAATTGCTAAAGCACAGCTGCTAATGGGAGGATCTCAGGAGACTGGACAGTATGTTTTATTATGACTTGTCTCCTTTCTGAATCAAGATGTTGTGTAATGGTCTTGAATCACTTCTTTATCTTTTTTCTCTGAGGAAATGTATAGAAGGTTTATTTTATTAGTTATAGCCGTTGCAGTTACTAACCTGAAGCAAATCTGTTCAAAGCAGGGCTTGTTCCCAAACCTTGGATCACCTCTTTTTACCAGAGCAGTGAAACAAGTACTCTCTTAAGGGTACAACAGTTTCCACTGACAGACTTGATGACATTAAAAGAAAAGGCAACTGAAGGGGGAAAAAAATCCATCACTCAAACTGTTAAAAAGGAATAATCCTTTTACCAGCCTCAGGTAAACGTTGACACGTTTTATTAGAAACCTCTCATAGCTCAAATGCTGTAACCTGCTTTATGAAAGCCACGTTTAACACTGCAAGGAATGAAATACTGTTAAAATTCCACCTCATACCCAGTGATGTCCACCGAAAATCCACCCACAGGTCCAGGAAGAGCTCTGGTAAAAGGTTTGGAAACAAGCTTTGTAAAGGGGCTGGGGTTCTTTTCGCTTTAAAATACACTCTAAAAAGCCAAAAGGAAACAGGAAGCATCCGCTTTGTCAGTCCAAAGCCGTGGAGAAAAAAGCCACCATAGCGTGGAAAACGACACGATCCTCTCCAGCTGTGACTCCCGAGACCGCGGGTGCCTGACCCAGCGCTGTGCATCTCCTCCAGACCAACCTGCCAAGTTTTCTTTGTTTCCAGACAGGCTCCGCTTCCCCCCCACGCCCATTCCAGCCCCGGGTCGCCCTCGGGAGCGGGGCCGCGGCCCGGGGAAGGGGCGACCCCGGCCCCGAGCACCGGCAGCTCGCGGACCGAGCGGGCCCCCCGGG
>VZTN01036887.1:284996-298583 GCA_013400515.1 Erpornis zantholeuca
GCCCCCGCCTCCGGCCGACCCGCCAGGGAGAGGCCGAGAGGAACCGCACACCCACAGCCCCGGCCCGGCCGGAGCCCCCGCCCCAGCACCGCGCCCCATCACCGCTCTGGACATGCCCTCCCGGGGACCCCCAGACCCACCGCCCCCTGGGTCCCAGCGGCCCTCTAGCCTCCCGCAGACCTGGAGCTGTTCCTGCCATTGGGGTCCATGCCCGAGAACGTGGCCGTGGTGGTCATGGCGGAGGGGCCGGACCGAGGGAAGGGCTCTGTACAGTGACGGCCACAGGGACGGAGCTACTCCTTCCAACAGACCCTACCGCTACCGCTGTCAACTGCAGCCGCCGCCCGCACCGCCGCGACTTTTATACACCCCGCAAGACGTGCCCACCCCCGGCCTTCTCATTGGGCGGTTCAAACGCAGTCGCGAGCTCCTATTGGGCATCATACTGCCACTCTCCCATTTTCCCCGCCTCCCTGTCCATTCCGAGGCGCCTTGCCTCACCGCTAAGAGCCTATTGGTGAAGCACTACGACTGCGCTGCGGTGATTGGCTGTGGGCAGCGGCGCCCGGTGCTGGTGATTGGTGGAAGGGCTGTCGCTCACCGCCGACGAGCTGTGATTGGCTCAGGTGCACCTGAGGCCAGACAAAAGTCCCCGCGGCGCTCCCCCTCTGAGGGGCCGCGGGAGGGGCCGGGCCGTGAGGGAGATTTAGCTGCCCCATCGCTGGCTCCGCGACCCACCCATGGCTCTTGTCCCCACAGACACCGCCCAGGACACACCACCAAAGCGCCTATCGCGCCACCAAACCCACCCCGGCACCCCCTTGACCGCGCAAGGCCCGGCTCCCTCACCCTCATTGCCGGCCCGTGCATGCCCTGCAGGTGCCTCAGAGGTGTCACGGAGCAGCTCCAAGGTACAGGAATGAACCGCACCGAGGCCATCGCGGTGTGGGTGGTGTTGGCACAAGGCTGCTGTAGCTTTGGAGGTTGGATCCGACGAGGGCTGAGACATAGCCAAGGGCCAGCAGGGCCACAGGCCTCGTGGGGAACGCCCAACACCTCAAAAATCATGGCAGAATAAAGTAATTTGCAATATCGGTGTATTATTTTGGATTATTGCATGAAAATTGAGTTCCAGCACGGCTCTTTTAGCTGGAGTACAAGGCCCAGCAATGCTGCTCACCTGGCTGTCAAAAGCACAAGGCTGCATATTTTGGGTTGTGCATCTCCCAATAAGGCCAGCACAAAACTCGCAGCACAGAGTTTAAATCACCACATGTTGGCTGCTGACCTATCTGTCACATCCACCTTTGATTTGGTGACTGGGAGCTCCCTGCTACTTCCACAGATGCTTCCCTGATCACAACTTTTACTCTAAACCTATGCATCAGCAATATTATTTCAATTAGCACTTGCATAAAGAAGGGAGAAAGGGGAAAGAAAACCCATCCATGCCAGCCACCCCTCCCTGTTTCCACTAACAACAGCCCTTAATACCCTCAAAACACTTTAAAGATAAAGGTATTTCTTTTTGGTCTGGAGAACACAAGGATTGTACTACATCCCTCTATGCATAACATGGGTTATCCAGCATCTGAATTAACACCAGCCTTAACACAGATCATGAAGGAGACGAACTGCTAAATATACACAGAGGAGCAGTGTTTTATTTTTTTCTAATCTAGGATCCATTAAAAAAATCCTTTTTTTTAAAAAAAAAAAACAACTTCAACCACTATTTAGATCCCCAGGGAACTCTGTTGCATCACATCTTTTTAGAGGCAGATTAAAAGGAAATTTTAAGTAACATGACAGTTGTTTTAATTCTATTATCCCTTAGGCTTGGGCATTAAGAAGTCAAATAATGCCTACCTGCACACAGGTAAACATCTGCTCTCTCAGCAACTTGCAGAAATATTTTGTCATCTAGATGCTTCTTATTCAAATCCACAGGATTTGACTCTTTAATTTGTACCCCTGAGACACACACACACAGCCACTTTTTAAAGTCAAGATGAAGAAAAACCCGTTCCCTACGACAAAGCCAGTTTTAACAGAGCTTTAGAATTCTAAACTGTTTCCAAGGGGCCCCACTGATCTCTCACAGGTCTGGCTGCAGGGTGGCCCTTAAATAAAAGCTACTTTTCTGATTATTCATCCATTACAAGATGAAGGTGTTTATGAAGACAGCTACAGAAACTGGGCTTACAATCCATCTCAGGATGATGACATTTGACCAGAACAATTCTCAGCAGCTGTCTGGAAGACTCAGACACCAAACAATTCCACCTGTTGTTGAAATTCCACCAGCAAGGAATGCACAAAGCATCTGGAAGTCTGAACAAGACTCCAGGAAATGCAAGGGTTAGGCAAGGAGAGATACCATTGGTTTGAGAAAAGCCTCAGCCTGGTCATCCTTCTGTGACCAAGGGTTTCTTCATGCCAGTCTCTGCTACTTATGGCTGCCACAGAGAGCATTTTCTTTATTCCAAGCACATGGCACAAAAAAAGAGGGTTTGACTCAGTCTTCTCTTGCCCCATTTCACTCACAGCTGAAGATAAAGTGCCAGCTAATAAACAATCCTTGTCACAGCTGGATTTGCATCTGGAGCAGTGCATGGAAGAGGTTCAGTGGAATGTGGTATCCTACAGATCCAATGGTCCTACAGAACTGATGCCGTTGTTTGCAAGAGGTGTTAAAGTTGCTCTGGTACCTCTCTACATCTTCAAGAAAAGTTCCCAACAGTCTGTCACTGTTTGGGAATGGGAATTGCACCACGGTGCCCAGACTGCTCTTGGAACTGCAGAGACAGAGCTCTGAACAACATAAAAAGCAGAGTGGCCAACTCATGCTGCTGTTCTTGTCTGGGCATCCAACACTACCAAGCCTGGTCGTGGACTCGAAAGTGTTCCAGTGTTCCTCCTTAATGGGAAAAAGCAGGGATTGCTGGAAGGGGAAGTCAAGTGTCCCATTTTTGTTTTGTTTCAGTATTCTTAAACAGTGATCACTTATTGAAGTGATCCTTCAAGAGCCCTTGCAGGGCACCAGATATGCTTTGATGGGATCCATGGACTGGGTGCTGGAAGAGGGAGATCTAAGCCACCAAAACCAGCACAAAATTCACCACAAAGGGTGGTGAATAGATCCTTGCCTCTATGTTTGCATAGATCCTTTGCATCTATGTTTCCCTGAAGAATATTCCTTTCCAAAGGAGAAACTCTATCTGCTAGTTGGCCTTCCACAACCTTAGCCTTTCCCCAGTGCTCCAAAGCCATCCTCATACTGGGACTGTGTAGATCTACAGCTCTTCCCATAGTCCCCTTTTTCCACTGCAGCTCCTCACTGACTCACACACATCCCTTGTCCTTCTCCAGCACCTGCTGACCTTCCCTTCTGTCATCTCTGCTGACACCCACCCAGTCCTTTCATAGTACCACCCACCCTGCCCCACCTCACCCCTCCCAAGTAAACTGAAATCCTTCAGGGATAAGGGAAAACTCTTCCCTTAAAGGGACTTCAACCATTCAATAAACACTGAGTGGAGCTCTCAGCACCTCCATGTTACAGTAATATCACTATCCCATGCTGCTAGGGAAGAAACCGGGACACCTCTGTAATTAAGCATATTGGAGGTCAATCAAAAACTGAGAAAAGGGATCAAAATTCCATCTTGCATTTATCCTCACACTCCTACATCCTAATCACTGAGAAGTGCTGTACCACCAATTCATTCTGCCACTAAGTATTAAAAAAGCAAGACAAACTACAGGATTGATTATTCCCTATCAGAACACATTGTTTGGAAACTCATTACAGGCAGAATGAACAAACCTCAATAAACCAGAGTTAAATGCATTAATTATGATGATAACATAATTAATAATAATGCAAGTTATTTAAGTGCTTTTAGATTAGTACTCCATAAGAGTCCATTACAGTAGCTGACACACATGTGAGAAGAGGCCACTACCTAAAATTCTAAGAAAAATACTTGGATTTATTCAGATGATGACCATGGAGGCATCTTGTCATTTTTAGCTTTGAAAACAAATTGCTATTCCTTAGAAATTCAGTTATTTCCAGCTGGCTGAAGCCTGGGAAGTCTCCTCTCTTTGAGCCAAGTCACATTATGCCTTCATTAATGTTGCAGTAAGAGACACAATAGAACCAGCATCCACCAGGCAAATGACAGCACTTACGTTACACTGACTCGGAAGTAATGAAGTGAAGGTACTAGAAAGGAAAATTCCTGCGGGAAAACCACCTCACTTTGACCTTAACCCTTGCAGAGATGGTGTCTGTTCTGATACTGCAGTTATCTTGAAGCAGCAATTATCTTAGTGTTAGTTCAGGGATTTTTCTTTTGTTAGAAACACCTCCGTATGCCAGTACAAGAATCTCTCTCATGTTACCACTTGGAGTATTTCCTTACAGTCCTGGCAGCTTGAAGATTCCATGTCAGAGCAGCCTTGCACTCCTGAATCCCTTTTGAACTACCATCTCAGGTCAGTTAACACTGACCCCCACAGGAGCCCCCTGGGTTGGTGTGATCCCCACCATGCAGATAAACAAAGGCACTGATTTTCAGGTGTCAACCACCCAAACCAGCTGTGATTTCAAGCTGTCATTATCTCCCCTGCACATGAATAAAAATGCCTCACTTAAGGTACCTGACACAATTTTGGTTACCTATTTTTAAATAACTGGTCATGTCCATAACTAATTTGAGGGACTAAAACCGCAGCAACAGGCCGAAGGCAGGGTCCAACCGTCCCCCACAACTCACCATGGGACTGTATCCAATTATAACTTACTCCATCCTTTTTCACTTAAAAACCATGGGAGAAATATTAGCGAAATTGCATGGCAATCACTTTAGAACACATTATTTGAAAATTGTGGTAATAATATAATTTTCCCAAGCTCTTGAAAGATCCCAGCTGTTTAATAAAACATTAAGAACTTGCCTCCCACCTAGCCTGACAAGACCTCTTTGCCCAGTTATCCTCCAACACATGGACTTACAGAAGTCCATGAGGCTACCAGTGTAAACCTGGGAACTGCCACAAACCAAGCCAAGCCGCACAACAAAGTGAACTCCAAGTAAGTTGATCCAAATTGTCCAAGTCCAGTGTATTCCATACCACTTCCAAATCATCACCCCCATCAGCAGTTTCCTTAGCTAAGAGGTAGTCACAGTAAAACCTCACCACTGAGGGTTGAGGCAATCAGGAATCCACCGGTGAATCTGTAGCACCAGAGGAGCAGTACGGACAAATCAAGTTCTGACATAAAGAGAGTATTTGCATGACCATGAAGGAAGAGTGCTAATTTTGTTTTTAAAAAAAGGACAGTATTTCTGCATTGCTGTTACACAAATGTGTCTTGTATCAGAACCAGAAATCAGCCCACTTCAGTTTTCTACACTAATGGAAATTCAACTTTTGAGGCTCTTGAGTAACTGAGTCACAGAAGTTCTTTGAGATGTTTTTGTGATTAGAGTAAAAAACCAAGAAACTATCTCAGAAAAGACCATTTTATCAGTTTTTGGCTGCAGTCGCCACCTAACATAACAAACACCACTCAGCATCGTTAGAGCAATCATTTCAGGAACATGCACAAGCCCAGGAAACAGCAAAAAGTTGTGAAAAATGGAGAAAAGCAGGTGAATACTGCACTTAAGTTCATGACAGATGAAGTAACACTCAACTAATTCAGGAAATGAAGACATTGTTTTTAAAAGCTCTTCAGTACCTGTCACTTGACTTCTGTTGCCTCGGGAAATAAAAAGTACAAGGCAAGATACAACAGGGAACTTTGAGCTTCATGATCTTAAGTCAAGCTGAAAAAAAAATTGTATTTAAGGAGACCTCACCCTTTCTTCAGAAACTAAAGCAAGTCCAAACACCTTTTTTGGCCAAACAAGATAAAGACAGCTTTCTCCTGGGAAAAGCCTTGGCATGACATCAAGTTGAAAGAATTTTATACACTGATATCAGAAGTTTAGCCAGCTTAAAAGCCAGAGATTCTAAAGCCAAAGAGCAATGTATTCCATGTGTAATGTAGGAAAGATGTTGAACTATATTCCCCCACCACCCCCTTTTTTTATTTAAAGTAGTTTTTTCTAGGCCTTTTAGAGTTTGGATATGAAAACATTTGTTCACAAGAGGGAATTTCAATCCTGCAAAACACCACAGAAGTCTACAAGACATATCCCAGAATGAAAAGTAATCTGCTTAGCAGTAGCATTTCCTTGAATTAAAACAGAAGCATGTAGTAGATTACAATCTTCAGCTACAAAGTCAAAAGCAACTGCAAAAACAGATGTTAATTTTCCCTGTATCTCCATTAGATGTAACTAATGTAGCATCAAATGTGTTATTCCTGACAGAAGACATAGATCACAACTCATCGGCTAAATGCACACACCCATCATTCTGCCACAAAACTTTCAGCTCAAGCAGGCACAGGCCCCACATGTAATAATCATTCCTTGAATTAACTGTTACAAAAAATACCTCTGAAGAGTGGCCTCTTCTAACAAATTAATACCTAAAAGAGCATTAACTTACTGCAAACACTACAAAATATCAGAATGTTCCTAGGACATCACAGAATAATGTGAGGCTGTGGGTTTGACAGGTATATAACCTTCCATGAACATCCATGGATTTCACTGCAACCTCTAAACTTGCCCCAAGAAGTTCCCCAAGAACTCATGAACAGCGGAAAAGACTTATGAAAAACACCACCATCACTGTATCTCCCTTCAGTACTTCCAGCCTCTTCCCCTCTTCCAAGCAGAACGGTGTAAAGCAGAGCTTGGAATCTCCACCACCATAGCTAAATACACCCAAAAACAGAACTCAATTTTTTATTTTTGCTTTACATTTCCAAGCATCTCCCATTTGATACCATGGTAAACTGAATGGTTAATGAAATTATTTGCTCTCTTAATGTTTACAACAATAAGCATTCAAATACAGAGTCTTACTGCAACAACAATATTGATGGTTCTATTAAAGACTGACAAAAAGAATTCAACCCAAAGGCATTACTAAGTAGTTCAGGATTCTGCAGCTTGCCTAATCAGTTTTGGCTTAGCAGAACATTCACAAAAAAAAAAAAAATCAAAATAAGAGAAAATTGACTTCTATTTCCAGTTCAACTGCTGACTGACAGGTCTCAAGGAAGCCTTTCATTTTCCAACAGTCTTCTGCCTAGACAAGGGGGATTATTCTTACTTACCACAGAGAAAGCTCAGATTTGAGAGGCATAAAGTGCTGCAGAGAAAGAAATACAGGTGCTGAGTACTATTACTCCACAGAAAAAGAAAGAAAACTGGTTATTTTAAACAAGAACTTTATTTAAACAACAAGACATTTTACTTGAAGGGAAAACTATCTAGGATTTTTTTTTCCTTTTTTTTTTTTAAAGAGTAATTTACCCCTACTTAGACAGAGATTGCTCTACATGTAACAGCTACGTACAAAAAAGTTATAAAATTGCCCTTGGTTTTACAATGATAAAAGAAAAACATTGAAATTATCCAATCAAACAAGGTATGCAAGGTTTTTGTTTTTGAACAGTGAGAGCAAAATAACTTACTGGAATATAAAGATAACTCGGCTTATTCTGTGATTCTGTAAAAGTAGAAGGAGCATGCCACTAACAGAGAGAGGGGCATTTTCACAGAACCAGTTTGTTTTCCCACCCCATCTCCATTAAATGTTGATCAAAACATACCATTGGCCATTTAGTTAAAAAAAAATATGCATTATGTCTGTGCACATCACCAGTTACTTTATGTACAATAAAAGGAATAGGAAAAAAAATCAGAGAGAAGAGAGAAAACTATACTGCAGTAGTCAGGATGTGGCTGAACCAAGTCTCATTTTTCTAATTGTGAAGTGTCGCCTGTGGGAGCACAGTTCTGGAGAGGAAAGTAGCAGGTTCTTTTTTGTGGGTTTGTTTTAGTAAACTCCTCCTGTTTGCTGCTGGAACACATCAATTGTATCTTCATCCTCCATTTCCAACTACACCAGAAAAAAGAAAAAAAGGGCTTTCAACTCTTCTCACATCTCTACAGCAGCCTGGGTTGTTTTCACAGTTCCTGACTTTATATTTACTTACTATGCAACTTAAACAGAGCAGCCCCACTCCCCTCCACCACCATCCCTTTGTACATTTAACAAAATTCACTAACTCAAAAGCAAAGAAACAGCACAGAAAAAAAAGCACCAATTGATAACTGTTGACCTAGAATGAATTCTATTATTAACTTCAGCATACACAGTGTGACTCCTAAGAAATAGATTTATAACATTTGATTTCTGTTGCCTGCTTTGCCATTACACCTTTGTTCTCCTATTTACTCCCTCAGTTTACCTTAGAACATTGCCACAATTCCACTTGGCTGCTGCTGCTGAAATAGCTACAGACCTGGGGAAGCTGACTGGAATTAAGGCCTCTGCCCAACCAGGCAGTAAACCAAAGATCAGCAAGCACAAAAAAATTAAAAACACTTTGCATGTAACCATGTAACAAACTGCCAGTGAGGAAAAGAACACTTCATTAATATAATTCTCTTTTTTCACCCTAATTTTCACAGTTGATATTCCTGGGATGTTAATGGCACCTATTGACAAAATCTGTACCAAAACTGAAGGAGCTGCTGTAACTAATGGAAGTTATATTTCTAAACAGACTCAACTGCTGCTCAGGAAATCAAACAGGTCTATGCCACAGACCACAACTATAAACAGACTGATCCTGAGCTTCAGCAAAACATGGATGGAGAGAAAAATCATCCTCTTGCCTCAATTATCAGTATTTCAAATTAAAATGTTACATGGACTGAGGCCATAAGATGCACAATCTTTGAAGCAAGAGCTTAGAAAAATTCAGAACTAAAGTCCATTATTTCATAACAAGTGGTTCTGAACAGCAGATGAAACTATCACTTGGTTGGGCTGATTAAACAGAGCTCTGTGGAGCAGGACAGAAAATACTCCAGAGCCACAGGGAACCATTCTGTTCTTGGAATGGCCTTCATTCAACCACTTACAGACAACCCAAACTTCACTGTATTCATTAATTTTATGCTGCTGGAACAGCTTCAGATTACAAACAACAGAAAATTACTTTTGTATTACAAATGCAAGCTTGCAAACAGGATCCCTGATAACATCCTGGCAAGCTTTTATATAAAAAATAAAGCCACTGCTTCACCAAAAACTCAGTTCTTAACTTACCATCCTTATCTCAGAGCCATGACTCAATAAAGTGAAAGTTTTACAGGACTCACCATCTGTACTTTTTTTTTTTTGTTTTATTATTACAGTGATACAGATTTGTTATTCAAAACACTAAATAAAGTCCTGGATTCCATCTCCAATAATCCTAAACTAGTTACACCAAAATAATGGTAAAAAAAAATCCAGTTCTATCAGTAATATAGACATTCACGTATTTGTAAGAAATAGAAGCATCAACTCCTGCAGCGAATTTCAAGTAGTTCTTTAGCCTTGCTTGTGCTGTTTACCTGTGCAGGTGTGTCTGTTTCATTAATTGGCTGCCCATCGAACCGGAATCTGATTTGCCTCATTGACAACCCCTGGACAAAGAGAAGCAACACAAAGGGAAATAAATCTGGTGTAGAAGTACTCAGTAGTTTACTCTTGAACTTGTCACTGAATTGCAGCACCATCATTAAAAGCCACCATTATGCAGGATAGAGATTCTGTCCTCCCCTCATGCCCTGACTTTTACGCATTTCACTCCAAATCCCCACAATCTGTTTTGTATTAAAAACTGCATTGTGTCCAACAACTCATGAGAAGCAACAGTGCCCCCACTGACTGAGTTAAAATAAAGCCATTTCTGCTACACCCCAAAGGCCAGCAGGTTTATTGTGCTTTTGAGTAATTGACTTAAAAACTAGGTGCAACACTCTAGGTAACAAATGTCCAACAGTGATACTCAATGCTTCTTTTTGATCGTCTCCAAAAACAAAGGTATTCTGAAATATTTCTTCCAGAAATGCAACAACAAAATTAGTCTGCAGCAGGAAGAGTAAGCAATGGGAACTTTTTGCCCTCCAATTCTTATTGTCAAGAAATCAATGTAACAAAGTTTTTCCATGCACAGATGGAAAAAATAAAGGATTTTTCTAATTCCACAAACTAGCCAGTAGTATTCTGGATAAGCACTTCTACCACACAATGCTCATTCTGCCAACCTCTTCCATCCTTTTAACAGTATCTCTCATTTGCACCTGAGCCAACAGACTGAGAAGTGTAACTTGGGAGTAACAAACAACCTCTTCTACTGATAACATCAGCTCCAAAATCACCAGTGAGTTTTCCAAGGTATTTTATAGCACTCCACATTCTGCAATGTCAGTGACATTTGGGGATACAAACTTCCTTTCCACTTCTATCCATTCTCTCCAGAGTATCTAAATATCTGCCTTAGAAGCCAATCCAATGGATTGCAGGGTCGTGCTTTGGCATCTGAGTTAGAAGAGAAGCCTTCATTCAGCCTGGCAACAGCGGATGTCACACACAACAGAAAACAATGTAGTAATTATTTCTGAGGAGTAGATTTGTCAGGAAAAATATTTTAATAAATGTGAGTAAACTTTTTTTTATTAACTTTACAGTTCACAGCCTTCTTCGGCATGACCAAGACACTGCAAGTGTTCACTCAGAACATCATCTGGTCTAAGGAAACTGTGTGGCTCAGTCTCACCGCAGCAACACATTTCTGCACAGCAACATTTGGTTTGAGTCCTTTTCTCTGACACTGTTTCTTAAAACATGTATTTCCTATTCCCAGAGTGTTGGTTTTTTCCAGGTGCATGACAACCTTATGAGCTAAATAAATGTTAGCTGAAAACACACTGGAAAACTGTACTTTGGTGAGCATAGTGTCCATGAAACATGAAGTATGATCCATGGATGATTTTTTCACCAAATAATCACAAATACTCTTGATCTTCTCAACAGACCACTCAAGTTTAGCTATTTCCATTTTAGATCTACTACACACAATGCATGATTATCATCCTTTATAAATGCTAAATTCTCTACCACCTCTCCAAAATTAAATCCAAAGTCCACATTTTAAGGATTTAAGCTGGGGTGTACCTAGTTAAGGTAAATAAATACATGAATAAAATCTAACTTTTAGAGACATGCAGAACAAATGTTTTTATGCAAAATTTCAGAAGTAAGCACCTAAAAAATAAAGTTTAAAGACAAATCCACCTCCACAAAAGTATTCTCTGGATATTTCCTAGCTTAAAACTGAGATCAGAAAAAGTGTCTTTCATTCTCAAGATTTACTCTTTTTTTTCCTCCAATTCATACCTGGGGTTTTTTGGCTGGCTTTGGTTTTCTTTTTCTTTAAGCAGAGTAAACATGCTGGCAATCTAAGACAATTTAGAATCTTAATTTTGCTTGTTTCAAAGTAAATAAAAGTGAATGATACTTTAAAAATCTTATTTCCCAGGACTTCAGAGACAAATAACCAATCCTCAAACTCCCCGAAAGACAGCTATAACTGCACTCTATGACTGGAAAAAGCAAAAGAGTGATTTGCAAAATGTAACAAGAGTTTGTATGACAGAGGTAGGAAAAACAAACTCACAGCTTCCAACATTCACTAATTTCTCCTCAGAACACTCATACAAGAACATATTCACATGTTCAGTAAGAGCTGATTTTTCGTGCCTTTACTTCTATTTGGTTGTGGCACAGGGTAAACCAAAGAGGTTTTACTACTCTGTATGTGAATTACAGGGTTTTTTTCCTGGTGATGAAATAGTTGCACCATTATCTTATACTGACTTTACTGTATGCAATAGTATCACTGAATATTTGTGTTTAAAAAAAGTTCACAAATTCTAAACACTTTTGTAGAGCTAGACCTTTTTAAAGGCAGACAGTCATTTTTAAAAAATAATGGATAATAGACACAGAATTTCCCTCATCAGAAGCTTCAGAAGGAAGAGTTCCACGGCTCTACTCAAACAGGTGTTTTTAAAACTTGCAATAGCTGCCTGCAGCCTCACAGACTGGCTGCAGCTGCCACCACATCAGCAAATACATAGTGTTTGTCTCTCAGAAGATTCATTTGTCAACCAGGCCACAAGAGAAAAAACAAACCTCATCATTAAAAGTACAAGCTCCTTCTCAAGGTATCTTCTCATCTCTCTACAATTAGCTAATAAACCAGAAGTCAATGATCAGTCCAAGAAGTTACTCAGAGCCATAAAAATCCCTGATTATCACTTCTCTCTCCCCTAAGTTCATCCCAAACCCACCCTTTCCACACTATTATTTCTGAGCAGTAGAGCAGCAGTTACCTCCCAGAAGCCTCCACCTATAAATGCAGATGTCATAGATGACAACAGACCTTTATTTCACCCGTTTCCTGTCACAAGCCTTAAAGTCCAACCGGTAACAAGCCCCAGGGACAATACACTTCCCACAGCACAATTAGTTTCTGTTCAATCTCTATCATTTTGCATATTTACTTAAGTTTTAAGACTTTAACTCTCTTTCTCTATCCCTGGTGGAGAGCAGCTCTCCCCTAGACACCGTTCTCCTGAGATCATACCTGTCGTTCACAATAGGCTTTCATTAGTTTACTAAGTGGTGTGTGCCTCTTAATCTTAAACTGCACCACAGACCCATCTTGCCCTGCCACCTTCAGATTAATGTGGTCATTGTTTTCAGTCTTCACTCCTTCCTGTGGAGGAAATAAAAGAAAAAAAACCAACACTTTTTTAAAAAGGTATGAAACGAGAAGTTAACATTTTACCAAAGTGCAACAGGTTATTAAAAAGGAGGAAATAAAGATATTATAGCTGTTTACTGACTTGAAACCTTGAATTAGGGAATAAAGGTCAGTACTTTTCAGTTGAAAACTTAAAGAAAAAAGCCACATATAAAAAAAAAATATCTGATATTAGCTGTCATTTTGCAGACTGGAAATTTAGCAATGAAAAATTACCAGGCCAGGCGTTCAAAACAGATTAAAAAAAGGTATTGCTATCAAACGCATAACAATGTGCAACAACAGTGTTCCCACTGAAAGGAATTAAGTTACCTATAACAATGATCGGTTACAGCTGATTTGTATTATAACTGTGATCCCAACCAACAGCGAGGCTCTTTCTCATTGCATCTCAAACTTTTTCCTACCGTTTGATGTACTTACTAAAAAACTTTACAGATACTTTAAAGGGCTACATTTGAAACCGTGATAAAACCTGAAGCGGCCCAAGTCTTCTCCTTCAGAAAACGTTTAAAAAAAACCCACTGCAAGCAGCCCGACCCTCTCGGAGCGGAAAACTGCAGAGGATCAACTTCCAGCTCGGTCCCTCGTGTTCTGGCCGGGCCTCAGGGCAGAGGGACGGGGATCGGGGCTGTCCCGCTCCGGGGGTGCCCGGCACCCCCATTCCAGCTTTGTTTTTCCTCTTTTCTGGGAGCCGGGTCCCGCCATGTGTCAGCCCGCGCGCGGCCCCGCGCCCTCCGCCACTTCGAACTCGGTTTAAAAATCGTGTGGGGAAGGAAAAAAAA
>VZTN01036888.1:8430-20239 GCA_013400515.1 Erpornis zantholeuca
AGGCGCAGGCGCGGGGCCGGCGCCGGGCGGGGGCTGTCGGCGGGAGAGGGGCAGCGGGGATGGGGTTTGTTCTGCGCCCGGGCTTCGGCGGCGCTGCTCCGGAGACACAGAGCTCCGCGGAGCCACCCCGGGCACCGCTGACCTGACTGAGATCTTCCCACATCCCCGCCAGCCACTAGCGTGGGGGGAGCTGCGCTCCCAGCCGCCCCCCAAAACTGATGGTTGTCAGGCCGTGGCATGGGGGTTTCGAGGGTGTGATAAATGCATATTAAAATATTGGCTTTTCACAAGAATTAAAATGTATGCCAAATGTATAATGTTAAAGTAGCTTTGCTATAAAGATACAGTTTTTATTTCTGTTGCTAACTAAACTTAGACATAGTAGTGAAATAACTAATACGGTTATGCTTGTGGTAAAATTGAACTGTCTGTTTAGCTGGATAACATCCAATGAGCATATGATGAAGACCCCTGCTACTGGCATGCCAACTATCAGCAACTACCATCTGCAGAAACTGTGGACCCAAGCTCCAGCTGGAAGTGACAATAAAAACTAACTAAAACCACAGCCAAGGAATACACATGCTCTAAAAAGGTGGATCCGAGGAGGAGCCATGCTAAACAGTTCCTGGAACACGTAAACTAGTTTGGAGAAAAGTTTGAATATGCATAATTGATCATGGATATGAATTAGGCTGATGCAATAGGAAAGGTATGTAAAGGGTGTCCCTGCAATAGCAGGTGTGCTCTTGGCAGAGTGCCAAGCACCCAGCACTGTTATTTTTGCTTTGTTGTCTTTGTCCCCTATTGTCCTTTATTAAACTTTTAAGTTTTAACAGGAGAGTGAACCTCGTTTTTCACAGAGGGGCAGGTCAGAAAAAGGAGTTGCTGAAAAGTATAGGAATTGTGCTGGAAAATAAGTGTAAGGGACTTGAAAGCCCTGGGTCAGAGGGAGTGTGGATGTTTGAATGTGAGCCAGCTTGAAGGCCAGTGGCATCCAGGCCTGTATCAGCAATAGTGTGGCCAGCAGGATGAGGACAGTGATTGTGCTTCTGTATTTGGCAGTGGTGAGGCCATGTCACGAGTACTGGGCTTGGTTTAGAGGCCCTCATTTTAAATCTGACATTGCGGTGCTGGAGCATGTCCAGGGAAATGTAGAGAAGCTGGTGAAGCATCTGAAGCACGAGTCTGATGAGGAGCAGCTGAGGGAGGTGAGGGTGTTTAGTCTGGAGAAAAGGAGGAACGGGGAAGACCTACCTGCTCTTTAGAGCTACCTAAAAGGAGGTTGGAGTGAGGTGGGAGCCATTCTCGCAAGTAACGGGACAAAAGGAAATGGCTTCAAAGTTGTGACTGGGAAGGTTTAGCTTGGACATGAAGCCAGTAATCTTGAGTATCCTCACAGCTTCATACAGCATGCACAGGTAATCAGGCCCAGCCAGCACAGGTTTATTAAAGGCATGTCCTGATTGACTGACCTGATCTGTGACTGGATGACCCACTTAGTGGATGAGGGAAAGGCTGTGGATGTGTCTACCTGGACTTTAGTAAAGCCTTTGACAGTGTTTCCTGCAGCATTCTGGAGAAACTACCACTCATGGCTTGGACAGGTATGCTCTTCACTGTGTAAAGAAACTGTTCAGATGGCCAGGCCTAGAGAGAGTTGGTGAATGGAGCTACATCCAGCTGGTCACTGGTCACCAGCAGTGTTCCTCAGGGCTCAGTGTTGGGGTCAGGCAGATTTAATACCATTACTGATGGTCTGAGTGAGGAGACCAAGAGCACACTCAGTTTGCAGACACAAGAAGCTGAGCAGAAGTGTTGATCTACTGGAGGGCAGGAATCCTCTGTGAGGGATCTGAACAGGCTGGATGGATGGGCTGAGGCCAAAGGAATGAGGTTCAACAAGGCCAAGTGCTAGACCTGGCCCTTGCAGCATTACAGGCTTGGGGAAGAGCAGCTGGAAAACTGCCTTGAGGAAAAGGACCTGGGGGTGAAAGTGAGTCAGTGGGTGCCCAGGTGGGCATCTGTGGAGGCTGGTAAGTCTGCCAGTGAGCCCCCCAGGGACGACGCCAATGGGGCTCCCTGGTAGGGTATGCCCCTGAGAGACTCTCCCTAAGTTAGGATGACACAGAAGGCCTCTCCCAGGGCACCTTGTTGTACTGTGAAAATGCACCCCAGTTCTGTTTCCCTGGTTGGCCCGTTGGCCTTCCCTCCCCTTTCTCCCAAATGTTTCTGCCCCGGAAAATTCTCCCCCACTCTCCCACTGGCCCTCGTTCCTCTGCCACTCCCTCAGTGCTTCCCCGTTGGCTCCCATACCCTAGCCCCGCCTGTGTTCCCACTCCGTGCCCTCAGATCATTGGTGCCTGATGCTCTCTCTGCCCCTTTGGCCCCCCATACTTACACTTGGACCCTCCATTGTTCTTGGTCCTTCATGCCTGGATCCCTTCGTGTGTGGCTGCAGTAAACCCATCCTGTGGAATACCAAACAAGGACCCTTCCTGCCTCTTTGCCATCAACCATCTCAGCAGCTATCTGGCAGGAGAGTGTGTGTGAGGGGAGAGCACCTCTGAGTGACTTCACTACGGAGATGCTTCCAGAAGGTTGTGGCATTTGACCACCCAGCTGCAGAAACAGGCATCAATCTCTTTTGCCAAGTAACAAGAACTAGGATAAGAGGAAATGGCCCCAAATTGCACCAGGGGAGATTTAGATTGGATATTGGTAAGAATTTCTTGTCCAGCAGGGTTGTTAACTTGCTGTTGGAACAGGCTGCCAGGGGTAGTAATGGAGTCACCATCCCTGGAGATATTTAAAAAATGTGTAAGAAGGTGCTTAAAAGACATTGGGCTTAGAGACAGGGTTTAGTGGTGGACTTGGTACTAGTTAACTGTGTTAGCAGTTGGATTCAATTGGTGCCTTAGGTCATAACTTATATATTTTTCAAATCCTNTTTCAAATAAATCCCTCCTTTATTCCTATGTTTCTGTCTAGTCTCTGTTTCTAGGTAGCCATTTAAGGCATCACAATGGTTTTCAAGTCTTTTCCAATCTAAATGATTCCATGATTCTATGCTTCTATGAAAGGAAAAATGAAAGTGTGTCAGAAATAGGGTAACATGGGATTTAAGAAAAGGCTGAAGGGAGAAGTGATTTGGGCACGAGAGAGGTGGGAAGGTGCAGAAGAAAGAAGGGAAGTGTGGAATATACAGTTGTGAAAAGGGAAGAGAAACAACATTCAGAATAAAAAGAAAAAAACAACCTATTTTCTTTCCCTTCTTCTAACCATCACTTCTACCACAGAGATGTTACTTGTGGGGACGAAGAGGATTTCTGTCTGCACCACTTCAAAAGTTATTGGACCTTGAGGCCATGTCCCTTTCCAGTTTCACCCTGTGATACAGGACTGTCTCCATCTTCATGAGCTCCTCTTGCCTGTGCTCTGCCAGGATACCCCATCTCCCACAAGCCTTCACTAATAGCTCTTTGCCATAGCTATTTGCTGGAAGAAAGGGTGGCAGGGATCCCCTGGCCACAGCTGGAACAGTCTGTGGAAAAGCATTGACACAGCTCTGGGAAGTGGGAGTAAGAGAAAGGAAGAAATGGTGTTAAGCTAAGCATTTCATTCTGATGGTTTTTCCTATCATGTACTTAGCATTATGTGTGGGAGAAGATAGAAAGAATATGGAATGTCTTCCAAATATTCACATTTCTTTACATTTATCTGAGGCTGAAATTTGAACTGTGTAGGTATAGACTGTATGCTAACAATTAGAAATATATTTAAAATGTATTTGCAGTTTTCTGAACACCTGTTTCTGCAGCTCACTGCAAAGTGACAGCTAAGGAAGCAGATATCCTGAGTATCTTACACTTTTTTTCCAGTGTAGCCAAACAATAAAAAGAAATTAAACTTTTAGGCTCTTTTTGAACTCAGATTTCCTGAAAATAAATGTGAATTAGAATTAGTGATTCTGAACACAAGCACAGTTTTTTGAGTACAATAACTGCATCTTGGCAAATGAAATTTGTGATAAAACAGGCAGACTGGCTCAAAGTCATTTCAGAACCTTTGTGATATGATACTTCCTTTCAGTCATGTGTTCCACTTGGAAGTTCTGTATCTGAAATAACTGTTCCAGTGCTTCAGAATATTTCATTTAAAAGTCATTGACAATTTCAACTGGAGCTGAAGTTTAAAAATAAACATACTTATTCTTCACCTTTATGTACCTACTAAAGCTGAAGTGGTTTGCAGTTACAGAACTTAGAAAATACAGTGAATTCAAAGGTGACTCTTCCAAATGGTGTTAAATAATTATAATTCCTTTTGAATTTATACAAGTCCTAACTGTTGCTTAAGCAAAAGTATTACTATACCCACTGTAGGTACTGCTGTTCTGAACCACAGATGTGGCACAATGAGCATACAGTGGTTTTTGATACATTACATGCTACTTGGAGAGACACAAAATATTCCTTCCAATGTGCACATATGTTTGTGCCTTTACCAACTATTAGTTTTCATTTTTCAAAAAATGCTACAGTGTATTTATCTGTTGCTGGTGAAAAAAAAAGATCTGATGACAATATAAACTTCATGTGTAGACTTTTCAGTATTCACAGAAAAGATCAGTCTTTTCTGATAAGAGAGTGTATTCATTTTCCTCAAGCCTTACTTCTTGATAGACTGTAGAAAATTTGTAGCAGTGATAATTAATGTCAAGCCAGAATATCAAGTTTTAAAACAACACTGGGAAAAATGATTCATTGTGAGTAGTTGAAAATTTTTTTTGTGGTGTAGCACCTCAGCATCTGAGCTTATGATATTCAGTAGTACAGCTTCCTGAATATTTTTCAAAAAAGTGTGACAGTGATCTCAATTTTATTTTACAGGCTTTTGTGAAGGAATTTTTCTTAAAAGCAAAGTAATGGAATGAGTTTCTGCTTAGAATTGAAAGTCAACAGACCTTAGTCACCAATAAACAATACCGTAAGAAAAAGTGAAAGCTCTGATACCTGATAAAGATAATACCTTCTCTTTTTTTGGCAGCCCACAGAGGACAAAGAGCTACTGTTTTAAAGATTACATTGGTAATTATTTGGAAGAGTGGTAGTGTATTATCAGATAGAATAAACTGAAGAGTATACCTACATGACTAGGAATTTTATGATGTACAGTATTAATGTGCACTACTTAGTAGTTTAGGGTAATAAAAAGATCCATAGTTGCAACGCCCACGTTAGGTTTTTTTGTATTTAGCAATCTGGTATATTTTTAGAATTACATCAATAGAGGTGTTTGCACAGTGGTGCTTTTGCCACATATCAGTGCAAGTGGAAATGCCAAAATGTGATCTTAAGGGGTGAACCACTGTGTTCTGTGGTGCTGTGAACTGGAGCCTTTAAGGGGAGAGCAGCAGCAACAGACAACTGTAATACTTCCCACCCTCCTGTACTCCCTGAAGTTTTAGAACATTATTCCTTAACCTGCTGTTCTGTCTTGCACTTTAGTCTACATAGAGGAATTTTACATCACCTTTAAAGAAAATCTACTCACATGCAGTAAGGTATTACTGCATAGTACTAGTTTGATTTAGACTAGGAATAGAATCATTTAGGTTGGTGCTGGTTTAGGTAGTTACGTTTGGAGTACTTCAGAACACGTTATTTAAAGATGATGAAGCTACTTAAATCTGCTGCACTAGAGCACAGACTCAGAGAAGTTGGGGAACTTGGGCAATACCAAACACAAGCATTGAAAAACCTCTTAGTACCAGACTTCTCCTGCTTCCTACAGATTAGGCCTCCTGCTGACTATTTGTACTTTTTAAATGTATAAGAGATTTAGGCTTTAATGTCTGCACCTCAGTTCACCTACCTTTGAAACAGCAGTGGTAATTCTGACTTAAATATTGTGATGATACATTAATAAATATGAGCAAAACTCTTTGAAGTTGAAAAACATAATGAGATTTAAGAACATTCCTTTTTGTCATGATTAACCTGTCAGATGTTTAAGTGCTGAAACACTGCTTTTGAAAAAAAAAAAAAAGGAGAAGCACCAGTTAAGATAATAAAGAAGCCAAGATCCAGATCAAATAAGCAGAACAAGCAACTAAAATAAATTCAGGGGAAAAATCCAAGGGACAGAGCAGATCTAAAAAGATATAGCTCAGAAAAATGAGAAGAAAAAAATCTGAAACAAATGTTGGAAATTGGAAGGGCAGTTAATATGCTAGTAAGAAACACCTTTGCATAAGATTCAAAGTGAATGTGTATTAAGACAATGTGTCAGAGAAGTCTGCACAGCAGTTTAACTCCCACAGTTTCCAACAGATCAATGTGTCCTGTAAGTTCTTGTTTCTTCTCCTCTGACTCTAAGAGGAGCCTACGGCACTGCCTCAAATATATGCCCCCTATCCAGCATTAGGGGGTCCCCGAATGGATATTTTCAAATAATGATTTTGATCTTATCTTGAAACAGACTGGACAAGAAAACTACTGGGCAGAGTCCCATAAGTGAAGTAAAAAACTTCAGTCTGCTGAAGTGGGACAGGATAGACGTGCAGGAGTAGGTAGAAGGAGGAAGGACAAATTCATTTACAGCAAGCAGAATAATCTTGCACACAAGAACACGCCCTATTCCAAATGCTGGAATTGATCAGAGATGCTTAATTTTAATATTTCCCCTTACAATAATATGTATCTGCAGATTAAAGGTCAAAAGCATGTATCTTCATTTGTACAGAAGAGGAGAATCCATCTCTGCTGGTGGTCAGCACAGTAGTCAAAACAACAAGTTGCTGGATGGTTGATCATCCACTTGGCCAGAAAAGGAAAGTAAATACACAGTAATTGCTCATTTAGTGAACCTTTTGTTCTGCTTTTTAAAAGAAAGTTGGACACACATAACTAAGAACTGTATCATCATCAAGACCATGAAAGCCAAAATCAGGCTGGTTGGCATTTCCTAAATTCTCAGTATGTGATTTCTCAACCTCTTAAAATTCTTTCAACTTAGCTTTTGTGTTGTGAAGGCCAGAATTTATGTCCTTTATTACTGCTTTATAGAAGAGAGTAGGAACATATTTTAAGTATTTATTATCCTTCTTTTGAGGTGACACTTTCAAAAGCTTGTAAGAAATCATAAAGTAAGAAAAAACCCTCTTTGAACTGATTTTGCATCATCTTAGGTTGACTGATTTTTCAAAGACAGCAATAGATTTCAGCAACCTGAAAGGCTTGGCTGGTGATGCCAAATAAAAATTATTTTTAAAAACCCACAAGCTGCTTGTTCTAAAATTTTCATTTTGTGCCCAACAAGTTGATCTCTGTCCTTCAAGGTATTAAAATAGTGTGACAAGCCAAGAACACATAGTTCTTGTCTCTTTTTTTGTTTTTCTTAATGAGAAGCCAAGGAAACACACATGACTGGGAGGAAACCTGCAGGCTTGCAAGCAGGAAGAAGCAGACTCCCTTCTTTCAGTATCATGAAATGTTTTTTGCTACTCCTCTGGACTAAAAAGCCTCTACAAAGAACTGTAACATTGTGAAGGATTTAAAGAAATGCAGAACTTTTGAAAATGGAAATATAAGAGAAATAAGTAAAAAAAATACTTTTTTAATGGGATGATAGAAAAAATGAAATTATACTAAAAATGTGGGGGAAGTAAGCTTTTTCAAATAGAATAAAGAAGGTGAAGGGAAACTGAAAATAAGCACAAGATTAAACGGGAATGACAGAAATTAGTGATTCAGAAGTAGTGAAGACACTGTTTCATATTTATTTAGAAAGGAATTTCCATAAAGGTTGGATAGCTTAGAGGATTTATAAAAAAAGCTGTTCCTAAAAAGCAGTCAAGGAAACATTTGAAAAATGTGCAGAGTTGTAAGTCCGTCAGCCAGCCCAGCTGCTATGCATCCTAGGGAATAAAAGGTATTTGCTGTGAAACTTCCTGTAGCACTGTCAATGAAGCTTGAAAAGAGGGACAAATACTGGAAGACTGGAAAAAAATCGAATATGACCTTTTTTTTCAATGAAAGCATAGAATGCCCTTTGTAACTGCAATCCATACTTGACCACTATGTATCTTATTCTAGAAACACTGTATAGCAAGAGGATGCTGTGTTTCAGAGACAAGGATTAAATTGCTTTTGCTTAGAATTTTGAGTTAGTTCACGAAGGTGTCATGCTGACAATGAAGAGATGCTTTGTAAAAATAAACTTTTGACTGAAGGCTGTGGTTCACAGAGAGACCTTTCAAGGTAGTGAGTAGAGCAGGAGCCCTGCACAGAGAGCTGTGCTTTTAACACCTGGTGATCTGTGGCACGGATACACTATTGGCTTTCTACATATTTAATCATATTTAATCTACATATTTAATGTGTGTGTTTTGCAATACACACACAAATAATACACTCTTCTTTAATACAAGGAAATGCCCCTCTGTTTCAGTTTTGTAATGCAGAAGACTTGCACATTGGCACTTTGCTTCTTGCAGATGATTGTCCCAGGGTGCAGTTTGCACAGCACCTTCTGGGAGTGCAAAGGTGGCTCACATGCAGTCATGTCTAGCAGAGCTGCAGCATTGACGGTGAGCAAATTGCTCTCAAATCACAAGAGGGACTATTGGTTTTAATGAAAATTGCAATCTGGATTTGTTTTAAACCATCCTATAGGTATCTGCAGAATGTTTGGGAATGTGTGGGAGATTGGACTACAAAGAATTTTTGTCATTTTAATCTCAATAAAATTAAAATAGTCCTTTAGTACCTCTTGAGGCAGTTCTTGCTATTTTCTTTTTTTCATTTCAAAAAATTAAATTGAATGCTTTATCTGTATGCCGCTCCATGAGCAAGAAAACTGTATTCTCCTTTTCCAGTTAGTCACTGAGGCAAGAAAGCCTTCATGTTTTACCAGGGTTTCTCAGAGAATCCCAGCCAGACTGTTCTGCCCAGACAGACAAATAAGACAGAGGCTCCTGTTAGAGGCAAACCATATAGGAAAAGGATCCTGGTGTGAAAAAGCTGAGTGTCACTGAACTACTGGCAGACTTCTCTGGAAAGTTTTTTCTTTCCTTGTCTGCTCTTTATAATATATGTTTAAAGTTGTGTTTGTTGTTGTTTTCTTTTACCATTACTAACAGTCTATAATTTCTACATCCCTTGTCTTCAGTGTACTTCACTACACAAGAGAGTTATAAATAAATCTAAATTTATTTGGTTGACTTCTGTGTTTATACAGTTCCTACTGAAGTGAGGTCACTGAACTAGAGAACTGACTCTCCAACTGGTTCTCAAACCCCTGTAGCATCTCACTGTCATTCTTGGCACGTGAAGTGTGACCTCTTGTCCCACAGTGGCCAGGGGTATTACCAAGAGGTTTTATCACAGTCACTTACTCCACATTTAATTAGTAATATTTTTTTCACAGCAGTGCATCTACATGGCAGTTTTATTTTTCATTTCCATTAATAACTCCATGGTGTACAGATAAAAGTGAGAAATCAAAGGTCCCTGTAAATGCTTACGTTTCTGGAAAACTGTAACATGGGAAAAAAAAAACCCTGAAAATTATAGTAAGATTTTATGTACTCCTATTCCCCAATTGAATTTAAAAAATCATGGGAACCAGCTTCAGTCACTATGAACTCTCATGTGACTATCATCACATCGACACATCACCGGCTAAGTACAGAGTAAACTTCTGGATGCAGTCAAGTGACCTATGGCCTTGGCAAAAATCTAACTTGAAGTCCCATGGGGAAATAATTTCTGGCTTTTAATTTAAGACAAAGCCAAAGGATTTGAGCCCTTCAAGTCCTACAGTTAAAACCCAGAAATCCCATTTTGATTTGAATAGAGAGCTTCTCAGTTGCTAGCAGGTATGTGTGTAAGAGTTAGTGAGGCACAGATTTCCTGCTATTTTGCCCTTAATGTGGAAAAATCAATCACCCTCTTTAAACAGCAGACTTCAGATAAAACATGCAGTGCTCAATCCTTATGAAAAGGCTCTCTTTTTCCAAGACTTTGATAAGAAGAGGAAGTTAAACAGAATTTTAACCTTTTTTGTGAGTACTTTTGAAGTGACTGAGCACCTGATTTTCATTTGCATCAAGGCTTCTGCATTAAGCTTAAAGAACCTTAAATGGGCATAAGCTGTAATTAGGACCAAGTCCCCTGTCTCTCCTAGCTTAAGGTATGTAACAACTCTGAATCTTTAATGTCTATAGATGCAGCTCCAGGGGAGAACCTCTGATGTCCAGAAATTCAGCTCTAGGGAATAGTGACAGCCTGGCAAAAGCCCAGAAATATGATTAAACAAAATTCTGTCCTCTGAAACCCCCAGAAAATCAGAATGTTTAAAAGCATAAAAAAAAAATTATTATTCTTTATTCAGGATTCATATCTCACATAAATATGAAACCAACTATTATAGTTTTCAGTCAGTGGTGAAGAAGCCTAATAATTTTCATAGTTTATTATGTGATATTTTACATAGTCAATATATTTACTGTTATTTTATTTTTCATATGTATTATTTGTACATCAGTATATTAAAAATATGTTAGTGAATAAGGTCCACAAAGAAAAAGCTATAAATCCAGTTTACATCTTCTGCTTAATTTCAGAAGGTGTGTGTGGGAAAATGATGTAATGTTCACATAGTGCCTTGTGATCCTCAAATAGAAAAATTATACAAAGGCAAAACCTGACATTAGCTTTAAAACCATAAACAGTTTGTTCCTAAAAGTGTAGCATGAGGCAAGAAAATAAGTTGTTCCAGTAGTCTTAAAATTCCCACACCTTGATTTCCTATGCCTTTGTCCACCTCCATCACATTCAGGACCATCCTGCTGTTCCCACTCTTGCAAGGGACACCAGTGCTATGGCTAGCAATGCTTTGAGCTTGCTGGGTCATCAGCCAGCTGCTGCCACCTAAAATGTGGCACAATTTGTGTCCAAATGGCACAAATTTTATCTTGCTGTTCTCCCCTACCTGCTTATTGCTGCAAAACCAGTAAGAATGTCATTTTCTTTGAGATACCTCTTTCAGATGCAGACAAAGAGTCTCAGTGGATTCCTCTGTTACTACCCCAGCACTGGCAGGCAGGAAAAGAAAAAACAAACCACACCATCAGATGAAAAGCATTGTTGCAAATACCTCATTTCCGTGGGCAGCCAGGTTAAGAAAAGAAGCTTATGAGGCTTGTGACCATCCAGCTCTTGGCCATGAGCAGTCCAGCAGTGAAAGGAAGGAAAAGACCAATAAGATTGAGCTGTGATTCTTCAGTGCAAATCCTGTGCCAAGACATCTGTGTCCTGAACAGAAAGAAATGGAACCATTTTGGTAATTTGTCTCCTGGGCAAAGGGTAAAATATGTCTCAAGAAGGATGCAGGATATCCTAGCGAGTTCTTACCAATTATAGTCCACATAGTAATGCTAACACTAGTGAAGGTAGATTTAGTATACTCATGGTGTTACTTAGCAGATGTAGAAGAGATGAGATGCCTGATGTCAGGAACCTTGTGGTGTCTGGTACAGAGGACAGCAAAGGAGTCTCCCACAGCTTTTTCCCCCCACACTGGGTGCCAGAAAAGCAAGATGTGTCTGTATAAAGTGAGGAGGGCACTTTGGTTTGGCATAAGAAATCTAGCTAGAATTTTCCAGCTTGTGAAATAAAACTAAAGAAAAGTATTCGTCTAATAATGGCAAGTATAAAACATAAAAAATAATATCTATATTTTATTGTTATATTTAATAAAAAATGTCATCTTGATATATGAAATAAAGGTTTTTTAAAAAAAG
>VZTN01036888.1:22686-67785 GCA_013400515.1 Erpornis zantholeuca
CAGCTGTAAAAACCTTTAGTTCCACTTCCTCCACTTAAATGAATGAAAAAGGGATCTTTAGACAAATTCTGATCCCAATCCCACATATGTAAAACAAGATTAACTTGGTTGACTTTAATGGCATCAATTGGGGCATGCTTTATTGAAACCCATCAACAATTAGATCACTTAGCTTAAGTCAAATGCATAAATAATAAAGGTATTTCCAGTACTTTCTCTGTAAGCTGGTTTCATTTGTCTGTCCCTGGAGTTAATCTTAGCCCTGAGTTCAAAAAGACCTAGATTTCACCCAGAGGTGTTCCATCAGCATAAATCTGGCTTAATGTTACCAGAATAAGCTCTACCAGCAGAGTGAACCATGCAAGCATCTTTCAACTGCAAGTTTGGGGCTTTCAGTGCACCTGCCCAGTATTCTGCTGAGGCCGAAAGGGAACACATTTCACCAGTGATGGGAAAACAAGAGAAAAATATTTGCAATTCCAAAATAACTACATGGAAAAGCATTGCTTAGAAACAACTCCACACATCCTTTCATAAGTATCCTTTGTCTGTGAGCAGGGCTAACTTGTAGCGAACTCTTTGATGTGGGGTTTTATTTTCAGACCACTGCAGACACAGATTTTTTTCAAAGCAACAACTGTACTATTTACTGCATGCCACAGCTGTTTTTAGAAAGAATTGCCACAAAACATAATTTAAAAAGAACTTTCATGTAAGAGCCACAAACTTATAAGTATCCTTACCGAACAGTACATATTTCTATCAAGAAACTCTATTTAATTTTTCTCAAATAACAACATTATTACATAATTCTTTACCTCAGTATACATCAATGTTCCAATCTTTTCTTGTGTGTTAATGGGAAGGGAACAAGAGGTTGCTTTGATTCTACACTATCTTGTCTTTATCTATTATACTTAGCATGCAAAATAGATGCAGGCTACTGTCAGGTACTTGAGCAGCTTTCTGTGCAGTTTGAAACTGGTTTGCCCAGACAGCTGCATATGAAACAATGTGTGGGAGAATCAGGGCCCAAAACTCAAATGAAGACATACCTGGACTGAGGGCCATACCCACAAATGACAAAAATCATTCTATTCTTAATGGAGTCTGTTTTCTGTAGATAAGGATGTGGCCATAGGGGTCCTCAAACTGCTAAAGCTGAGAAATTTCATACGGAAACTAGAATGGGAAGAATAGTCTAATATCCAACTTCTCATTTGATAATACTGAAAATTAATTGTCTCTCTTCATTAAATGTGAATCTAAAAGGTGAAAAATGGCTGATTAAAAAAAAAAAAACAAAAGCTATGTCCTTTGTTTCCGACTCACAAGCATTCCTCTGTCCTGAATCCTGGACTAGAAATCTGTCTTTCCATAGAAAGTTTTGCATAAGACACACTTACCCTGTCTGGTAGCAAATCTGCCTTGGCCTCTGCACATCTTCTTAGTCTCTGTTATGATCATAAAGAAAAAAAGAAATTATGCATTTAGACATACAACACCCATTTTAACCCTCATCTAACTGTAATCCCTGCTTATTCAATACCCTTGGATGTGTGCATGCAGCTCCTAATGGGTGAATTTATGCCAGTGCCATATTGAGTGGCACTGCATTTCCCTGCTGAATAGCTATGCCAGTTTGCAGCAGCTGAAAGGTCAGGCCCTGAGGTTGAGCATTCCCACTGTCTGTCTGTCTGGGATGCCCAGGACTACAGTTTTTCTATGTGCTTTCCATGGTGAAGTATGGGCAGGCCACTGGCTGCAAGGAAGTCCCCTAATTTTGTTCTTTAGCACTGTTGTATCCAAACAAGTGACAAAACACAGAGGACTGGAACTAAGTCAGATACTCCTGCCTTTAGTTAATCAAAGCTGTAGTGCAGATAGGCTTTGCAGAGGCTGGAAGGAACCCTGGTGTCTTGTCTTCTTCTGTTTCATTTTTTGCAGGTGTGCGTGCCAACCTTTTTTTTCTTTTGAGATAAATGCAAGCAAATATATGTGCATATTATCTGCAATGTTATTTTATATAACTCAGTATTTACCTGTTATTTATATACTGCATATAAGCACACAGAGAATTTTCTAGCAGAAAATTTGAGATGACAACTGAAAAGCTACTTCAAGGAGAAATACATATTTTCAAAGATGTGAAAGGACTATCTGTAAGGGACCAAAGCTCTAAGCAATGTATGTAATTTTCTCACAGATCCCTTTCCTTTTGTACTCTCTCTTTTGCTTTTATTGATGCTAGTTCACTATAAAAAACGGTGCTCTAGGGTAGACCTCAGAGCCCCAGTTCCTACCAACCTTTACCTCTCTTATTCTCAGTAGCAGAAGCTACTGCAAGGTTACTTTGCAATCAAGAAAAGAAGTTTATACAATGCACCAACTCTGCAGCTTTCAACTGTTTCTCATTTTTCCAGATTAGTGCCTTAATTAAGTCCAAATGTTTTTCATTTTCTCCCTTATGGTCCCTTCTGTGAAACCTGATGCTGGCCATGGACACTGTCCTCTTGTGACCTTTTCTCTTCCTGTTCCTGCTGCTGGCTGGCTTTTAAATTGTGAGCAATTGTAGGAGGGTGGTGGCTGCACACTTTTTCGTCTCTTCACACACCCAGGGGGCTGTTCACTCTGTTGCTGAAGTCAGAACCAGTCAGGAATCTCCCATGCTTTTCCGCTTCTCTATGAGGCAGAAATGAGTGAGAAGAAAACAGATTTTTAGCTGGTGGATAAAGCAGTTCATACCATCCGCTTGAGTCACTCTCAGTACAAACTCTTAACACAGTGCAACAGTAATTTATCACATTGCATAAAATGTATAAACGAGGATTCTTAAGTCCAGCCATTTATTTCAAGATGATTATTTTTAGGGAGCTATCTTGCAAGTTCATCCGGCAGTTTCACATGCATTATTTTAGCAAATCACATGGGTGCCTGTGAGGGCAGGAAGAGACCTCAAAATGTTCAACACAGAGGAAAGAGTTTAGTAGAATAGAAAAGCAGAAATAGTTACTGACTCGTTTTAAAGTTTACCTGTAACAATGAAGTGCAAATTTTGCCAATACAGTATGTCAACAGAGCTGAACTGAAGATAACAGAGGAAAATTAAATTAGCTAAGAATCTGGCCCAAGTAATTAAGGAAAGAGAAACTAAAGAAAACGAAAAAAGGCCTTCATCCTTTTCTTGTGGCGTGAGTAGCCCCAGTTACTGGAACTACACTGATATAAAATTCGTTTATGTAGCAGAAAAATCAAATCATATGTCAATTGGAATTGCATGACTGATGGTAAACATAAAAATTAAGCATGAAAACCATGGTCGGAGACAAAACCCTTGCAATGGGAAAAAGACAGCAGTAGTACCCTCAACAGCATTTATCTGCAGGAAGCAAAAGAGAGAACTTCTAACACTCGTATTTTATCTTAGTGCAAAGCAACAGCATGTCTTGCTTCTCAAATAAAACATTGTATCCCTAACCTCATTTCTCTATATGAGGTGTAATAGGATTTGTAGAAATCATGCATATGTGTCCACAAAATCTGCAAGTACCAGAAGAAGAATGATGTACAGAAATGGTAATTGTTTATTTTTTCTGTGCAAGGTTTGTTCACTGTTCCCCTCAGGGACACAGATGTGCAGGCTGTATGAGCTGAGTGAAATGAGCACCCCTTCCATTTTGGCGCCTTTAAAATTATTAGAATTAAATCTATTCTTTGCTAAGTGAAATGTTTCAATTTAATCAAACTATGCTGTCATGACCATACTTACATTAAGAGTTTAGGAGCCCTACTTTGCCCTCAGCTAATCCCTCACATGTGAGGTTTTCATGGTTAAATTGTCTCCTGTGTAAGTAATCAAGTACATATGAACTCTGCTGCTAGGGAAATTGAACACAAGTCAAAATCTCTAACAATGAATTGCTGAGAACAGTGGAGTTAGGAAAGGAGGGGATCTGGCTTCAGTCATCAGGTCCTCCTGATTCTCTCTCTTACCTTGTAACTTACTCCAGTGACAATCTTAAAGATGAACAATATCTGCTCCTGTACCAAGAAAATGCATTCAATCTGTGTGCTTCTGCTGCCACTCTTTCACTCTTCTAATCATTCTCATAATTTATTTTGAAAAGCGAACACCCATTATCTTATAATAATGCATTCCATAATAATGGAATAAGATGTAAGGCCTAAAGGACAGCACCACTGTATAAGTTTCCAAGTGTCTGGAAAGTGTGCCCAGCAGGAATGAAAGGGCAATAATGGAACTTACAGTTCAGAAGATATTTTTGTAGGATCACTGGAAAATGTTGTGGTCAAAAATTGGGGAACGCAAGTGGAAGAGTTCCAATTTTTAGGGAGGATAGAAGTATACTAGCCAAAGCAGGACCACTATGAATTTTAACACTAAAAATTCACTAAAAGAAAGAAGGTGGTAAAGAAGCAGGATTTAGGCCTTTATGTAATGAACACACACATAAAGGGATCATGTGAACAAACTGCAAAGTTGATTAATAAATGAAGCACAGGTCCATAAAAAATGAATAAATGCCTAGAAAGATAGTAAAGAGATCATGTAGCCCACTGCTTTAACCACTAACAGGAACTGTTTCTAGATGACTTCTGACAGTTTCCTGTCTTTCCTAAAAATCTTCATTGATGTAAATTCTGTGACATCCCTATTCACAGACAATATAAACTAGCTTTCTACTACTTAACAGTGAAAGTTTTACTTAATTCTGAAATTAAAATTTTTGCTATAATCTAATCCTATGGTTTTGGAAAAAAAAAAAACCCTCTCAGTTTTTACGAGATTTTTATCTATTTGAGGATAGTTACCATGTTCCATCATAGCTCCTTTTCCCTCTATTTTCTCACTGTGTTATTTATGCCGTGCAAGTGTTTCATTTTACTTCCTTTGACCATATTTTGCAAATAGTTTAACCAGCTTGTTCTCTTTTTACAGTGTCTATACTTTCTCTCATGGGGAATAATATATGCTTAGAAACACTTTTTTAAGGAATTTACAGCTGTCTCTGGTGCCCATGTTCACTTCACTATCTGCTGTCTATTGGTTTCCTGAAGGCTCCACACTTCTTGTCCATCATCTTTTTTTGCTCTTCTTCCTCGCCTATCCAAGAATCCTATACCCTGTGATTCCAAGGCTACTCTTACATATATAATCTTTCGCCTTCACATTATCACATCATTCTTTACTGCTTAGCTTAAAATCTGAAAAATCCTACACTTTTTAAAACAAGAATTGCCAGTAATTCCAGGAACTCACTGGACACTGGCATTCTGTTGCATTCTTTCACCAAGGAATACCTGAATATTGTTAAAATCCCTCATTAATATTATCCTGTCCTTTGGTTGATTCTCCCTTTTGGACACAAAAAGCCTCAAGTCTTCCTTGTTTAATATTTTGCAATCCCAGCAATCAAAGCCTTCATATTCTTTTCCCCTTTTATCTTCTAAAGGTAGTAAATTCCTCCACATTCTGGATCTCCCAGCACACCTGTGTGCCCTTGAATGCAGGGCAGTATATCTAATCTTTCCTGTCCGTCCAAGCAAGCTAATGCTTTGTTTATTAATATTCCAGTCATGCCACCACCTCAGCACAATTCGTGAGTATACTGGTGAAGGCAGTACTATTAATGAGTTTAAAAAGTCTTAGTGCCTTTAAGAAAAAGAATTTGTTGGGAAGCCCAAGGACTTAAAAACTGAAAAAGAGTTAGGGGAAGTCTTCTGAGGCAGAAAGAAACCCTCAGAAGAACAGGGCAGAGCAGGGAAAATGCAGCATAACAACAGTTCATACCACTCACCTTGAGGCAGGAGATAAATGAGACTGGATAAGTGCTCTGAGAGATCTGAGAAACTGTGAGTGGCTGTGCTTATTGGACACCACAGCAGGGAACAACAGAAGCATTCACTTATATAGAGAGAACGCAAAAAAATGAAGTAAGTATGTTAAGAAAGGAATATTTTCCACTACCTACAAGGAGAGAAATCTTTGGAGACACAGCTTGTGCCAAATATTTCCTATGCTTGGTGCATCAGCAGGATTCTGGCAGGTGTCCTTAGGAAAACAGAGTGCATGTTTGTGCACATTCTGCACCTCCTCTGGGAGACACTGTTCCTGCAGATGGCTGTTTGGGTTGTGTTTGGCACCCACAGTACTTCACAGGAAAACACAGGAAAAAAAACAATGATGGTGGTATTGAAGGGTATTAAAGTATTAGGTGATATTTTTACCTGGGGAAGGCAGTAGAAAAGCATGACCAGAAACTTTGAGTAGCTGGAGTTTACCAAAATACCAGCAGTAAATACTGTTAAGCAGAAATAACACATCTGGGAGAAAAATTAGGATGTGAATAGGCAAGAATGCTGAAGACTGCATTCCCCAGCTGTCCCTGCCAGGCTGGGAAGTGCTGACTGCTCAAGCTGTCCAGCTCCAAAGCAGCAGGGTGCTCCTGGACAGATGTGTCCTGTGGCTGTGGCCACAGTGCCTTGTGGCAGGCAGCCCGTGGTGGCTCATCAGGACCTGTGGCAGCTTGGTTAGAAGATGGATATTTTTAGGCAGTGGCTTTGGCTGTAGTTCTTCTCTGGCACATGTGAAGCCAGAGACCAGTAACTGAGATATAATGGGTACAAACAGAAATGGTGCCACTGCAGTCGTGTAGAGAAGGAGGCTTCCACCTGAAATCAGGGGTGAAAAGTAACCATGTCCTGTAAAAAGCAGAGGCTGTTGGGCTGACCATAAACCATTGTCCCTAAGGACCTAGTAAACTTCCTATAAGGATTTGAAACTCATTTTTGCAGCTACGTTTTTACCTTTGATTTAAAATCAAATGCAAATCTGGGGAAAATTTACAGCTGCAAATATATTGCCTATACCACAAATAGTCAGAGTGCAAAAACTGGAATTAAATTTCCCCTAGGTCAGTCTGATAAAACAAAACAGTGCAGCCTTGGACAAAATGATTGTCAGGAGCTCAAGTGCATATTAGGCAAAGTACCACGACATTTTTTTTACACTCTTCTCTAAATAATCAAGACCAATCTTTGTTGGTGACAAGGTACTTGGCTAGTTATTTGTTCCTCTGAACTACTAGTGAGAACAGAAAGTAGTGAAATCCATGAGTAGTGGCCCATGCACAGCTTATTTTCTCACCCTGCTAAGATGGAGTTCTTGTTGTTTGGAAGTATTTTGTTTAAAGGCACTGAGCAGTGATTCCAAAGGCACCATAAAAAATGTGCTTAAAAGGATACATGAAAGTCAACCAAGGGACTGAAAAATCCAAGAGAAGGGCCAGGGATGTTTTATATTGGCCTTAAATAAACAGTGCCATTGTGGGAAGTTAAATATGGTAGCATCTGCCAAAAATACTACTCAAGCTAAAGAGCCTATGTTGGTAGCAAAAGAAATATCTCCCCCTCTCTCCTCTCCTGGCATGAAGCAGGCGTAGGTTTGTTTATGTTGGCTATATAAACTTCATTGCTCCCAGAGAATTATTCTCAATTCCTGAAATAGGCTCATTTGAAGATATTAGAATAAAAAAAGGACAATCTCATGTAGTAACTCTATTACGCTGCAGCTGAGTTTTCTCCATTACCAGACATCGTGCTTGAGCTGACAGAGATTTGGAGGGGAGACCGACACAGAACTAGGACCCAATCAAGCAATATTATTCAAGAGAGTCTCATACATGCAGAGATCCCAGGAGGGTATGAAATCTGAGTCCCAGGATGTAGTATAAGCAAAACAAAAATGTTTACAACCAACCTGAGAATATGAGACCTGGGGAGCACAATTTGTCCCCTAACTGAGTAAACACAGTAGCTGCATTTTACAGCTCCAAATTCAAGAGGTCAGGTCCTGCCTGAAAAAGTACCAGTGTATGCTTAATATCTATTGAATACCACTGTAATCTGAGCCTCAGCCAGCCCAACAGGCAGGTCACAGAGGAAAAATATCTTCAAAACACACAGAGATTTGCATGCAGAAGGACGACGCTCACATGTCTAGATAACCACAAAGGGCAGAGGAGGTACAAAGACTTTGCCTAATGCAACTGCAGCTGAACAGTGAGTGGGAATCTGCTTCTTACATAAAGCAAAATTACACAAACCACAGTTCCTCCTCCCTGGGAATGCAGAGAGCAGTGGAGCTCACCTCCTGCCTGCAGTTAGCCATTTTCTGCAAGGAGAACATTACCTTTAATACAGCGGGGAGGTCCCCATTCAGGTCTCTTCCAAATGCTGCCTTTCAACTTAATGTTTAATGATTCAAGCTGCCCTCATGCCTTCATGAATATAATATGAAAGGGCTGGAAAAAGAACTGTTTGCCTCTAAGATTCATTGCCATCAGATAAAACTATGATATTTATGTGGTGTATTATACTAAAGAAAATTACTCTACTGGGGCATAGCTCAGTGCTAGCAGAAACCATGAAAGAGATGCTAAATTTCTAGAACTGCTGTGAAAGACTGAAGAAATTTGTTATTTCAGTATCATGATAAGCAATACGTGCATTGAAATTCCATCCATAAAAGACTATATACTAACATTCAATCAATAAGACCTTTTGTTTTGTCAGGGGTTTTCCCCAGGGATTTTATTCAGGTCATGCCTTGGAAATGAACAATGAGAACAGAAAATTTAAACTTTTACATTAAGTTGCTCAAGAGCTGAAAAGACTGAATGCATGTGGAGAAAAATGAAAAGATCTTCTATTCTGCACTTAATTGTGTTGGTTCCATTTTTCTATTGTTCTGACTTGGAGATACACAGAAAGCAAACTGTATTTTTGGCATAAAAAAAATCAGTTGCCATCCTTTATGCTTTCAAATGGAAGACATGAGAATGCCACAGGCTGAGATTTTTATTCATGTAAATATGTATTTTTATGTTTCAAATGTTTGTCAGACCAGAAGAGTGTAACAAATTGAATTTGACAGTTAATTTCTAATCACCTCCTTTATCATCCATTGCAGTGCAGCAATAAATCCTACTTCACCCCTCCCTTGGACTGTTTTTATTCTAATCACTGTGTTTCCATGGCTGTTGTTTTCATACCTCAACCTCCTTTTCTAGGCTCTAACATGTGCTTCAGGATCCCTTATCAGAGTTGCAATGTCTTGCAAAGCTCACAAACACCTAACATTTAGAAATACGACATTCAAAAAGGGAAAGGAGTCTGTAATTGGATTTTTCTCAATGTATTTAGTACATCTAGTGATGTATATCCTTTTAACATGTCATTTTCTGGCTTGATTCACACAAGAAAATAGTTTGCAACTAATAAAATAGGTTGATGAAACATTTTCAGGATCACTGTGCCCAGCAACAGCCTGCTGGGCCAAAAATGACTTGGGAACAAGGGCAATGAAGTTGTAATGAGAAGGAATGGAAATTCCACTTTGCATAAGGAGGCCAGAAGAGCTTGACATATTTAGTGTAGCAAAACAAAAGCTGATACAGAATGTCATTGCTTTCTATAAATACACTGGGAGGTTAAACATCAAGGAAGGAAAAGATCTTCTGAAGATAAAGTACAGTGTTGGCACAAGAACAAATGGGCATAAACTGCCCATGAATGTATTTTAACTGGAAGCTGAAAGACATTATGAAGCCAGTTGAGCAATCAATGCTGGAGAGAGCAGACTTCCAATGCAAGCATGGGGGCACAAGAGGGGTTGTAAGATGGACTGTGAACAGCTGAGGAAAGGCATTGTGTGATGTGGCCTGGGGCTGGCAGGGGACTGGGCTCCAAGACACAGGGGGTCCCTTCCAGCCCTCTGTTCCTTTGTTTTAATTTTTCTCAAAGGTATTTGGAGATTCTGCATGGTGATGTCTCACAGCTGGTAAAGGATATGGCTCAGAGAAGAAAAAGAAATAAGCAACATGTTTTAGCTCGCCAGATGTATGTTATTACTTTATTCCCAATTCACAGGAAATGAACAATTGTTTAGTACTGACAGGTACATACTGGAACTTACTATCTTTCTTTTAAACCTTGAAATAATGTACTACAGAAGTTTAGCATTAACCTTAAAGTAGACTTCACATTTTTGCTAAGGTTACTGTGATATTTTGTGAAACCTATGGGGGAAAACAGAAGAAGAAGGAGGCAGCAGGAAGAAATGATATAAATTGCTGCCAGAATGGCTGAAATGTTAGTGAGGTTGAAAAAAAACCCCTGTCATCCAAAGCTCTTATGCTTACAGAGATACCTAAATGAAAGGTCTCTTGGGAACTGCAGAAGGTTAGGTAGGTCTGATTTTCATTGGGGTGTAACCCAAATTACCTTCTTAATAGACAATTAGACAAGACAAAAGCAATGGTAAAAGCAGCAAGTGTCTCACTGAATCAAAGGACTACAGTTTGTTAACTGCATTAAGTGGAGTGGGTTACAGCTATATAAGGGTAGGTCATTTCAGGCCCAAGACAAGGTCAGTGTTGTTTACCAGCATGATTCAGTTTGGCTTTTTACATAACTTTTTAGTGTTTGCCTTTGAAGAAGTGAAGGTTAGGTATGATAGCAACTAAAGAAAAACTCAGGCCAATACTTTCTAATGTTGCTAGAGAGTTCAGCATGCCTTTCCTTAAAAACAGATAAGGCTGGGCATTCAAAGGCAGGCATATATCCAGCTTTATCAGCAGCTAGTTTGTCTAAAGAAGAAATCTGCATGGCATCTAAAAGCCAGCAGGCTGATGCTCAGTGTCACCATTCCCACTTGCTCCTTTTCCACTGAGCAAGTCAATGACAGAAGTGAGTGCCATTGGAAAGTCTTGGTTTTCCCAGCCACACATTGACCTGGCCAGTCAGGAAGATTTCTAAATAGCAAATGAAAACAGAACCATTCAGGTTGAAAGGGTCTTCTGGATATCACCTTGCCCAACCTGCTCTTCAAAACACAGTTAACCTGCCCAGCTGATGTTCAAGTTTCTCTAAGAACAGCTATCATAATCTCTCTGGGCAACCTGGCCATTGTTCAACTATTCTCACTGGGATTTTTTTCTCCCACATGTCCAATTGGAATTTGCCATTCTTACATTTGTCTTCGCTGTTATCTTTCTGCTATGCAACTTCAGGAAGTGTCAGTCCCATCTTCTCTACAACCATTCCCTAGGTGACTGAAAACAACAGCAAGATTTCTCCTGATCCTTTTCATCCCCAGGCTCAGCAAAGCCAGTTCTCTCAACCTCATTTTATTGTCTCTTGCTTCGGCCCCTTGAGCATCTTGCTGGCCTTCTTCTGGATTCTGCCACATATCAATGTTTCTCTTGTACCATGGGATCCCATGCTGGACACATTATTTCATACAAGGTCTCATGATTTTCAAGGGGAGGAGAATAGTCCCTTTCTCTGACCCATTGGCTTTACCCTTCCTATTACAATCCAGTATGCAGAGGCTCTCTACTGTCATGTTTAACCTGATGTTCGCCAGGACTGCCAGCTCCTTTCCTGGAGAGCCAGCATGAGTCCAGCTGGTTCTCCTGTGGTTGGGCTAATTCAGCCCAGGTGCAGCTTTTGTGCCCTCCTTTGTTGAGCTGAGAGTGTTTTCTCATGGCCCATTTCTCCAGCCTATTGGTGTCCTCCTGAATGGCAGCTCTGCTCTCCAGAATATTGACCCTTCTCCCCAGTTTGATATTACCTGCAAATATGCTGAGAGTGCATATTGTCCAAGAGACTAAGAAATACATTAAACAGCATCAGCCCCACTGTTACATCCAGTAAATTACTCAACAGGTTACCAGTTAGATTGAACCATTGGTTAATTTTCTTTGAGCCTGAAGATTCAGCTGATTTATCAAAGACCTTCAAGTCCAGCCATCTAGTCCATATCTCCCCAGTTTGGCTACAAGGATGCCATGGGAAATAATCTCTGAAGTATTGCTTAAATCAAGGGAAATGCCATCCATTTTATTGCCCTCATGTACAGATCCAGACATCTTATCACAGAAGGTAACCAGGCTAGCACAATTTGCCCTTAAACAATATCATTTAGGTTTTATTCTGAATTTTATTTTTCTGAAATTCAGAAAATTTTATTCTGAAATATATTTTTATTCTGAATTTATTTCAAATGAAAATGCTAAAATTACCATCTTCTCCCTCCAACATCCTCCCTTCAACAGTATATCTCACTTCCATTATATCACTGACATGATTGGGTTTTGTTCTTGAGGCAGGATCAGTTACCCAATACTTTCAAATCTCTGCCACCAAGACTCAGAATATGTCCTGAAAATCATCCTGATCTTTGCTCATTAATCTTTTCAAACACCTTTAAAAATAGGGCTAAGTGGGCACCCCTGCCTTTCCTTTATTCATTTATTTTAGGTTAGCCAGAATCAAAAGATACAAGTAGGAAAGCTAACTGCACTTTTCTTCTTTTTCCACGTCTATATTTTCCCCCTGTGTGTACGTACATTTGTTTCACTAGAATCTATAAAGTCTATTTTCCCCTTTTTATGTTGTGCTAGGAAAGATATAAATGGACTAGCACCTTTTTTTGAGCTTATGCACATTCTCATTTTCTTTTCTTTTCTTTTTTTTTTTTTTTGATGGAAATTCACATGACTTTGGCTAAACTGAAGTCTTGCAAGTAACTGCAAGGCTGAACTACCTGCAGGTAATTTTTAGTACCCTCAGAGGAATGCAGCTAACTTCAACTCATCTCCAGTCTGAGTTGGTGCTTTTTGAAGTAGGTCTTCGTGGGGTGAACAGGAAGACTATGAGGGTTTTATTATCGTTGGCTTCCTTTCCTGCATTAGCGTTTATATTTTCCCAGTAGAAATCCCCAAATTGAAAATATAGAGGTGTCAGCTAGCACCACTTTATTTAAGGTTGTGTCAACATTTCCTATAAACGTTGTTTTTCTAGGGTTTATAACTAGACCGTAAAAATGTGCTCAATGCAGAAACTTGGCATGGGAGAGTTCAGCCTGGGAGAGAATTTTCACAATTAAAAATTAAAAAGTCCACTCAGCTGGTTTTAACTAATATCCATGTAATTAAATGGAAATTAGTTGATTTAAAGATACATTTTTACAGCATAATTCAAAGCAAGCTTTTATTTAAAAGAATAAATTCACCAAGGGATTATTTCATTAATGTTATCTTGTTGCACTCAGTAATTTTGAAAAAGTCAAAATTGCTAAGGTATTGCACATTAGGAAATAGTGACTACATCTGCAAGTGCTGGTTTGTATAAGCCTCTTTGCTACACATAAGGAAATAGTTCTAATAGGTGGGGCTAATAGTGCATAATATGATGTTTGCACAATATTTCCTATTATAAAATCACATTTTGAGACATTGTCAAGTTTTAATCATTTGGGATGATATTTTGTATTCCAGGTGCATGCCTAAGGCGGAATTTTTGGAAAAAATGTTGTCAAAACAGTTTAGCATATTCTGGGAACAAGCATTGAGAAAATATTTTGTTTTGTCCATATTACCAAAAAAATTATAACAAACATTTTTTCAAAAAGGCCCAGTTTCTCAGAAGTTTGTAGCAGTGACTCAAAATGCAGGAGTGGAGAAAAGTGGCCTTTTCTGTTGGGAAATGCCTGCTGCTGTTTTTATAGAAGTCTCTCATTAAGTCCAGTTAGAAATTTTGGAATAAAACCTACATTCTCCATGCTAAGTAGAGACATTTTAATTGAGGGATTAATGTCTCCATGCATCCCATCTTTAGGGCACACATGCAAGTTTCTCAGGGCTGCTGGAGTGGGTGGAAGAAGATGCTGTTTGTTCACAGAGAGGGACTGCACATGTTCTATCCCCTCACAGCTCCTGCCTGGAACAAAGCTGGTATGCACATCATCTTTACCCTGGGCTGAATCTACTCCATCCAAAGTCAAAGAAAGTGGATTTCTTCAACCTTAGTTGCTCAAAGTCAGGGATGAGAAGAAACATCCCTGCCAGAATTGAGGCAGTGTAAACAAGGAATTCTTTGGGGCTGCTGGAAAGAAGGCAAAAACTTCACTTAAGGAAAACAACAAACAGGTGGTAGAACCAGGAAGTAGGAACTGGTTAGGAATGGGAATTCACTGACCAAAGAGGAAGGGACTTGACAGTGGTTGGAGTCTGGACTCCTCGGATAAGAAGACTGAGGCTGAGAGCCAGGATCTGGGACTGTGGCAGATGTTATGAGAGAACTGGGCAAGAAAAAAAATACTCTTTCTTGAAAATATATGAGCTTGGTAATATATATCTGATAGATCAGGCCAGGCCAAAGCTTTAGACACACATCTGAATTTCAGAGAATGAGATGTGAACTTTGAATATGGAGCCAAGCACTGCACCAGACACTAATAAGTCCTGGATGGTGACTGGTAAATCCAAGAACTTGTCATCTGAATGTTTTCCTCTTTTTCTAATACTTTAAAGACACTAAAACTACATTATGGTGTACTGTCAGTGTCAGTTTGTTGCATATGCAGTTGATGTGACTGAAGTAAAAATCTTCAGTCGTCACTGGGGAAGAGCTGCTCCCCACAGCTGGGGAGAGGACAGCATGAGCTTCTGAGAGGAAACAGCAGAGGAGTGCTCATGGGGCAGCATCTTATAAAGTTCAAGGCGATGCTATGAATAGTCCTGTGTTCCTTGTTCCAGATGTAAACCAAAACTTGGTCTCCTAAATGTCTTTCTTCTGAACAAATAGCAGAATAATGGCAGAGTAAAAGATCTAAGAGAAACCGTCTCTGGTGTTGAGCTCCCTGAGTTGGAAATACTATATATACCAATTAAATACAGCCAGGCCGTTTGAACTGCTGTGTTTTAGTAAGCAAGCAGTATATCACAGCAACACCTGAGGGTGCTGCTTTGATCACAGCCTGTCAGCATTTCCGCTGTGAACTTTGTTTATTGGAGGTAGGCTGCAAAAGACCTCTCTGTGCTGAAATTTCAGTGCAAAGCCTGTCCCAGTCATCAGTTAAGAGAATCAGGAGGATAGAAGCTCACGTAATAATATCATACTCCTATGTGGGATTTTCTTTTTAAATCTGAGGCTTTTCTCCTAGAAACTAAAGTTTCTCTATCATCTTTAAAGTGCATTAGTCCTTACTACATACTGGAGAAGAAAATCAAACATCTGAATTATTAAGAGAGGTGCTTGAATGGCTGAAAAACTTCTCATCAAATTTTCATCCATTCATTTTGTACAGTTTTCAGGACACAAACGAAGCATTCCTCATCCTGTCTTCCTGCTGGACTCTGAGGTGGTTAAACCACATCTAACTGGAATAAAAGACGGGGTGGGGGAGAGAAGAGAAAGGAAGTGTCACATCCTCCGCTCTGAATAGCTAACACGCTCACAGCTATGCTGAACCGAATGCTCAAATCCTTCCTTTGCCTGCTTTGGAGCAGGCGCCTGGATCGGGTGTCTCTGCCGCGCACTCTGATCAGCGGCTCTCCCTGCCGGGGCTCTCCCAGGCTCCCCTGCTGAAGCCGCTCTGCTTTGTATGAGCTGATTAAATATTCAGAGGATGGGAATGAAAAGGGCTCTGCGGCTTGGGGTGGGGGTGCTCATCCAGGAGGCCGGCTCCCAGTCCCCGTGCCAATGAATATTTAATGGCTTTGTACAAAGTGGAAGAGTTTCAAAAGGAATCCCTGAAAATCTGTAGCTTGGCAGCTCGGGTATTTAACCGAGAAGAGTCTTGGGTCAGAGCCCCTTTTCAGTGTTGTGCGGGAGAAGGGATTTAGCAGTAAAACCCTGAGAAATGCTTTGGCCGCTACAGTCTTCAGGACACAGCTTCAGGGTCGTTGTGTGAGAGCCTGGCTTAGGCAGTCAGCTCAGAGGAAGGAGCGCTGTCCTTCCCACCCCAATTAGCCATGTGTGCCCTGCTGGGCTCCGAGCACTGTGATCCCTTCCAGACAGCGTGCAAGGACCTCAAGACACCCGCACTGCACGGGCTGAGGCGGGGGGCCTGATCTTCGCCATTGCAGAACAGACATTGCCTCAGTCCCTCGGTGGCTTTTGCGCTGCGGCTGTCGCTCAGCAGTGTGGTTTTCCACCTTCCCGAGAAGCATCCAGCGATTTCCTTGGACAGCGGTGAGGTTGAGTGCTTGCTGCAGGTGAGGCAGTGCCAGTTGAGAGGACAGGGTCTGAGCAGGTCCTCCCGGATGGGGCTGGAGTTGTAGTGTTGGACAGTTTGTACTGCTATTTTCTTGGTCTGTGGCTGCCCTCTGGAAAAGAGGAGATTTTAGAGAGCCCAGCATCTTTTATTGCTACAATATTCATGAGGAAGAAAAGGAATCTGCTTTATGATCACAGCAACCGTCACTACATATTTTTATAACTGCATAGGAACAAGTGACTACGTTATTATAAACTGGAGTCACTTTGTATCTACACCCATTTACAACTATAGGTACGTGTAACATATACATACGAGTATATATATGCATATCTGTCAAAAAATTCAGTGCTTGCACAGTCTGGAAGTGATAATGCATGGCTATCAACAAAGCTGTCCTCTCCAGCGCCCTGCCAAACATTGCCGTGGCTTATCGCATCACTTCAGCAATCAAACGACAAGTTCATTGTGGATGAAACCCCAGCCTGGATTCAGAGAAATATTTACAGATGTGCTTAACTTTCCCTGAGTGAAATTCTGCCCCTGTTTAGTAACACACTTGATTTCAGCAAGACCCAGCTGCTGCCGTAGGGCTGACACCCCTGGCTGTGTTGGTCCTTGTCCGAAGCAGCCTGGGCACATCGGTATTACTGCAGATTATTGGCTTTCTATGGGACCTTGATGAAAGAGGACTAGTTGTTCTTTATCAGTTTCTGTGCTGTGTGTAGAGAAGCAGAAAGAACTGAGTAAAGGACACGAGAGGGGCCCCCTCCGTCATGCTGCTGGAGCCCACATTGCCCTGCCCTTCCTGCAGCACTAACCCTTCGGCCTGAGCTCCCCGGGAAACTGAGGCAAGCGCTGGCCAGAGCTGCGGGTGGGCTCCTCCCCGGGGGCTGCAGGTGCTGAAGGGCCTGGCTTCTCTGCCTTCCCGCAGGGCCGATGCTGCCCTCCAGAAACGTCACCTGGGGGAGCACCCTCATCTTCCTTCGTCCTTCCTCTGCCGGGTCACGCTCTCAGTGTGAGAAACTGCCCCAGCTTTGGAGTGAAACCGGACCCCGCACGCCCGGTGAAGGTGACCAGATGTCGTGGTTTCACCAGCAGCAGTGGTCCCCGGAGGAGGATCGCCCGGTCGCCAAAACGCCCCACTCTGCCGGTCCCCCCGCGCAGATGGCCAACTTGGAAACCCCACCGCAGCGCTGTCGCGTGGGAGATGCCGATCGGCCAAATCTGCTGCTGTCAGCAAAACACAAAACCTCTCCCAAGCCGTGCGGCTGGCGATAAAAGGGAGCGGGCACAGGAGCAGCCCCGTGGAGGCCTCTCGGGAACAATGGCAACCCTTTCGGGAGCCGGCGAGGCAAGCTGGACAAAGACTCACGCTGCCCCCAAACTCCAGCTGCTGCCTCAACACAAAACAGGGGGCTGAAAATTTGGTTCCTTTCATCTAAATCCTCTTAGGCGGTGAGAAGGCGGAGAGCAGGCGAGCAGCCTCGCGTGTCACACTCCCTCCCTCGGCCATCAGTGCCCGTCGCCTCAAGTGCCGGGCAGCAATTTATCCTGGGTTTATTTCACTTTGTAGGAATGGGGCGCTTTCCGTGGTGGAAGTGGAGCAGAGGAACGGGCAGCAGAGGGACATGGAGAGTATTGACCAGAGAATTTGTGCCTGCCCTGGTCTGTTTTGCCTGGAAAAGTCTGAACTTTTCATGTTCTGAAAAGCCAGATGAACAGCACAAGTCATTAGTCACCCAGGTATTTACAGTGTTTTTCCTATTTCCTTTCTCCCATGGCCTCTGTGGTCAGCAGTATAAAATTCCTAGGCACTCCCACCTAAACACAAGTTTCCTGTTTATGCTCTCAGTGGCTTTTATGTTTAGCTGTTAAAACCCGTTGTCTAAAGTACCATAAAACAATATGAACAGAGACTGCAGGTGAGCAAGCAGGGGGAGAAAAAGCAAAGGCATGAGCAGGCTGCGCGGAGGCTGCTGTGGCCGGGGAAGCGGGGCTGGGGGAACAAAGGAACAAAGCTCCCCGGCAGCCAGGCTGCTGCTGCTGCCCGAGCGCCGCCGGGCGCGCCCGCACTGCTGCCGCTCTGCCGCCGCCACCGCAGCCCGGGAGCTGGGCTGGCTGGGATTCCTCCTCTCCATCAGCTGAAAACACCTGACATTAAAACTTAGGTGGGTCAATGGGTAGTAAAAGCCAGTCATGATTTGTGTTATTAAATAACGTTGAGTTGTTTAGTTTACGACATTTCTTTTGAGTATTTTCATTACAGTGGCGTTGCACTCACGCTGCTCCTGTTTGGTCTGGCAGCATTGACACCATGTAAGCTCCTCCTCTAATGTAAGTAATGTCTGCTTCATCCTGAAACCTAGGAGAAGAGTTGTCGGAAAGAGCAGCGCTGAGATTCTCTTGAGCGGCAGGAAGGGAGAAGATCCAGCTGACCATCAGACCTGCCCTGGAGACACTGCAAATTCCTGCTCTGCCGCAGCCTTTCCTACACCTTGGTCAGACTGCACAAACATTTTTAAGTTATGCTGACATCAAGAACATCCAGTTTGAGACGCTTTGCTGTGACCACATGAGATCATAATTTCTGAAGACACAAAACAGGGTAGCTAACTCACACTATAGATTTTAGATAGCTCTTCCCACAGCCCTTGGTTAACATTATATCCATATAATATAGCTATATCTATATCACAAGGTAATATTATACATTGATCAACTAGTTTTTATCACCTCAGCAAATATGCCAACTGTTCATATAAATAACATTATAATTGGCTTTTATTATCATTGAAATAAAAATGAATAATTATAAAAATACAAGATAGACCTTAATCCGCCATAAAATTTGTAATTAAAACTAACATGATTTCTGTGAAAAAAATTTTATACACAACAGTGTAATTTAAAGGCCTTTGTCAATATTGTCTTTGATCTTTTTGGTTGATTTGGTTTAGCCAGACACTTACAGCTATTTAAACATAGTTTTGTGTATTTAATTATCTCATACATGATGTCATTTTTTTACTACTGACACCCTTGACATTTAATGTATTTCATCCAGTAATTAGTAAAGACTAATTAAGCTTTTACTACTATAACTCCTTTTCACCATCCTGTGTCTTCCAGACCAAGACTAAGCAGGAGTAGCAAAGTTTATGTTTCAGATACTAAGATTTATTTCCTTTCAGGTTATACATCAGTAATTTTACAGTTTCTTTATACAAAGCAAGAACTGGGATGAAACAACATATTACAGAATCTCTGTGTTCCCTTACAGAGATTAGCATGAGTGAATAATAGATCCACTGTGTTCACAGCATACACAGGGAGATGATTTTATGTGCATATATAATATATATAAATGCTTGTGATCTATATATTTCATAGGTTTTTTGGTTTTTGCTTAGTGACACTAAAATGGTTCAAAAATGTGTACAAAGACTTCATGTGCAATATATGTAGCACCTTCTCGACAGCTCTATCTGTACTGGCAACCCTCTCATGAGCAATATGTCACTTCACAAGCTTTTCAAAACACTCTTTTTTAAAGACAGATGGTCTTATTTCCAAATATCATTAGACTTTGTATGATCACAGTGGAGTGCTGGCCACTGTTCCTTTGTCCAGCTTTGTTGAAGCTTTGATTTTTTTATTATTTTTAGCCCAAATTTCAGGCCCTTCAGCAGCCATCCCATGGGAACAGCATGCTACCTGGATCATGGCATGGACTGAACATGTGTTTGTACACAGTGGGCTCCCAGAGCATGTTTTTAAGTGTGTGTTTCATCTGAAACGCATTGGGTTCACCTCTTCCAGATCCACTCCACAAATGAAAAGAAATCCTGGGAAGTGGGGACCGCTGGGAGACTGGCTTTGGAAGTCGACTCCTGACCCAGACTAAGACACTGGTGTAGATGCACCAGTGTCCAGGTTTGGATCTTACTGTCATGGTTCCTTCAGATCCTCCACTCATGTACACAGACTTCAGAAGGGTGTGTTCCCAAATCTCATCTTCTGACAACCTATTTGCCACCCTGTTGAAATGAGCCTCTTCCCTGCCTTCCCTGCAGGAGTTCACATACCCTCCTCCTGGCCCTCAGCTGACATTGCTCCCTCTCACTGCAGAGGAAAAATCTGTTTGAAAGCACCTCTCTGGCCTGACTGTCAACAGAAAATTAGTCTGCAAACCAAGCTAATATGTATCTATTATGAAGCATCGCAGTAAGAGACATGGGGGAAAAAAAAGAAAAAGAGATGGGAAATCTTTGAAGAAGTCAACAAAAAGGAAATACTTTCATGTAGTTTTGATTCAGCAAATCACTTCAGTTTCATGCTCAACATCCCAGAGAGGCATCAGCACCTGGAGTGTGTGTAGGCAGAAGGTAGACAGGGAAATGACTCACTGGTGCAGGAACACAAGAGGGGAAGCCAGAGCATCATCTGTGGGAACATTTGAAGGGAAAAGAAAGTGTCTCAGCTGACAGAAGGTTACAAATCTTCATGGTTGTTGCAATGTGTGCATCTGGCCAGCAGCATCATTCTAAGAGCAACCAAGGAAGCATGAAGAGAAAACACTGCTTTAAGAAAAGGAGTCTGAAGCCTGTATCTGATTCTACAGGCAATAAAGCTTTTACCAGTGCTGAGGCAAAACCAGACCTGGCAGAATGTGATCTTTGCCTTGCTGATAGTTCTCAGGTGAAAGCAAGCAGAAGTTTCCAGCAGAGCACATTTTGTTTCCTCTACAGGTTACAGGGCCTCTATGTAGCAGGTGAGGACCTTCTTGTGGCCATTTTCCACCCACACCAGTGACAATGCACAAGTGTGTCCCTCACTCCTCAGTCTCTTAGGAAGCATGGCCTTCCCTTTTCTCCTATCACAGAAGTTCTAGTGCCAATAAAAATATAAAACAGGCATAACAAATTTGTTGTTCATTTGTCAGGGCAGTCAACAGCTGTGCTCCTGAAAGCCAGAGAGATTTTGGCAGCCCTGTGGGAGCTGGGCAATCTCCAAGCTGGAAGTGCAGAGGGTTGAGTTGGGCCAGAGGAGGAAGGACTTAGTGGGCTTCCTTTTCAAGTGCTCAGTCAGGAGGTGATGATGGGGACCCTGCTCCTCATGGTGGTGCAGCTGCCTGTGGTGGCTCTTGCAGGCAGGGCTGTGTCTGCCAAGTTGCAGCTCCAGAGCTAAGAATTGTCTCAGGTGACTTGAAGCTGCCCTGTCAGTGTCCCCTCTGGGTGATGGTGTCCCTGCAGTGGCCGTGCTCCCCTCATGGCCACCTGCATTTCCAGAAGCATCTCCTACCAGCTGCTGCACTGTGAGGGCTTGTGCTGGTCCAGGCAGGCTGGGGAGAGGCAAAGCAGCACCTTTTCTCTAGCCCATATTCCCTGCTGGGATAGAGGTCATGCCAAGGGAGGTTTTTGTGGAGGAAAGGCAGGAAAGAGGTGAGGGGCAGCTCTTAAGGAGCAAACCAGCTAATGCTGCAGCCAAGACAACTCTTGCAGCCATGGAAGGGAAGCCATTTCCCCCATGCCCAGGAACCTTTATAAAGAGAGCATTCTCCCACTTCCTCCTGGTGCTGCATGAAAATCCACAGCAACTCAAAAGGTTTCTTCTCTCCTCTCTGGCTCACCACAGAGCTGTTCCTCACAGCAGCACAACTGGAAATTCAACTTTAAAAGAAAAATGTTGTTTTCTGTACCAGCAACAGTCAAAAATGGAATACCAACATGGGTCTGGACACAAATCTGATCTTCCCTGGAAATGCTTGGGGGCTGGGCCCATTTTTAACTGCAAAAAGTAAAATTACAAAATACGTGCTCCCTGCCTCATGCTACTCTTTCCTCCCTGAATTTCACACATCTCTTTCCTCTAAAGGAGGAAACCAGAAGTTCCACTATTTGCTGTGATTATGGCTATTATATTTGCATTTTGACTCAGCTGGTATTATGGGCCGTCCAGCTCATCCATGAAACCTGACTTGTTCTACTCCTGAACTACAGCTGGGTGGATCTTCTGTAAAGAGACTTGAAACCAGGTGGACATATAGAGATCACAAGCCAAGCTGGATTCAAGTTTGCAGAGAGCCACAAGGCTTTCAGCAGACATTGACTAGTTTCTGCTTCCAGGTGGGAGTCCAACTAAGCTGTGGCTTCATCTATTTTTCTGGAAATCCCAAAACAAAGCACAGCTCAGCAGTTTGAGAGAAGTTTGGCTTCGTTCTTATGAATTTAACAGTGAACAAATCCGTGCAAAGGAAAACCGCGCAAAATAGCTTCAAGAACCCCTGAAGCTAGGACTGCTGAGATTAATTTACTGTCCCAGATTACTTCCCTGGTGTAAGTACACAGTGATTTCTGCCGGTCGACTCCCTTGAAGTCAGTAGGAGTTTTGTAACACGTTCCATTGCTGCAGTCACTTTCCATTATCCATGGGTGGCTTCTCTGCTGGCAGATAAGCTGCCTCCTGGGCCTGAGCCAGCTGAGCCAGCTCCGTGCAGCTTGGCCAAGAAGGGGCTCTGAGCTCAGCCCTGGCCCTGCACACCTCTGGATGACCACGGAGCAGACACTGGAGCTGGCTGCCTTGATCTGCCATGAAGGCAGGGGAACATTCAGGGGATTGGGAAAGGGGAAGGATGGTGACAGAAAGCAGTAACCGGGCTTCAAAAAATAGTTGAAGTCCTTTGAAAAACAGGTAATGTGGGATGTGCACATTTAGAATTTACTCTTCACTATTGACTGAGTTTTTCTAAGCGGAAGGAAAAGGTCTGTCAGTGCTTCTAAACGCCAAGGAGCAGGCCAGGTATTGCAGAACCTCCCTATGGGCACCAGCCAGCCTCATCCTGCCCAGGGGAGAATGCTGCCTGCTCTCATGCCCACAGGCAGGCACTGCCCCCCTCCTCCCCCCATCGCTGGGTGCTGGCAGCCCAGACTCTGCTCCTGCATTGTTGCCTAATTTACCCCAATGTAACAAGCTCAGGTCTGAGCTTTCACTTGCAGTTCAGGCAGAACCCCCAGAGTAAAGAATTGATGCAACTGGGAAGAACCTTGCTCAATTGAGCAATTTCTGCTTAGTCTCTTTCTTACAGAGGGAGAAGAGAGAAAATGAAATGCAAAACCCACCTATTTACCAAGTATTTGTTGAATCTAAACAGCTTTAATATGTACAGTTCTGCCTTTATGGAGGACACCACATACACTATACATACACATTTATTGACACACAGCCACGGGTTGCATGGCAAGTTATCTATGGAATGGTGTCTTGGAGCTCTACCAAGTCAAGGAGGAATGTAACTACACAGACTGGGGCAGGGGGGGATTCAGAGAAATTGTTTTTTAGCCAGTCCAAAGGAAAGAGTGTTCACATGTATTTTGGATGTTGTGTGCAGGGAAGGTTAAAAACAGTAAGCACAGAAAAGAGAGGCACTCAACCTGAGAAAAACATATAAAATAGTCCATTTAATCATCAGTTTTTATTTTCAAGGAACAAAACTGATTTTTGAACTAAACTACTAACCTCATGTCCCTTTGTTTTCAGAGATTTTGTGTGGCAGGGGAGCTGTCTGTGGCAGCACAGGATGGACATATCTTGTATGACTGGCAGAAGCAGCCTTACCCCAGTCCGCCAACAATAATAGTGTAATATCTTCTTCCCTCTGGAATTTTATATCACACAAGATTTCACAAAACTGGAAAACTGCTGAGGAAGATATCAATCCCTTTTAGACAGTTTTGAAAAAAGATGAATGCATCAAGTTCCCTGTGCCAGGACACCTTCTCTCATGCTGTATCCACTGAGCATGCAGAAGCTGTCAGTTGTTCCCCACTGAATTCAGGGCTGAAACACCAGGTCTGCACAGAGGCCCATTTTAGGGCCTGTTCTGGCTGTTTCTGTCTCTTGGCAATGGACAGCTGCTGACACTGGCTTGTCCTCAAACCCAACAGTGTGGTAAGAAAGGAAGTCCACTCCAGTTAGCATTTAGCTCAAAACAGGAGAAAGTGCCCCTAGCAGCGATCTGGAGACGCCTTTGCATCCTGCAGGTGCCACTGAAAGGATCTCTCTTCCAGCACCAAGCAGTACTGTCAGAGCTGTCATGCTAGAGCTGTGTGGGGCCAGAGGAAAGGCTGGGACATGCCCAACACTCTGGCACCTCAGTAGGCATGAGCCTTAGGAGGCTTTCTTTGGTCAGGACTCATTCCCCAACACTATGAGAAACTCCAACAGAAATTCTGAAATTACCTGTGAGGAGCACATTGTTCAAAAATACCCAAGAGAATATAGAGAAGGTGGCTGGGGGCCTGTGGAGGTTTCACCAGCAGGGCCTGGTGAAAAGTGCTGTTGAGCTTCATTGCTCTACTGCTTTACGTGCAGGGATGCAGGGACACAAAATTCAAAGAAAAGGGGTGAGACAGAAGTGTCCCTAAATCACAACAGCAAACATCATCCAAAAAAAGTATGCCAAATTCAATGGTCACACAACAGAATGCTATAAATCCTGAGTAACCTCACTTGGCTGAGAGTGCATGACTGATGTCAGATTTTTTGAACAGAAAGACTTAAATCACCTCAAGCTGAAAACTGCATTAAGGATCAGAGAACAGACAGAATCCCTGTCCTCTCCTTCTGAGCAGATTTCTCCTTGATATATGGCTCCCAAAGTATAAAGAACAAGAAGCTGTCCAAGTAAAAATCAGCTCAAGGTGTGTGGGATGAGAGGTAAAAAAGTCTCAGATGCAGACACTGCTGGAGATTTGGAAATGTCTCATATCAAGCAGAGTGAAAATTTCAGATATCAGCAGTTTGGTCTAAACCCACTGTTTTGCATGTGGGTTTTACAAACCCAAGCTTGTACAACAGATGTCACAAAACGTCCCCTGATGTACCTAAGAGACAATTCACGGGCAGCTCCTGCCTTCCTAAATGTTTTAGGGATTTAATCCATAATCCACGAGTTTGATCTCAGGGATGCAAATGTTTAAATTAAATGTTGATTTGGACCTGGCTCCTCATCCTGTCTTATTTCTGCTTGGGTTTACTGGGAACACAAACCTTCAGAGTGGGGATGTGTAATCTATTTTGCTTCTGCTGACTTTGGCATGTGAACATATCCTGCTCGTAAAGATGACGAGGATGATCCCCACTGTGGCCAGCTGGATGTATCTCATGAGGGACTACCTCCTGTTGAAGTAAATTGTTTTTATTCCTCAAACAGAAGCCAGGAGATTTCTACAATTAATGTCCCACAATACTGGAATGCCTGAAATACCAAAGAAAACAGGTTGTCAGACCACTACATGTAGGGCCTGGGGAGTGGCATCCTGCTGAATTAGCCCTCCCTAGTTATGGAGGACCCAGAAATATGCACTGCAGGTAGGTTCATACTAACTGATAGGGATAAAATTTGCCAAAACACACAAAATGTAAATAAAATAAAATAAAATAAAATAAAATAAAATAAATAAAACATCTGCTATTATGTATGCATGGACCTGCTGCAAGGAGCTGGGTCTGCATAGATGCCTCACAGGGTGATAAGCACACTGGTAACTGGAGAAATGTTCTTGTGGGTATGGTGAATGATACCTATGTCCAAGCAGTCCTGCACAAACCCTGCATACCCAGAAACAGAAAATGCCACACTGAATACATTTATTAGCTTTATTTCTGCATGCACTGTTACTCTTTTATCCCAGCCATGTAGTAATTTCACAAGATAAGAGGGGACCAGCCACATCAAGGATATGTGGAGAAGTAGGAGAAGACTGAAGCTCCAGCCTGGTTAGGTACTGCTGATTTTCAAAATACTCATATTCACAGAGGGAACCCGTGTGGCCATCTCAGAGGGTGCCCATGTGCTGTGCTGGAGCTGTTGAATACTGCCCAAAACACATGGAGGTGTGTGTGGCAGGAGCAGCTACATGTAAAACCTATACATGAAAGGCACTGAAAGTGGAGAAAATTGTTCTGCCATAGTGTGACTTTTGGGAGTCTGGAAAGGGAGCTAGTGTAGATACCATAGCACAGATGTACACCACAGCTCACTGTACATTAAAAGCACTATAGCCACACATCAAATCCACAGAGCAGTCAATATTTTCACATGTTCTCCTCTTAATTTTTTTTTTGCTGGATACAAAAGGTACTTGCTCCCCAAGGGTAGTGGCCTGGGGAAGAGGCAGATGATTAAGCCCATGTACATGCCAACCTGCTCATCACTCTGCTGCATGGTGGCCTCATTACCCATCGGAGGAGCTCAAAAAAAGTCTGAAAGACTGCAAATGATCCAGATGAAATTTTACCTACCACACATTTAAATAATATTTCTACAGAAACATGATTCACCTTTCATTCTCTGTAAAATCCTCCATGATGTACTCCTATCCACTATCTGTTCCAAAAGCCGTTGCATCCTCTTTTTAATGAGTATCAGGTGCATCCTTGTAATTCGGACAAGCTTATTCAAGTTTGGCCTTCTGCAACCCAACTCTTAGAAATATGTCCTACATTCATTTGAAAAGAAAAGGATGCTGAAATTAAAAACACAAAAAGAGCTGGGCCCAGTGGCCAGGGACTACGTTTGGAACATGTGCTGCTGAACTAAAAGCAGCCAAACCAGCAGGTTTTGTTTGGTGTTTAGTGGGAATGTACCTGCCAGAGTCACCTGTTACAATGTGTGCCCATACATTAAATAGTCCCACCACTTTCTAACCTGCTAGATCCCACCTCTTCTTTGTCCTCTGCTTTGCTTTCTTTGGAGGGAAGGGGTCAGTCCTATGGGCTGGGGTCCTGGAAGCACAGAAACATCTGAAGACAAACAAGCCTTTCCTATCTGCCATTTTGCATCTAAACTCCCCTTCTGCGTGGAAGACCCACGCAGAAGTGTGAATACAGACATACAAAATTAAGGAGACACAGTTTTGTCTTGCTGATCACAATGTAATTACAAAGCTATTTGGCACATACAGGAACTTCTGTACTAATTTGGCACTATCCCATCCTGCTACTGGCAGCGTTGGTTTTGCTCCCTGTTGGCAACTCTCCTAGATGTCTTACAGCTCCTGGAAACATCAGCCATGCCTATTCAGGGAATAAGTTTGGCAGGATGCTGACACCTTGTGCAGTACATCCAGCAGCAATGTGGCTGTGTGATGTTGGCTCATTATCAGACTCCACCACTGGATCTTCTGATGGGGTATGGCATTATAGACACAGGTGCATGGTTTGTATTATGAAAGCCAGCACGGCATTTCCCATTAACTCAGCTTCAATTACAAGGTTTTATTTGAGTTATGCTTCAAAGTGGGGTCCTGTGTCAATTCCTTAATAGCTTCTTTTGCTGGAGAGCTTAAAGGAGAAAGCAAATGTTTCTCCCCTTGGACTCACTTGTTTTAATAGGAAAGGACACATCCAGCCCCTGAGTTATGATGTTTTGGGTTTCAGAGGTCTCAGATAATCTTGTTGATGATCCATGGGAATATGGGTCTCACTACTCTAATGCATTGTCTCCAGCATTCATGTAACTTTCATCAGTAATGAGAAAACCTGTACTACTGATTCCTATGTGAGAATTCTGGAAGAGAAGAGCTCATCACATTTACAAAAGAATATTTTTATAAATTAATGTTTTTAGAATGATTACTTGGCCAGTGACTACTTCTTCTTGCTGTTTGGCTATTTTAGCTGTCCCACTAAATCAGGACTCCATGCCCTCCAAGTGAACACACAGGCAAAACATGAAATGATCCAGTGTGGTGAAGTCTTCGCCCGATCCACTACAGGACTGAGCCATCCTCCTTGGTGCTATTGATCTTAATTCTCAGCAGTCCTTTGAAATCCAGCCTCCCTTGTCGTTTGCTGGGTTATTTGAGCATCTTTCAGAGGCTTTTCACTGCCTTTTTCAGAGAATTTTATAACAGGGGCATGTAAAGCTTTCCCCTTCCTACCCTTTCCTCCGTCTCTCCTTGGTGTCAGTGGCTACTTGTGCCTCCTCATGCCTCTTGGAGCACTCCTTGCAGGTCCCATCAGCTCCAGAAACCATTCTCAGTATTGCTGACCTATCAAAAAAACCATATGCAGATTGCATTGGGTTTTTTTCTTTTTCCTTTTTTGAAACTTTGGGAGTCAGATTTTCAATTTTTTTTTTTTACTGTATGAAAAAAATTCACGTCTTTCTTTCAATGAAAGGTTTTGGTTTTCACACAGTATTACCACCAGTGAGAAAGGACACAAGAAACAACACTGGGATAGGGTTCATGATAAATGAGGAGGGTCACAGAGCAGAGAACACCTCCTACTGCCCTTCTGGCTTCAACCCGCTAGGCCGGGCCAGGGAAAACATTTTGCCTCTTAATATCATTTGCAGCCACTGTAACTAGTACAGTGCAAACATTACTTTTATAAAACTCTGTTGCTTTTCTAATACTGCAGAATACATTAAAAACTTTCTTCAGTGAGTTCTACAGGTTTACCCTACCCTACTTATTCATGGTTCTCTTTGTCAGCTTTAAAAGTGTCATCTCGTAAATGCAAGCTTCCCCTTTTCCTTGTTTTCTGGGACAGGCAGAACAAGAGCATCTGACTGGCAAAGATGTTCATCCTCTATTCTCATGAAAATGTGGGAGGAATTAGGTCCTTCCTGCAGATTTGACTGCGTTCTCCAGAAACTAAGCTTTCATTTAAAAACCTAATGAAGTGTTTAGCCCTTCTGGTAGCAAAGATAACCATACCTCAGTCTGCATTTTGCAGGGGTTATCTTGTGTCAAAGCCAAAGAAACTGCAACTGAAGCAGAGTTATGAGCTTCCTCTATTTATCTTAAATGGGAAGTAGGTGTAAAACAATGCATCAGGGATGTTGGTGTGCCACAGACCTGGAGACACAGAAAAGCTTTGCTGGAGAGAGGCTGTCTGAGGGGTTGTCCAGACTGGATGGGGGGTTCCCCTGGGGTTCTGCCATCTCCTGCCTCCTCTCCACTCCCCATTGCTCACTGTCACTGCTCTCCCAGAGCTTCATCCCACAGCTCTTCCTTTTGTGGTTCTTTCATGAGTCCTGATGAGCCATGTTTAAGTTTTCTGTGTGGGTTTATGCACCCAGGCCGTAAGTATGACAATAATTAATAATATGAGAGGCAAGATAGGCAATGATCCTGGTTGGAAAATGACAGAGGGGTAAATTCTGGCAGAGGTACTTGGAAATATCGTATGAAAAGGAGCAGTGGGGCCAATGTTGATGAGCAGTCTGTGTGCTCAGACATCCCTTATGCCAACCCAAATCCTTCCATTTTCCCAACTTTTGGTACATTGCCAGAAGGACTGGCTGGCTCCTAGACACAAGTGACCAACTTCATCATCCTCAACCCTTCTACTCACTTGGGGACCATGAATTATTCACAGCTCCTTTTACCAGGTTCACATTGTACATGTGGCATCCAAAGTCACACACAGTAATGGGGCTGATGAGCCACCCCTCTGAGTGCACATGTGGCTACACCTGCAGCCACATCTGCACACCAGTGTAGGTACATTCTCATTCTCTTCTTAATGCATCCCCTCCCTGCAGCAGCTCAGGCACATTTTTTGCTTCTGCTGCTTAGTACCTTCACTGAGCTGTTCACAACAGTGCTCAGGTCTTTTCCCCAGAGATTACAGCTAATTCAGAAGCCATCAGTGTGTCAGAGTAGTTTAAATTATTTCTTTCAAATGCATTACCTTTTAGTTCAAGTTCATCTGCCATCATGTTAGGACAACCACTGGTGGTATTAGGGTTGTCTGGTGTTTCAAACAATCCTTTGCAGCTTTTCCTTTCTGATCAAGCTTTTATCAGCTGCATATTTTGACATTTCATTGTTCATCAAATTCTTAGGGTTATTAGGAAATGCAGTACTTAGCAAATCCACTGAAACTATGATCATAGTCTTAAGACTATGTCTTAAGACATGAAAAAATCTATAAAAACCCAAAGGGTACATTCCTTATCTCAAAGTCCATATTTTTCTGCTGTCTGTTGTAAACAGATCCTCATAGAAACTGAAGGAAATCAGTGTAATGTATGTACAACATAGTCACCTGCACATGGATAGATAAAAAATAGTCCTTATAGACATCCTTAGGGTGCTTTGCTCTTAATATTTTTCAGCCTCAGGCTTCAGACATTTATTTCCACTGCCAGATTGTCTCTTCAGCAGTTGTTAATCCAGGACAATATTTTACCTCACCTTCTTGTTACCAGACTTCTTTCATATTCTCATGGGCAGAATCCTATTGGAAGCTTTTCAACACTCTAAATAAATTATATCAATCATCTTGCTTTAAAGTACTATTTTTTTTAACTCAGAGAATTCTGAGTTTAGAAGAAGCATAATTTATTTTTATGTATGTCATGCCAGTACGTTCTTACAAAATTATAAATATTCTTGTGCTTTATTAGTCTAATTTTTTTCTCATTTTTCTACACACTGAAGTATTTGATTCAAAAATTATCCTTAGCTCTGTTTTTAAATGTGGGCTCCATATTGAGCACTTCTGCCTGTGTTGGCGCCTCAGTTTCTGCATTGTGTGAGGGAAAATTCTCTAAGCTTTTAATCACAAACTACCTTCAGATATTACAGTAACCTCACAGCTCTTGGAATTGACCGCAGCGGAGAAAGCAGCATACCTTGAAATGAAAGCTTTCAACATTTATTTTTTCTAAATATCATTTTCAGATAATGACCTTGCTACAAATCTCCTCCACAGTTTTAACAAATCTTGCTATAATAATTCACTGGGTGTTATGCATAAGCTGCTGTGACACAGTCGTTTCCGTGAATGACTTTATTGGGAATATTACTGCAAACTGAGGAAAACAAAAGCTCTGTGGGACCTTTAACTCTACCAGCTAGACTACTGTACTTAGCTATGAGGACTATTATTAACCCAGTTACAGAAACATTTACTTGAATAATGAATGAGCTATTACTGCATACTGTAGGCTGTGAGATTTAAAAAGAAAAGCTGGAAATGTTTGCACAGAGCAGTGGAGGGAAAACAAGGAAAAAGGAACAATTTTGTCAGACATTTAATTTCTCTTTTAAGTTAGTTTTGGAAAGGTATTGGTCAGCATCTGAGGATAGTGATCTTCTTCCCAAAGACTAAGACGAAAACTTCATGGCCACCTCTCCGGACATTTCTGCAAGGTCTGGTCCTTTCAGAAGGGGAAAGGATTTACAGCTGGGTCTCTCATGGCCCAGACAAAGGACAAGGTGAGTAGAAGATGAAGGAGGATGAAATGACACCTCCCCTTCTGGCTCCTTCCTTGCTTCCTTCTCCCTTCTTGCCAAAAAAAAAAAAAAANAGTGAAACTATTTGAGTGCCTCGAGCTGAACTCACAAATACTTTCAGGACTTTCAAAACCACACTTCCGTGTAAATTTACTCTTCCTCTGAGGGTTTCACCAGCTTCTCCCTCACTCCTGGTTTTATTTTCTGACTGAAATTTTATATTTCTGGTTATGTTGGGTTGAGAGGCCAGCAATAAGTCCATTGTTAACACTGCTCAGCCTTCTGTTTATTGGAAACAACTTTCTTCCTCCACAGGGCTGCTCATGAGATGTCTTAAGAGGTTTCAAGCTCCTTGCAATCCCATTTACACCCTGCCTGCCTTGTACTTTTTTGCCATCTCTTCAATTACATTACTAATATACTTTTTAATCACCTCTTTTCCTAGAATAGTATTTTGATTTAGCCCAAAGGTTAAATTTTTCTCAGGTGAAAAGCAACCATTTACTGTCATTTGTGATTTTTCACTAGGCTGAATTCACACACTCCAGTTTTGCACTGATCATCTAGGAAAAATGTTTCCAAACTTTAAGTGGCAGATGTAATTTATCCTTTCCCTATCCATGTGGTAATAAAAAATCCTGGTGAATTCACTGAATCCTTTGAAGTCAGACTGCAAAACACTGGAAAAAAACCCTTTTGTTTTCTTTTTTCTATTTTTTAGTTATTATTGTTTCTACAGCTACTTTTGCTGCAAACATTTCATATTTACAATCATTTCATATTTGTTGTATTTTTTAATATGAAGCTGTTTGTATTTCTTTTTGTGGATACATGGAGGAGGGATTTTAATTTTCTGGAAGATACCTGGGTGGCTCCAATAACCTGCTCAGTCTTTCTGCTTGGCCACGTGGCAGAGGGAGCTGCAGGGCTCCAGCCTCACACTGTGTGCTCCTACTCTGACAAACAGGGTGCCTGCTCTTCTCACAGTGGGGATCTCCCTGCCATGTCCCAGGGCCAGCTGGAGCTGCACATTTACTCTCTCAGAGCTCACTCCTGTGATGAGGCTGAGATGAGTGTCCACCGACATGGGATCAGATGAGCTGTCCCATAGAGAGCTGAGGAGCTGTGTTTGCACATCACTGGGAATCACATCACTGCTTTGAAACCTGTGGCTTTAATAGGCATTTTTATTGGCTCTGATGCCTTTAACTTTTATATTTTTCAAATCCTGTACTGTTAGTGTAACTCTGAAGTTTCCTGTAGCTTGTTAAGTGCTCTTCTCTCGTGCTCAGACAGACATAACAAAGCCTCTCTAAGTTGCTCTTGGACACCCAGACCAAGAACTGTAAACCATCATCTTGGGGAGAGGGGGGCAAGCTTGGGCAAATTCCATCCTTGGCTGGGTTCTGGTTGGTGAATTTATGCTGATATAAAAGTGTGAAGAACTCGTGACCTGTTGTCCATTTTGGGATCCACTGAGGCAGGACCCTCTGGAGCCCAAAACTGTACATCTCAAGGCCTTTCAAATAAATCCCTCCTTTATTCCTTTATTCCTGTCTAGTCTCTGTTTCTAGGCAGCCATTTAAGGCATCATTTTTGCCCCCCGAGGTTTTTTTCCTCCTTCTCAATTAATCTTGCCACTCATAAAAGAATCCAGAGTTTGTACAGGAACACAAAAGTCATTTGAGTAAGACTAGATTAATTTCTACATCGCAGTCATTCCAAGAAACAATGTAACTAATATGTCTGACAGTAAAGAGTATTTGGACTGCTTTCATATTTTAATGAAAAGCATATTCCACTGAGTTTTAACACCAAACAACATTACCTAGAGATATGTTAATAATAGTTTGTCGCCTACTGGAAAATTAAGATTTCACAATTCTCACAGAAGCACAGAATTCTATGTAAATTCCTCTTAAACCTCAGCAACAGTACTACAGAACTGATAATTTATTTATTTTAAAAGTGTCAGCAGGGTGTGACCACTGAGACGAAACGTCTCATTTTCAAGTACATCTTCAGGGATGATGGCACTCACAGCGATGCACTTGGCATTAAAGAATACAGTATATGATCAAATATGCCAAGTAGGGGACTGTTGGGGTGTTTTTACAAGAGAACAATAAATTTGCCTAAAAGGTAGATAAATTGTGATAGAATGCAATATTCTGTACTATGATGTTCTAGTTCAATGGCTCTGAATAACTAAAGAATTTTGTTTGATTTTTATTTCAGAAATTTAAACCTCTCATCTTCGCAGCTCTCAGTCTGTGTTAGTTATCAAACATGGCCTGGTACGGCCCCAGTCAGAGAAATAATAACCTAATAAACAGCAAAACAGTTTTATACATCTGGATTTGTTCATTTTGCCCTCCAGGGAAACTGTCATAGAATTTCTTGTTGCTATTTTATGTAAGATACTGCTGTAGGGTTTATATTTTCTTTCTTATGTAAAGTTCTTTTTTTTCCCAATCATTTTATCATTCATTCATCTTTGGAATCTTTTTTTAAGTCTCGGGTTTTCCACTGTGTTACAAAAATTATCCTGTGATCAAAACACCAATGGCACACATGAAGTTTCATTTGTTGAAATAAAACCACAGATGTTTTAATAAAAAAAAAATCCACTTTCCATCAGAGCATCAATGGTCTGGAAATTGCCCTACCAGTAAAGATGCATCCAAAGACCACAGAAGATACAGAAACATTTTAAGGGCTCAGTGTAAAATATTCCTGTTTATCATGCTCTACTTTTTCTTACCTTTTGGCAATACTGTTTCTGTAGAAAGATGCCTCTAAAAGAAAAAAAATAAAAATAAATGCTCAGTGCTGCACAACTCCCAGATACAGACACAATGTTTTAAAGGCTTTAGGGTCAGACACTCACCTGGTATAGGTCAGGATGGCCCTGCTGACCACAGTGGCAGCTCATTCTGCTTTCATGACATCAGTGAAGTCTCTGTAGTCTACAGTGGGTAACAAATTAAAATGTTTGTAGTTTTGTTGATGACACAAATGTTTCAACTGATGTTGAAAAAGAGTGTGTTTCTCTACAGAACAGAAGTTTCTCCATGTTTACACACTGCAGTAACCACTGCATGGGAAAAGACTTTCGCTTTCTAAAGTCTAACTTGCCTGAGAGTCTCTAAGCCTCATGCTCGGGGCCTGGCCATAGCCTGCCCTGCTTGCAGCACAAGTGTTTTCCCTGAACTCACACAGGGGTAGCCCCTCTGTGGGTGTGCAGGACCAGGGCACTCGGGCTGGGACCAGCAGCACAGGACCAGAGCTCACGGACCAGCTCTGCCTGGGCACCACCACACCTGAGCACACACACAAAGCTGTGCTTACCCCCAGTGACACAGCCAGCAGTTCTTCAGAAGCCCCTGAGTGCTCAGTTGTCACTCCTTCAGAGGGACACTATTTTCCCTTTCTGAGGTGCCCTGAGGGAGTGGCTGGATGCAGAGTGCCTGGTGCCAGCTGGTCCTGGTTCAGTCCCATTGCAGCAGCTCGGCCACCTCCTGCCTTCTTTGTTTGCCACCCAGGCAGACCAAAGCCAAAGAGCTGGTAGTCATCCCAGACCTCAGTTGTGGCATTAACGGCTCAAATACTGGAAGAGAAATCCAGGAAAGGATTGGATTGACGACTCTACTGGGATACTTTGTGCTGTTTTACTGAGGGAAACTTTTCTTCAGTGTTCCCCAGGACTCCCTTCAGCAGGGGAGTTATTTAGTGGTAGAAACTGCTTCTTTGCCATCTCCACTTTCTATCCAAAAACAGGAACAATGATTACTTGAGAATATATTTTTAATCCCTGCAGTGTTCTGCCCCTGCCATGGGCATTGGGACATTTGGAGCAGCAGTAAGAAACTCTAAGATTATTTTTACATCGTTATGAATGGCACCAGTCCATTATTTTCCTCTTCGTCCTGTGCTACACTGGCCACAAAGTCGCACCTTGGCCACTGCTGAGCTTTGGCCTGCAGAGTCTGGACTGCTGGTTTAGCATGATCTCCTGCTGTTTTCCCCATTGGGAAGCTTGAGATGTTCGTCTGCAATAGTCCTCACAGGCAGTGTAGGTTAAAAACCTGTTTCATGGCTGTTTTTTGTCTCGTGCCCATTCCATAGCAAGGTGAACCTTGTGCCCAGTTCTCCATTCTGTCACATCCAAACATAGAGCACCAATGGCTGAGAAAGTCTTTGGCTAGAGCTTCTACCTTCTTTTCAAAGCAGATGACTGCCTGGGATAATGTGTGGGCACCCAGGAGCATCACAGGTTCACAGTATGTGCTGTTTCCTACAGCAGCCACCTGCAGCAATTGCCTCCTTCTCCAGCCATAGCCCACAGTCCTCCAGCTGCAGAATGAAACCTCAGCAGAGAAATGTGGGTACTCAGAGGAGCAGAGGTATTCTCCACCATCTGCTAGAGCTGCATCCCACACCCTCCAGAAGTCCAATGAGCTGAGGTTTAAGGCTGAGTCCTGAACGTGCAGGTGAAGAAAATACATTCAGGACAAGCGTCAAAAATTGGATTAAAAATCTATATCCCAAACAGGACCAAATGCAAAAAGACATATTCCTGCTCTAGACTGGGCTAGACAGAAAGACGTAAGAAAGAGAATAAATCTGTACAAAAATTGGAAAGAGAGGAGCAGAGGTATTCTTAGCACTGCCAAAGGAAAACTGAGATTGATCTCCCAAATTTTGAACGAAAGAGCGAGAGCTCTTCAACAGTGTAAAACACTGGGAAATAAAAGTGAGACACTATAGATCCAGATTTTGCCTCAGTTTCCCAAAGGGGTAATGAGTTTGATCATGAGAGGAAAAGGCAGAGGATGGTAAGAAGAACTGGAAATCATGGTGGAAACAAAACTGAAGGAGTTGAATGCACTTGGTTCAGAGAAATGGTATGATCTCATCTCTGCATTCTGAAAAATACTGGCACAAAAAATAGCAAGACAGGTCCTTCAGAAGGAAAACAAAGTACTCAGATTAATTCTAGACTCATTAGTCTGTCTCAGCAGTATTCATGGTTTAAAACAGATTCTGAAGAAAATTGTAATTAAAGAAAAGTGATAAAACGTAACAGGAGTGATTTTAAGGTAGCTTCTGCCAGATTGCCTTAGATAAAACATTAAACTTATCTAATAAAGAAAATATTCCATACAAAGTCTCTGGACTTTAGTAGGATCTTTTACTATAGGTCACATGGAAATCCTTTCTTTAAACTGGAAAAGCTGGGGTGAGTTGGGAAAGTGAAAGGTGAGTAAGAATCTGGCTTAGAGATAGGAGAGTGGAGGGAAAGGAGACAATGAGTAATCCTGCAAGAAGTATGGGGCTGGAGGGAGGTTACTAGGAGAGACTCCAGAGTCTTAATATTTTGATAATGACCTTGTCAAAGCCATTAGAACAGTGCAGATGAATTAGCTGGTGACCTAATGTTAAGGAACATCATGAATACAGAGGAATAGCAGAATACCATACAAAAGAAGAATTATATGGCCCTCGAGGCTAGAGTGAAGGGAATGGATGAAATCCTACACACCAAAAATGAGCTCATGCTCTTGGGAACAAAAGATCTTCATACAGACCCAGTCCTAGCTTCCAACTACGGAATTTGCTCAGTCATACCAGCATAACACAAGAGTTATCTAACTCTCATTGATTGGAGTGGTAAGGAGTCTCCAAATGATCTTTAAATTATAGAACAAAACTGTATGGGCAAAGCAAGAAGAGGTGACATTTTACATTCTGCTCTGGAGTGAATGGGCACCCCATCAGCATTGCCCTCATAAAATCCTCCTGAAATGACAGCCTCACACACATGTGTGCGACAGCCACTGGAGTCCCTGTGCTGGCCACTGGCTCCTGACCCCCCAGGAAGGTCAGCCTGTCACATTCCCTGGCTGGCACCAGGCAGCCTGGGGCACAGGAGACTCGAGGGTGTCCAGGCTCCAAGGTCTGCCTTACGGTTTCTCGACAGTCCTGCTCAGGAACAGGAGGTTTGGAGCAGGTTTAGAAACAACAGATGCTCAAACCCAAGGGATTGGTTTTGGAGGACAGCACTCCCAAATCCCTCAGTAAGAAAGAGCAGGGGCTATTTTTTTCCCCTAATGTGGGCATGGCAACCTTAATTTCATTGTGTGGCACCTTGTTATGGTCAGTTTTCATATGCCATGGAGGGCAAGGGCACAGATGACTTTTTGCAGACCAGTTTCTCCTGAGGCCCTGTGAAGCCTCAAGGAGTCAAAAACAAAAAGCAGAAGCTGACTCTAAATTTGTTCCCTTGCCATATTGCTCTGCCACCACAGAGGCGAGCGATTGAATTCAGATCTAAGCATATATGCTTGCAAATTCACAAATGCATTTCCCTGAGCTACAGGTACTTTGCATAAGCTGAAAGGAGACAGTTTGGATTAACTTGGCTATAGATCCAGCACAGACCCAGAATTTGGGTGTTCTCACACAATAGAGGAAAAGGAGCCTTCTTTTAGCTTGCTGAATAGCTACCCAATAGTATTTTCAATAATCTTTACAGAGCGCCAGTAATGATTAAATCTGACTCTATAAACAGTGGATAAAGATCTCTGAAGGTTTGAAATGGTAAATATTCTAAATATCAAGTTCTAGCAAGGTGTGCAGATGGCCAGTTCTGCATGTGAATAAACTATTAAGGGATTTATAAAAAGCCAGAAAATAACCTCCCCAAAAATCTCTCAGGTCAGAAAAATAAATGTAATGGCTATATTTCAGCTTTGAAGGAAAGGGCGTCACAGGTCTATCCAATTTCCATGTGTTAAGACCTCAAAATTACAGTCAAATATGACTTTGCAGTCATTACTGCTGCAGTACCAGGACTTGTCTATAAAAAAATGCACAGGTAGAGTTTGTCTGAAAAACAGGAATTCTGATGACATGGTATCAGCAAGGAGCTTGGTAAAGATCCCAAACACATCTATAATACATGGGCTGAAATCATGGTTTAAATTTATTGTTCAATTACAGCTTCAGGCTCTTGGAGTTCACTGCTGCCAAGAAATATATATGACATTAAATTATGGAAAATTTTCTTAAATATTTTAATACATTTGAGTACTTGTAACATTTTATTTAAGCATATTATTCAGAGAACAGAAAACATTGCTCTTTCCTAATTAAAGGTGTGAGTCAGCAAGACCAATAAAATGCTTACTCCAGTGCTGGAGAAAACTCTGAAGAGGGATAAAAATCCTATTAGAAAGTCCCCTCTTATGCTGGTGGTGCCTGCCTGAGTGACATCTCAATGTATTTTTGCTGAGTTAAGCCTTACTAGGCCCATCCACTTATGGCACAAGATTTCATTTCACCATTAATTTATTTGATTTGTCAAGAGATTAATAGGCATGTGAGATGTTAGTTAAAATTTCAGAGCACCTTGTGAGGCTCTATCTGATAGAGGAAGGTTATTATTAGCAGGAGTGTACATGCAATTTGAAGGGTGGAGGATCACGAAATGTGAGGTGGGACTGGTCACCTTAGGTGGGAAGGGCCATACAGGCACTGAGCAGTGCCTTCCCACTGCTTTGGCCAAGGATCCCTGCAGCAAAACTATCAAAAAAGAGCAAAATAAGAGAGGGTATCCTAATTTCCAAAGAGTATTCAGCCAGAGTTTGAGGTGTTTTACTTCTTGTGACACCTGCAAGACACACTCAGCCTTGTAGCTCTGTAGAAGTATGAGGCTTAGCAGACTAAAGGTTTTAGTCTCTCACTTATAGGGTTGGACCCACACCAGAAGAGCTCAGCAGCTGGAGGCTTGGCCAGCTACCTCTGGATGAGGCAGATCTGCCCCTTGTGCATTCATGATCTGTCATTAAAAGCACTGAAATCCAGTTTTCTTTTACCTTTTCCTTTCTTTGGAAACCACAACAGACAAAGAAGGCATCCAGGGCTCACCCCTGCGTGGGTTTAGGCTTTCAACAGTTTCTGTATCTAAATGTGAGAGGTAGGAAGAACCCTTGGCCCTGTAACTCAGATGGAGCTCTGTGGAACAGAAAAGGCAGTATAGAGGATTACAAAAAGTTTTTCACCTTTACTCTAGCTCTTTTAATTCCTGAATGGATCAATCATTAAAGCAGCTTGCATGGCTTTTCGAATGGTTTTGAATGGTTTCCAAGCACCAACTTTCTCCACTGCATTCAAGAACTATTAAAGAGGCTGTCTCTGATCTCAGATCTGTCAAGTAGGAATGCAGTATTTAAAATGGAATTACCCTCTCAGCTGCAAATTTTTAGTAAAATTTCTAAATGACAACATTACTGTCATTAGTAATGAAGTAGATACAATTATTGCTAAGTGAACATTCTATACATATTAATAGCATCTCTTTCAAACATGCAGGAAAATTGCATTGGTTCCAGGATGTATCCTGCAGGGAACAATCTCTCACTGCCATGAGGCCAGATTCCCATGTTGTTCAAACCCATACAGTTAAAATAATAATTCTGATAACTTCTGATAATTTTGATAAAAATATTTTCAATAACCTTCCACAAACCAAGACTCTGGTCCCTTGTGAGTGAGGGGAAAATCCCCAATGTGGGATAGTTCCTGCAATGCTCTTCTACTCCACAGCCTCTCTGATACTCCCTGTCTCACTAAGTTTGTCAGCTGGTAACACTTCAAAACAGGAGATGAGGGTCAGAACCCTTTCAGACAACAACAGCATGTGAAATCAAATTTCTCATTCCCAGAAGGTCCTCCCACCACTAAAAACCTGGTAAAATCAGATGTCAAGGGCCAACATGGTTCTCTAGCACTGCACAGGTGGGTGCTGGGCCTCTGGACAAGGCTCCCACCTTTGGGCCATGCCTATGTGGAGACTGGAGACATGAATCTCAGAGCCAGCTCTAATGGCACCTCTGCCCTTTCCTATTCCTTGGTTTAGGTATCTCCCTCAGAAGCCAAGACCTAACCCTTCCATGCTCTCTCTAGACTGCAAGCAGGCTGGATGTAACTCCTTCTTCATCCTGTTCCTAATCCCAAACATCTTATTTTAAAGTATTTACTAATTTGGATCAATGACAATGGCTTATTTTGGGTAGCACCATAATGCATCACTGAGCCTCATAGCCATTCACATCCGCCAGCGTTTCATCTGTGTTGTAAGAACTGAACTCAGCTCCCCTACCTACTTTCAGACATAATTTAAACCAGAGCTGTGCTCTTTAGCTGCAGTTACATGTCCCTCTTAATGCAGTGAGTGTCTTGCTTGGTGTTCAACATCATTAGCCTTGGTGGATGAGCATGTATCCCATCTTGGCTTCAGGTAATACTCTCTCCACTGTGAGGGTCACATACAGAGATGGTGATACTCTTCTCCACTGCCATCCTTCCAGGAGACTTTCTGAAGTGAAACATTGCTACTGTGCAGATCTCCTGGAAACAGCTGTCTGCTGAAGTTTGCTGCGTCTGCAAATATTTAATGAAATCCTTATAGAAGCTGTGGCTGAAATTAAAGCTGAGAGAAGAGTCTGGTAGGATTTGAAAAGCCCAATTCAGTGAGAGTCATGAGAGTCTCTTGAAGCAAAGCTCTCTGAAGTGGTTCAGTCATTGCTCTGGATGAACATATGTTTGCCTTGTCCCTGTAGGAGTGGAGCACGTTCCCCACCAACACACAGTCTCGTTGTTCTAAAGAGGGATTTTCTGAACATCAGCAGCTTGTGCAAATGCAAATCCTGAAAATTATTGAAGTGATTCTCTAAAGACTATTATTTTTCCAATACTTATTAGAGTGTTATTCTGAATGCTGTTTTTCTTTTCATCTATCCACAAAACCTGCAAGAAATTTTCTTATTTAGGGTGTGAGTAGGCATCTTTGAATTTAGTAGGAATGCTAGTACTGAAACAATATAAATTCAGGTTTTCTTTTTTACATGGTATATAAAATAGGACTTTTCCAAAGGCCAGAACTTATAAACATCATGTATTTTCCCCCTTTAAGGGGAGTGGCATAACAGTGTTGCCTGAAAAGAAATATTCCTTGTTCTCTTTCCATTTCTCTCTTGTACACACACATTTATAGTGAACGTCAAGAAAATTATGGCATAAATTACCATGACTGAGAGTTTAGAAATTGCCCAGAACTATAAAAATGTTGGACAGAAATCAGTCAGAAAGATGTTCTGACTTGCTGGGCACTGACAATGAGCACTACAGTGGAAGAAGATGGACATGGAGCTTGCAGTTAGAGACTGGCAGCTTCTCTAGGGAGCTCTCACTCTGTGACTGAAAACATCCCAGATAACAGATACACCCAAAGCAGTTTGGGCTGAGGCATAGATCACTTCCTCCTGGTACCAGAGCTGGATTTCTGCACGTTGACAGCAGCGGTGTTAGTGCTACCAGCCATCACAGTTAGCCCTTCCCCTTCCAGGCAATTCCATGGGTATAATGCCATATTTTCTATCTGAAAATCAGTTTTATCTTGCAGTTAAATCCTCCAGCGTGATGTTTGCAGAGGTCTGACAATCCAGGCTTTTCCTGGAATGTGTGACTGCAGGCAGAAGAGCCAATGGTTAATGTTGTGGGTAAGCAAGAAATCCAGACATCAAGGCCTTCAGTTGTAAGCATGACAGCACTGCAGCCTTTATGCCTGGGTTCCCACCACATCCTGTCTCCTCTTTGCACCATGTCTTGCTACCATTACGTCTCTGTTTCCATCTTCAAACATCAGCATTGCACTGCTGTGGCATGGTTTTAAACTTCCCTTATATTTCCTTCATTTTCATTTGGGGAATACCAACAACATTCTACATAATGTACTTTCTTAAAACTTTTATTTAAGACCAATATATTTATGTTACAGATATCAGATTTGAGTATTTCAGAACCAACATCAGCAGAATGTGTCAGAATAAGGCAGGGAATATCTTGGCATACCTGTGTTCCTTTTCTCATACATGCAGGAAAGGGGTGGATTCAAGACACTGTGACTCTAATTTACAAGAAGCTTTCAGAGTTTCTGTTTCACATGTAAGGCAATGACTCCCTTAATCCTAAATATTTTCTTGTCGTATTCCAAGTACTGATGATTATTTGGAAATTAGAGCAGCAGCATGACATTTTTATGGGAATGTTTTTTCAGGATTTACTTAGTTCTTGAGGAACATGTGTTATTGTAGTTCCTTTCCCACAGAACTCACAAGGAGGATGCTGCTTAACACCCCAAATGTTAAAAAACTAGAAGTGTCTTCTAGAAGTGAATCTGCAGAGAGTAAAGTTACCCACATTGATTCATAATTTTCTGAGAATAAGCAACCCAAGAGTGTGTCATCACAACCGGCAAATATCATAATAACAGCAGTTTTGCTAGCATCCACCTGAGGTTAAATAACTTGCTTGAACACCATCCAGACAATTCTGTAATGGCTGTGAGGTCACTGTGGCAAATGAGAGATGATAATGTGTGAGTTCAAGGACATAGCTGAACTTTATTCTTTGTTCCTGGGTCAAAAATACTTCTGTCCTTTATTGATTCTGTTATTATCCCAACATGAAATTGGGAAATAGCCAATACAATGTATTTCTTAGAAGAAATGAGAAAAGGGTGAGGAGCTTTCATGTTCTTTCTTAACTGAGAGGTTCAAACACCTCTGCGGATTTTCCTTTGAATTTACTGATTTTTTCCTTTGAGCTTTTTGCAGGTGGAAATTTTCCTGAGGAAAAAGCAGGCTCCTAAAGAGAAGTAACCGCATTGCTGCAACAGCTGAAACCTTGGAACCATCCACAAACATTTTCACAGTCTGAAGGAGTATCCAGGCAATAGGCGTTTTCAAATTGTTGCTATCTACCTTAAATCACCCAGAACAGCCCTGTGTATTCCCAGTTTTTGGCTCGAGGTGTAGGTTTCTTGGGCCTCCTGGAGTAACTCCAAATCCTGACCGAGATGACGGTGCCAAGGCCTTAAGTGCTGCAGCCCTGCTTCTATCCTTGCTCAGAGCCAGGGAAGAAAAGCGATCTGGGTCCTGCCAAGAGGACCACAAACGACTCGCTGAGCCCATTGTTGCTTTGTTTCCCTTAAAATAGGGCTCTCTTCTTTTCCTGACCATGTTTTTTACCCGTATGTGATGCTGATTTGTTCCCAAATGTGAAAGGAGACCCGGGTGGGCTGTGAAACTGCTGGGGCCAGAGGCTTGTCTGGTGAAAGGAAAATCTCATGCTTCCTTTCCCAGCCCTGATGGAGCTGGCAGCCATCTCCAGTAGCAGGTAGATCACTGCTACTGGGAGCACACCCCACATACACAGTGTCCTGGGTTAGGCCAGTCCCAGGATTCCAGATTGTTAGTCACCCCAGCAACAGCAGCAGAAAAGGCTCCCTTGGGATGCACATCCCTCCTGACCCATGCCTCATCCTGCTTTGCACCACTCCTCGCAGTGCAGCAATGGCATGGGCCCTGCTGGGCTGCAGGCAGCCAGAGAGAAGGAAAGCATTAGGGACAGTAAATAAGTGCACGTGAAAAGTTAACGCCATCAGTCAAAAGCCTCAGAGATGGAACATTATCAATCTTTGAAAGTTATTATGCAGAAGCAAGCTGCTGAGTGCATAAATATTTTATAGGTCTTAAACTATTGAACAGTTATTGGAGCTGGAATTTAATCTCTTTCAGCCTGACTTGACAAAATAAGAAAAAAGGGGATCATAGTGAGAAAACAGGCTAGAAACTGGTATGATGAAACCTTGGAGTCTATCCAGTGTCCATTCTTCTCCCATACTGGTAATTGTTGTAATTCACTGGCTTTAATGAAGTTACTTTTTATTCACACACAAAATAAGCAGGAAGAGGATATAGTGCACAGCTCTTTATTAATCTTTGGAAGGTTTGCAGTATTTGAACCTCATCATCTGTGTTGTAAGGTCATCTTCTACGTGGTAAATACTTCTAGGGCCTTTCAACTTCAGAAGTAGACTTCATTTTGTCATAAAACCAAAGGGATAGACTTGATGTAGGAGGGCCTCTACATGTGCTCTAAAGATCTTTCCACATACACATAGGAAAATTCCCAAAGTTTTCCTGAAGGAGTGCTTTATACTGTGACTATGACCCTTTACATCACCATAATTGCTTTATTTGCTGTGTAAAATTTAAGAAATTTGGGAAACGCCCCAGTGTGTCTTTCCAAATAAGACTTTGCTTCTCCCAGCTGCATAGAAAACCTCATGCACTTTCTCACCTGCACAAACAAGGATGAACCCACTAAACTGCAAACTGGGCTTTGCAAACCCTTTGCTTCTGTCTGTTTCCCAAACCCTTTGCTTCTGTCTGTTTCCTGCATAGCACAAAAAGGTCTTTGCTGGTGGATTCTGGACAAATAAAGTTTGCTGCCTGCCTCAGGAGCAGCTGCTGCAGCACCTCCACCTCCCACAGCTGGCCCACGCCTGCTGCCTGCAGAGGAGGGCTCCTGCAGGAGGGCTCCTTGTGACAGCATCAGGGCCTGGTGCTCTCTGGGTTCGTGGCAGGTGGAAAGTGGAGCTGCCTCAAATGGAAACACTGCTTTCCATCAAGTGGGCATGGTTTTCCCTGCCTGGGGAATGTCCCTGGAAAAGTCTCTCCTCCTTTCTGGGAAGGGAAGAAGAAGCCCTGCCAGGCCCAGCTGTCGGGAGCTCTGACTCTTCTCTGCCATGACTGAACCCTCCACCTGCTCATAGCACAGAAAATGGCTTTCCCTTAAGCACAGCCTGACAAATGTCTTCTTTCTTTTACTTTTTTTTTTTTTTTT
>VZTN01036888.1:67866-88762 GCA_013400515.1 Erpornis zantholeuca
CCCAAATCTCTATGTGTGTAAGACAGGAAGGTCTGCTTCGCTGAAGTCACTCTATAAATTAGTTCACCAGCTTTGACCCTGGGGTAGAAAGGCAAACTTCTCTATTAATCTATTAGAAAAGGGTCTTGTTCAGGTTAAAGGGAGGCTGGTTTCTAGCTCCTGTTTCTACTGAATATTGCCACAAATTTTTCTAATTCAAAACACTGGAGCATATTTTTGTGGTAAAGTTTAAAAATATGTTTTTTTAGGAAAAGTGTCCCTTTCTGTTACTTTTAAGTCTTATCAGCCTTGGTCATACTGACAAGAGGTGTCCATGGACCACTTGTACCAGCACTGACTGGAGAAACACTGGGCATGATTAGACTGTGTCTGTATGACAGCAGGGTAGCTTAGACCCCTTTAAATTAAATTAGACTACCCATTAAATTTAATTTGTCGCCTCTTTACTTCTTGGGCTCACCTGACACAAAGGAAATGAATTGCTGTGATTTACATGCTGCTTTGGTTTGTACCATCTTTCAGCCACCCGACATGTGAGACGCACACATTTAAATCCATGTAAAATAAAGTGAATGAAGGTGAATCGAAGGAAACACAACAGTGTGCAAGATTTGGTGACTTCTGCAGGAATTTGCCCTACCAGTCTCACTCCTGGAAAAGAGAGAAGCCATACTGGGTGGAGCAGGACTTTTCCATCCCTGCCAACCCAGACATTGCCCTCTTGCCACTGCTGGGTTTCTTTGGTTTCCCTGAAGGATGTGGAATGTTTTTATGGATTCTACCTCCCTTCTTCATCCTCCCTTACTCCTACCCCTAAGACAAGCATGGAATAAAATCCCTTTTGTTATGTCCAAATAAAAACTTGTAACATTATTTTCACTCATTAGCAATTTTTGGTGCTTGTTTCCCTGCTGTGTATCAGTGAAGTTGAGTAAAGACAGAGACTACTTCATTTTGATTTTCTGCCTGCTCAGTATAACTCTCCTCCTTTATACAACAGCACGGCATATTATTAAGAAATATTTACTGCATTTAAGTAACAGTTTCTAAGAGCAGCTGGTATAGAAACACTCTCTTAAACTTTAGGCTGCATATTATTTTTAAAGTTACTTCTTCACAATGTAAATTCTGACTCTGGAAATTTCCTCCCGATGTTTAATCAACCCCTGGGAAACACACTTGCAGCAGCTGTTCTTTTGAAGCTGGCACACCAGATCAAGCTCCATGTTAGATAAAGAGTGTTTCTCATATCTCCATTCAGAACAGTCAACATTTAAAGGCTCAGCTAGATATCTCCCAGCTTCAGCAGTGCTGGTGAGAGTACAGTCAGCCTGTGCCTTCAAGCTTGTATCCTTTCAGACTTCCAGGACTTCACAGAGCTTTAGGGGTTCAGTACTCTATCATACACTATTTGTGAGTTTGCCTTCACCCAGGCAAGATTGTTGCCTGGATTTTGCATTTTCTCTGATTTTTCCTCACATCCTTTCTTTCTTCACTTTATTCTTTCCTCACAGACACCTGCTTGCTAACATCTACATGTTATAGGGGAACATCTTGTTTCCTCCATTTCTGCCATGTATGTATTCAGGAACTGTTCAACAGGATGCAGGAGTTCTCAAAAGCCTCAAACTTGGGCTACAAGAAATCCTACATTGCTGAAATTTATCTGAGCATCCCGCCAAATTAAGCTGAATTAAGCTCAATATCAATGGTGTTGGAGGGAGCTCAATCTTTTTCAGAAGAGGTCCCTGCCTGTGTAGGGCACCCCTGGAAAGGTGTTACTATTCTGCTCCAGGGAGCTGAAGGTACTGGTTGCATCACAGGATCCTTTCTGTTATAAATCCTCTACATCACTGAGTTTTCATAAGAAAATAATGCAAAAGATACATCAATATACTAGCACAAGTCAGACAGTACTTTGCTTCTGTGTGTTGTGCTACACTCTTTCATTGTAAAATAACATTTTGATTTTATACAACACAAGATTGATTTACTTTTTCTGCAGCAATGTATAATTTTTTTCCACATAAAGGTGGCATTCAGTTATATTGATTTCTTACTGTTATATATACTGTCATTATCAGCTCAGTGTGTCTTTATCAGTATGGTCAAACATTTTTGGTCTTAAATGCAGCAATATGAGTAAAAACAGTTTCCATTTTAGAGTTACAGAGTGTAAAATGCCTCTCCTGCGATTCACCTGGAGTGCAGTTGTCCAGAACAAGAATTCAGGAAGTTTTAGGACTCTCCAGACTCCCAGCTGAGGGAGTTTCTAGGCAGGTGGATGCAACAGACTACAGATGCTGTGAGATGTTAGCTGTTGTCTCAGGTGGTTTGGCTGGGGAGCTGCAAGGTCTGCCCTGCCCTGCTCATGCATGGTCCTGCAGATAACCAACAGCCCTGGCCCCTGCATGCACAGAGCAGAACCAGAGCCCCTCTGCAGAGGAAGATAACAGCCATGGCTGGAGGGAGATGTCAGAGGCAGCAGAGGATGCCACAAGGATGATAAAAGTGAGGGTCATGACAGCCAGACACCAAAGCTTTGGGTGCATGGTAGGAGCTGTGAGGACACTCCTGGCTGTCCTCTGTGGTGGGGTGTGATCCCTACATTCTCCCTGTCCTCAGCCCTGGACTCAGCTCAGCAGGAGTTATGCCATGTAACATCTGCTCTTATTGTGAGATCAAAGATATACTGAAAAAACTAAAATAGGCACTCAGCCCAAAATACATTACAGCTGTGTTAAAATGGCCAGTGAAAGGTTTTGTAGTTCACTACACATGTTCACAGAAGTTTGACTAATAATGTGATTCAGGCCAAGAGATTGATAGGAGGGGAGAGGATTGCAGAGCATAAAATTTGCAATCATGCACAGGTGAAAAATGCAAATGATAAGATCTCAGAGAAAGCAGTTAGTGAGAGAAAACAAAATTATCTAAGAATTAAAACATAAATTAGAGCACTGACATCTGGGAAATAAAGACCCACATGAATATTAGGTGGTAAACATGGAACAGTTTGTCCCATATCTTAAGAACCAATATACAAGTCTGATGAGTGGGGTCCTTTTGTATACTGCTGCACACACTTTAAGGCTCAGTAACTTGTAAAGTACCTAAGAAGTCTTCCCTCAGATTTTTTTTTCCCTAACAAAACTTCAAAATATAGTCCAGTATATTTTTCACTCACTGCTTTGGTATCATAATGTGGTACAGTTTAAGAAACTGAATCAAAGAAAAAAAAAGAAATTTAGTAATATATATTGCATGTATTACTAAATACATGTATTTAGTAATAAATATAAGTAAAACCTTCCAAAATGATGGCCTTGTTGCCTTTTTAAAGTCATGGTCCAGGCCTGTTGCTTCAGCTAAGTAGAAAAGGACTGTAGGAAGGAGACACAGCTGAATTAGGGGTAGAAAAATATGTTCTATAACCATTACACGTTTACATCGTGGTTTATGGTGGTTGGTTAAATTATGTTTGTTGTATTTTAAAAGTATGCAGCTGATAAAAGCCTAATTGCTTTTAAAAGGCCTGGTTTTTGGAATAAACAAGCTCCCTTTTGCACCTGCCTAAGGACTCTGCATAGCTTCTTATTGCAACAAATACATGCTAATCCTCTGCTGCTTAGGACCTTGGCAAAAATGCCACAGAACACATGCTTTCCAAGACTTCCAGCCTGAGCAAAGCAAGCCCATGCATGTAGATTGTGAAGACTCTAAAAAGCTTCACCATCACTGCAGCATGTGTTTTAAATGGTCTCTAGTCCCCAGTAATCTATTTTCTGGTTTCCTTCCAGGCCTCTTCATTGCTATCTCCACATGCTGCAGAAATCAAGTACTTGTGTACGTGGGAGGTGTGGTGCAGCACGGATTTATCACGCCAAAACAGAGCACTCCTTATTGGAGGCACACTGCTAATACCTCTGAAAGGCTACAGGGCCTGCTAGAAGGGACCTAAATCATCTGCTGGTATTTATTTCAGCTCAAAGTTATGCATGCAAAATAGCCATAAAAAGGGTGGCTCGATGAATCTTTCCTGCCCTGAACTTGCACTGCACCTTCTAGCTGACCTGCTCTGGCTCAGACACATGGCACATGAGCTCTCCCATCCCTGTCCTCCTCCCTCCTCCTCTTCTCAGGGGCAAAAGAATGACAATGGGAAGCTCTCAGCTGCAAACCTGCCGTCAGTATCCTTTGAGATGTGCGATCCTCTGGTGGCCCAGCAGCGCCTGGCTGGCCCCTGCCCACTCCTTGGCTCAGATTTCCCATGCAGGGACACCAACCCTAGTGCCAGGATCCCTCTGGCAGCCCCAGTTGGGGGCCCTGAGCAGCAGCATTGCTGCTGCCTCGGGATATTTAGCCGAGCTTGAGGGGTTTGCTGTTCTCACCTCACGCCTCTGCCCAAAGCAGTTGTTACGACTCAGCCCAGATGCTTCGTTTCAGAGGCGAATGCTGTGATTCCTGTATACATTTGCTTTCTCAGCTTGTCAAGCACTTAAGTGCCTTTCATCTTGAAGTATCCTAAATGATAATATGCACTTATATAGCTTAAGCTCCTCAAATGAATGAGGTTCTTCATAAACACTTGGTAATTAGGTCTCACAACATCCCGACGAGCTGGGAACAGCGCTTTGCAGTGGTGCAGAGGGATGAGCTGGGGCTGTGAGGAGACAGGCAGGGTTCAGGCTGCCAGCTCCACTCACAAAGCTCAGTGGCCATGAGGCTCTGGGAGCTGTGTCTGCACCGAGAAGAGTTTCCCTTATGTCTACAAGGAAGGAGAACAGAAACCAGACTTTTTCCCAGAAATTACTCTCCATATGAATGAGGATAGTGAAAACTGAAAGGTTTCTGCTTCCTTAGTGCCTGCCCATTACCTCTGCCCAGAGCTCGAGGTGACCCAGCCCACCCCCTCGCCCCACTGCTGATGCTGTGGGTGGTGGGACAGGGACCCTGTCACCACTGCCACATCCTGAGGGGCAAAGACACTGGTCTTGGTCATCACAGCCTCCTGGAAATTCATGCCCATTTTGGCCAGGGAATGACAAGAGGTTTCTAGGCAAGTGTCAATTGACTTCAGATATGTTCTTGAAGGAAACGACGAAAAGAAATGTTGGTATGGTCAAGTGACCATTTCCCACCTGAAAACAATCCAGCCAAAGGAAAAAAGAAAAGTGCTAAACAGGTCTGCCCACAGACTTATCTTGCTCTGGCTCTTTCTTTTACCTTCCTTAGCATGGCTGTCATCTGTCACTAGCAGCTCTACTGTGGGAATTTCCTTTCTCTCTGACTTTTTTGTAGCACTTTCAGTACTGAGACAATCAGGAATTGTGTGTATCACAATTCTAGCTTTCAGCTAAAGGAAAGGACCTCTTCTGCAAGGACCTTCATTGTGTCTTCCACAATGTCTCTTCCAAATATGTAATGAAATCTGCTTGCTTGAATCAAAGAAATTGGCACTGCTCAGACCCATGCAGCTGCTACTTTTCCTCTAGCGGGTTCTTATACAACTTCCAGATACTGAACTCCCCTTTGTATGTGGCCTTCCTATCTCTTTGTTTCTGCCGCTTGTTTTTTAGTAACTCATAGGATTCAGGTATCCTGCTGAGGTATCATACAGTAATGTTGTTGCCTTTGTCCTATGAAGCCCGTGAAGAAATAAACCTACCCATTCCTCATTTTTCTGAAGTTACCCACTCCAGCAGTACAACAGGAGTGTGTTTTGCCTGCCAATGCAGTAAAACTAAAACAGCAATTAAGCATTGTGGGAAAAAAATCTGTCCCTGTGCTTTTCCCAACTCTCTTGCGGGTTTGCTGGTGCTGTCAAGGTGTGTTTTGGTGGCATGTCCTGCCTGCCCTCCTGCCCTGTGGGGGTGGCCCCCCTTGCTATTTGATTATTCTTTGCTGCATTTTTCAATCCAGTTTGTGCATTTGTTCTCCTGCCACCTCCCCCTCTTCATCTCCTTCCCTCTGTGCTGAGGGTTTTCCTGCCCTCTCAGCTTTGCTCCCCATTTCTGTTCATCTCAGCAAGCCCTGGGCCTGCCTCAGTCCCCAGCAGGAAGGGACATTACCCATGTCCCCTTGGCACACTCTCAACAGCAAAGTTGCACTGATGCTTTCCTTTACCTCTTTTCTCTCCCCCCCCTCTGTCTTGAGGCAAGATCTGTCTTTCCTTATATCAGAGAGTGTGAGCAGAGAGAAACCAGACTCAAGGCAAAATTCCCATTAACTTCAGTGGGGGCAGGATTTCACCTCAAGTGTTTCATGTTCTGGGCACTGGACAACAACATGAAAGGACTCCACACTTGTAAAACCTGAGACACCACAGCCATTCAAGCCAAGCAAATGCAGACACAGTTCCTGGTTCCCCCTCCAAGCCCCTCTCCACAGCCACACTTGCTCCTCCAAGACCTGTGAAGGTCATTAATCTCTCCTCTTAGCTGTTTATTGTTGCCATGTTGGCAGCTATTGCTGAGCGAGGAGTTACCCCTGCATAGCCTGAGCTGGGCTCTGATTGTTACTGCTGCTGTCCAGCACTACCTGGAGCCTTGTTGTCTTCCAAGTGTGCTCCCCTTCAGTCCAGCTTTCCCCATCTTGTCTGTGTTATTGCTACTGATGAGGTTTTTCAAGCCTCTTTGGCTGCTTCAGTCATTCAGGTTCCTCTGGCTTCCTTGGATACCCATTTTCCCAGCACTCCTGTGTCAAATCAGTGAATTTCTGAAATCCTGCTATATCTGCCTTGCTCTCCAGTTGCCTTCTGGTGATCTGTCTTCAGTTTCACCTCCACTGCTGCCCTGAGCACCAGCAGGCACCCCTCAGTACCCACATCTCGCTGCAGATCACGGCATTGCATCCTGCCTCATAGCTGGTCTGCCACTCAGGCACTGCCACTGTCCTGCAGTCGCTTTACCCTCAGCCCCCCTTATTGCTGCCAGCCACTGATCTATCCCAGCCCTGTGATCCCTCTGGCTGCTAACAGCCTGTCAGCTTACCCTGGGGTCCAGATTTTGCTGCTCATTGGTCTCTTGCTGAGCTGGTGTTTTGTTCCTGGGAGGATTGCTGCAAGAGCACTGTATTTCCAAGTAGACATCTCTTCTTGTCTGTGCAGTTTTTGCTCCTGGCTCTTTACTGTCATTCCTGCCTTTCACTTGTTTTGTAGGTACCCAGGGTAAGAGGTCCTGTGCTCAGATTCCCCTGGTACTGAATTATTTGAATTTTGCTGCACTGCATTACAACCTACTGTCTGAGAATTGTACCTTGCATTTCATGATCTCAGTTCTTGCTTGAATGCCTTCCACACAGCCCATTTTTTAGAAAGAGAGGTAACAATTTAACATGGCCATGTAGTTAATGCCTTTAAAATGGAAGAAATCAGTTCTGACTCTGGTTTGGGCCTGGTATTTTCCTGACCTCATCACTCAATGGTCACACTATTTGATGTACATCAGCTGAGCATTCTATTCTGGCTGGCAGAGATACTTACTGGCTTGCCTGAATGTTCATCTCCTGGTGCCAGTCTGCTGGGACTACTGCTCTGCCTATTGCTGTGGTCACAGATGGTCTCTTACCAAACAGCAGCAGGGAGTTTCCTTGGCACTATTCCTTCTACAAGTGACCATGGGCTGCCTTACTCTCTACAGCACCTGGAGCTCTCCAGTACTTTGTTAGATACCTGGACATGAAATATGGTTTCATCATATGTTAAAAACTATTTATTTTCCTCAGAGAAATGCAGCTTGGGAGTTGTTCTAAGGACAGTATCTTATTTTCCACTGTAGTATTAAAAAAAAAAAAAAAAAAGTCATGTAGTTTCTTCATGTAATTACATATGTCATCAGGACTTCTCTGGGATACTGGCAATGCTCAAAACCTCTAAGATGAATTAATGGACCTAAAGAAAGTAGAGGAGAGAAACTCTTCTCTTGGTCTTGCTCTACCCAACAGTATGCTGAGACTCTGTTATCAAATGCCCAAGGCTGCTGAAATTTGCTCTGTTTTGTTCACAGTTGTCCTTCTGTGGCAGCAGGCTGGAGCTCTGGTTGCCCCAGAGAGACTGAAGCCCCCAAGGTCTCCCTGTGCTTGTCCCTGGGCTTGCCAGAGTGAAGACAGCTGCATGTCTGTACAAATGGTCAGATTTCTTCTTTTGGTTGGGGCTTGTCAATCAGTGTCCTTCAGAAACCAGCAGACATCAGATGCAGAGGATTAACGTCAGGCTAATTTTGCCCTGATGTTCTCCTCCTGACCTTTGTGCTGAGGTTGCAGAATGCAGACACACATTCCTACTGACTTCCTCTGTCCCACAGCTCTGTCTGCAATACCCCCAAGATGCTGGTGCTGCAGCACCTCTCTGGCTGGCTGGATGCCCAGGGGCATTTCTGCCAAGCTTTACTTGCCAGGAGCTGTGTTGGCTGAATGGCTCATCCATCTCACTGAGCCTATTGCTGCAGCACAAGAGGTGCACGCTCTTCCTACACTATTAGGTGTAATCATATCACTTAGTCATTCTTTTCAATATTCACTTTACCTGCCTTCAGACAGTGGTAGATGCTGTTTTCTCCCTGCCTCAGGCAGATCCAGACTCCTTCTGGCATTGGAGGGTGAATGACGCCTGTTTCTGCAGACCTGCCAGTCCTTTATCACTCTCTTGTAAAAACAAATGGTCTGCAGCTTTGCACTCATGGGTGCACTCTGTGGAGCAGGGCAGGGAGACCATCTCTAGCTTCAGCCACATCGTAGGCTCTCAGAGGCTGTGATCCACAGGGCCTTCCTCCCTCGAGGATCATTTAGATACTGCCCAGAGCTCACCCTTCCTCCCATGTCCAGCAGAAGCAGTGGGTGATCCTTGTGACAACAGTTCTGTCTTTAGCCATCTCAACAGCCTCCTTTATTGCCTTACTATCCACAGAATGGGTTTGTGACCCAGATCTTGTTGGCTTTTCTCTAACTAATCCAGCTGTTCTGCAGTGCTCCATTCGCCTAGTTGCACCCACAACCAGAAAAGGATTTTTATTCCAGGCAGTTCAGAAGAGGACAGACAGCTTTCCCTGGTGTCCCTTATCTGTTCTGCCCTTGTGTCCATTTTTTTCCCAGGGCAGTTTTGTGGCTCTCACTATTTTGAGGCATTTAAATATGGTTTAGAACTGTTTCTTTCACTCATCATTCCTGCAAGGTGGAAGCACATATCTCACAAATGACCATCATTAACCAGGGAATATTTAACATCTCCAAATTCGTAGATTATGCCAGATTTCTCATCTGTGTAGTATAAATCTCAATTTTCTTCTTGAGCAGTCTCATCTGCCTGGAACAAGCCATTTGTCTGACACTGTTATCCACTGGTTCTGTGGTTTGGATATTACTCCTTGCTAAAGTCTCACTCACTCCTTGTTAGCTCCTGTGTGTGTTGAGAGCAAGAGTAAGTGAGTAAATAAAAAAGCTTTACCCTCATTTTCATCTTTTCATGGCTATGCCCATGGCTCAGTACATGCCTCTCACTCAAACTATCTCTACTGATTCTTTACCTTCTGTAGCTACTCTTGGAGCCTATTTGTTAATCCTACAACCTACTAACAGCACGTCTCAAGTGCTGGGGCCAAAGCTGGGAAAATAAATGCAACGATATACAAAGCTGTTGCACCTGTGGCAAACACTGAGCCATGTGCACAGAGATTGACCCTTTACTGCCTTCTCCAAAATACTCTGCTTTGCAGGCTGCTTTCCTCCCTCAGCTTCCATGCAGGTTCATATATCCAATGTCTAGCTCAGGACCTCCTACCAGCATGACCTCCTACCTTGAAATCACTCATTTTATTAAAACATTCCTCCAAGGTAGTCTGGGTCTGTTTCACAAACAGGGAATCACAAATTCCAGAAGTTCAACTCTTTACTCAGGGGGAAAAAAAAAAGTTAAATTAATTTTAAAAAGAACCCTTTTTGGATGAAAGCAAGCAATATGAAGGAAGTGAAGAATATTTTATATCTATATGATAGGAGAAGAGAAAGCTTTAGATGTTCAGATAAAATGGCAGATTAGAAAGTCAAACATTTCTGATTTCTAATATAAAACCAGGATAACAACATTTCCTTGGGTGGAGGGTGGGGGGTGTTGGAGGGTGTAAAGGAGAGTAGGAAGGGAATGCTGGGACATCAAGGAACTTGTAAATATTTCATAGAGTAAAAGCTACTTCCATTAGGCTCTTCTGTTTACTTCATCCAGGCAACACAGGTGCTTGCAGATCCCACTCCAAATGCATGTCTTATATCAGGGCAGAACCTGCTGTTATCTTGAACTAATAGAGCTCTGTCTGTCTACTGTAATGAGGAAAAACCACAACTTCTTAGAAACATATTTTGGAAAAGTAAATAAACAAAGAAATTGTAACCTCAAAGGGAGTTCTAAAGTCTCAGTGGACAAGAAGGCTGAATACCAGGTTTCTATAATTTCTATTATGCATTTTTCTAAGTAGCAAGAAAAAAAATACAAATTTAAAATAAAAACTATCAATAACATAGAAAGAGAAATATGGTTGAGATTGAAAGATTTGTGTCAACATCTGGACTTGGTGCTTGAAAACTAGGTGGCTGAGGTCATTCCACTTTATAAACCCAGCCTATGAACAGTATACACAGCCTATGAACAAGTGAAAAACCTGGAGACACATAAACAGTGTATTTCATTCCTGAACATTGAAATAACAAAAAGGGCAGAGCCAAAGGGTTCCTCTCAGCATATGCACTTTAAATATATGTGGAGGGCCTATATGACACAGAAATAGTAACACTGGAAATACAGAAAATGAGACTGAGCAATATTTATATTACCTTTTTTTTTTTTTACAGGGGTGAAGGGTTAAATTTGTTTAAGGATAGGCTGATTTGGTCAAGGATATGAGCTCCATCACCTTTCCAAAGCTCTCTGAACAAATAAAATTAGTAAAATCCTTTCATAGAAACAAATGTTTAGTGTAATCTGAAGCCATTTCTCCCAGTAAACATATTTACTTATTAAAGCAAGTAAGAATACCCTTGCTTTATGGTCAAAACTGAAATTAAAAAATTAAATGGACTGTTCCTCCAAATCTTTGGCACCCTTCTCTCCCATGCACCTTCTTGTCCAGCCAGGAGGTCAGAGCTACCCAGCAGTGCACAGGCATTAATTGTGACAGCAATTAGCAAATCTGCTCTGCTCTCCACATGGAAATGGAGAGCTGTTTCTGCAGCCATATATTGGCCTCACGCTTTTTGGGTGAAATTAGCAGCCACAAGAAGCTTAATGGCAGCTCTACAAGTGCAAAGTTCTTCACCATCTCGAAACCCAAAGCCCATGTCTCAAATCCGGTGATGTTTCTGAGCCAGCCAGGTGTGAATGCACCAGTGCAATGCTCTGCAACAGCCAAAGGGACAAGCAGCCTGCAAGAGCTCTTAGGAGAGAAGCAGCAGGAGGACCAGAAGTCAGTGTGCCACTGCCTCAGCCCTCAGGGCTCCTGCTTCTTGAGTGGTGCAAGATGCACCAGGGCCCAGTGATCTCATTTCAGAGAGTACACAGCGGAACTGCAAAGAATAAAGGATGCATGATGCAGATCAGAGGTCTGGAAAAGCATTTGTAGAAGGAACCTGCTGTGGCTAGGATTTTCAATTTCAGAAGTGAAATTATTCCTCCTTTATATGTCTGTAATGGAAATCTGTGAAATTATGAATAGTTTGTGGGAAAAAATAGAGGAAATTAGATGTTATTTGTCACAACAGAATCAGAAATTGCCAAAGTGCTTATCCAACAGCATTGTTTCCAAGTTTGAAACAATCAAACATCAGCCCCTTTTCTTACAGCTCTTAATTACTCTCTGAAATCTGTCATCACAGGATAGGGCTGAAATAATAGCTGAGTGAAAAAATAAATTGATTTGTTATTTGAAATTGAACACTATCATAGCTGATATGTAAATCTATGTGTTATGAGCCCAGTGCTTCAAACTGAACTATGTATTGCAAACTTCCTTAAACACTGTTACAAAATGGGAGGGTGCTAGGAATCTCATCCTGTAGTTGCCCCTTTCTCCATGGAGCTCTAACATGGCCTAAAACACACTAGGGACAGGACTGGGGGCTGAAGGGGCTGGGTCTGATCCAATTTCCTGGTTTCTGTATTCTTAAGAGAGTTATGGGCAGGTGGCCAGGCAGTGTGCAACCATGTGAGCATCTTCATGAATATAGAGTCACTGATAGCTTGGAGTTGTGACAAAGGAGTGTAGAGGAAGATCACACCTGCAGACCTGATTCCTGGGGACTTGGGCACTTATCCTTCATGGGGGATTTCCATACAAACTCAGCTTAATTCACTAGTCTGAACATGAATGAACAGTGATGATGGTATCCTTTTGGGAGATGCTTATGACCTTCACCTATCTGATGACACAAACAAGGAACATGCCAATGATTTGCATGAATCATAACACAAAGTACTTAGGTCTGTTCCACCAAAATTTCCCACAAAGCAATATTGATCTGAGGTTGTCTTTAAAATAAAAAATCTGACCACTTAGGCTTAAAAGGTCTTTGTCAACCTTGTCAACAATAATTAGAAGCTCTTCTCCCTTCTCTGACCCATGTTTGTTTAGTTGCATAAAATGACTTTGAAACAGTGCCGTCTTTCTGCCAGGTCAGACCACAGCTCAGATAGCAGCAGCTCTGTGACAAATAAATCTCTCAGGAATCATGGAGCAGAAAGCAGATGAGAGATCATAAATGGGTGACATCATAAAGTATGTTACCAAATTGCGATAACTTTCAATCCTGGCAGTGGCACCCAGTGGACAGCCAATGTGATTTCATGCTAGTCTGGGCTTGCAGATGATACAGAGAGGGCCAACCTCTGCAACATAAGTTAATCTAATTTACATGCACCACTCCTGACTGGGCCAAAGACAAAGTAGAAGAATGGAATGACACAGAGAACTTTTAAGGAAAGAGAAAACCTTTCACATGTTGAGGACTAGTAGCAATCAAAACCTGTTCTTAGCTGATGGCTGTGCTCATTTCATATCATACACAAATTGGACCAGCACAGCCCAGATGGCTTTGCTTTAGGTGTCTGAACAAAACCAAGGACTTACAATGTCACAAAAGCCACAAGGCTTTATCCTGATGACGCTAGTTCTTCAGGCCAGAGCTGATACCCTGGCTGTGGGACAAGGAGGAGAAAGCTGGACCCTCACTGAAGTTTCTTGCTGGTTGGGCAGAAAAACCTGTCCTTCAGCATGTTCATTTCAGCTCAGTTGTACATGGCCCCTAAGTCCAGCAAGGAGAAAGCCTTGGACAGAAAAAGAAATATTGTTCTGTTCATTTTCTTCAACATGTCAATCTGTTTTGCTGTCTCATACATTTGTAGAAAAATTTCTGCCATTTTTTCCAGGCAATTTGTCACTTGAGACACATATTTTCATTCTTTGAATTTTGACAGTCATTTCAATAGTTTCAACACTGAGAAAACATTTCCATAACATCACAACGGAGTTACATCTTCCGTTTTCAGATTCAGTCTAACAATTTATCAGAGCAAATCTTTCATAAGATTTCTGAGTGATTTGTTTTTGCTTCATGAAAATATTTTCTGATTTACAGGTTCAACATTTATGCTAATGTTGCATTTCAGACACTATCTGCGTGGTGGATGCTTCCACATTTTCCTTCATGGGTGAAAACTGGTGACAATAGGAACTTTAGCTATTTGTGCTTTCTCAAAAAAAGGTCCTTGTACAGGAAAAAAATGTCCTGTATTTCCAGTGAACATACTTGCTTAATATCTGTGCTCACAAAATGCACATTCCTTCCCTGGCCAGAAAAAACCCTAATGGAAGAAATTCTTCAGGAGGAAGGAGGTGGGTTACTGTAACTCTCTTGAGTTGTGTAAATGTGTCATGTGCAATTTTGGCTCAATTTTTAAAAATTTTAATCACATTTTAATTTTTTCCTTTTTTTCTCCCAAAATTCTTGTTATGACAGCTTTTATATTTTCATATTAAGATTAATTTCCTTCCCATTTCTTAGTATTCCCTGGAGACAACAAAACAGCTTGACTACCATTAAACATGTCTTTTACACTGGAGCCCAAATGTTTGATTGAGTTGGTTTTTTCAGTGACTTAATCACCTAATCGTTGAGATTCTATTTCTGTGATAGAAATTGTCAGTGAGTTTGGAAGATCAGTTTCATTGCTGGAGACTGGAAATAATCTCCTTCCAAATGACATAAATAGTTGAACAATTCAGGAAAAATATGCCCTGAATGTACATCCAATGCAAACTTTGGCTTAAACAAGCCAGAACATCATGTCTGTTTTTCTTTAAATTCATTTTTGTAGAATACTAAGTGTCTACTTGAGTTATATTTTAAGATTATGACATTATTAAAATTGTGCTTTTGTGCATATATGCTCAAAGCCACATTTATGATTTTTTTCCCCAAGCGTAGTCTTATATTGCTTAATGTTGCAAACTGCTCATTTTTAAACAGATGCAATCGATATCACAATCTTCCAACATCTGCAGTACAGAAACAGAGAGAACCTGGAGGGTTGAGGCTTTCCAAAAGGAAATATCATGAGATGAAAGTGAATTAATATTTGGAAACTAGATCTCATATATTTTTCTCAAAGATGGATTCTAGATAAAATCTCATCAGTCTTACTATTTCTATTTAAATAAAGTATGTTCTTTAATGGTTAATAACAGCAACACTCCGAATCTATGTATTAGTATACATTCTATGTTTTAAATTGTTTTTGTAATTGCTGGTTGGTGAGTGTATATCAAACCTGACAAACTAGACTAGTGCTCACTCAGCTCCTTGGTTTGGCTGGAAGGAGAGCCAAAACATATTCTTGAAACTGAAGGAGAAAACCTGAGGTGTGGCACGGAGCAAGAGCAGAGAGTAGATGTGCTCCATAAAAAGGTCCTTTGCCTGCTTTTCTAGTAGTATGCACATTTAACACACTAATGTCTTTGGAAGTGGTAATTTTATGGCAAATCCAAGGATGTAAACACCCAAGTTATGTTCCAGCACTAACAGCAGAAAAAAGCCTTGTCATAATGCCAGGAATTCTCTTGGAAACTCTTTGGGTGAGGACTTTGGAAAGGTAACTGCTGCTGAGGAGAAGGAGGAGGTTTGTGGCTGTGTGGTGAAGGTGCTGCTTCCCCACTGCCCACCAACCTGGCCTTGCAGACTGTAATATCAGGCATTCTGAGCAAACCCAAGGCAAAGGCATGGCAAACTCAGCATCTGAACAGGAGATCCAGTGACTTTAACAGTACCGCCATTTATGGGACCTTTTCCTACATGATTGCTAGGAAATCAAAGGCTGGCCCAGTGGAAGGCAGCCTGACTCTGTGCAGCCCTTGTCTGCATTGAGTGGTGGGGGTGAGATGCCTGGGGTCCTGCTCCATGCAAGAAGTGAAGGGGAGAGAGGAGTGAGGTCCTGAGAATGAAGATACAAGTGAAGCAGACATTGCTGCTCACCATCACAGCAGGTCTGGGTGTGGTTATTACCATGAAGAGCTGCCTGGGAGCTTGGCTAAGCTCTGCTGGCAGTGGGAGCAGCAGCAGCACTACCTGGAGAAGTGCAGTGCACAGCACTTCTGAAACTCCACCTTTGGAATTAAACTCACTGCAGGATAAAAATTCACGAATTTCAGGCTTTGATATAGTTTGACATAGAATTTTATGGTGACCTTAAAAGGGTGAGGCTGAAGGGATGGGTCAGGCAGGTGGGTACTTCTCCAGATCTGTACAGCCCATTCTGTGGCTAAAAATCTAAACAATTACAATTTTGATACAGCCAAACAGATACAGGATTGTTCTCGCTTTCTGTAAAATAAATTCACTACCAGACTGAGACATTGTATGCCAAGTTTCAGACTGGAGTGCATTTTATGGCTGAGTTATAAACCCCTGGAAGAAGAGGTTTGCAATGTAAATGCTGACACAGCCAGAGCTGTAACAGAGTGAGAGGTATTGCAATGATATCTCATTTACCTCTAGCAAGGAGCATATAAGGAAAAAAAATAATGTGTTCCTGCTGCTACAGATCATTTAATAAGTAAAAATTATCTCTGATTTTATTTGATAGGTTAAAACTACAAAGGCTGTGCATTGATTAAGCAAGAGTAACAAGTCTGTATATTCCTCTGCACCTCAAGCTTTACCTATGTACGTGTGATAAAACATTTATTTTAAATTTGTTAAAAACAATTTTACAGAAAAGGAAAATTTAGAAAGAACAGAAACGCATAACAAAAGGTAAGCAAAGCTACAGCAGTTTGTTGCAAATGACTGCAGCCCTCTCAAAAGGTGACTGTTGCATGTGATTGAGGACCCAAATAGTACTCGGTGCTGCCTTTTGTCCAGATATGAATAATTTACAGCAGAAACCCCAGAAATACTCTGCTGCAGCATGACATCTGCTTAACTGAGCAGGAAATACTTGCATTAAACCAGCAAGTTAAAAATGGCAGGACAGTCATTCATAGATAATCTGAAGAGCAGTCTGGAAATTTTGGCCACTGACCGCCAGTCTCTGCCACTACCCACAACTGCAGCATTGCTGGGGATGTGCATGGTGCAGAGCTTGCTTGGTCAAGTTGTCTATAGGTTGGTCCTGTGTAAGAAGCAGTGCCTACGCCTTGGCATTCTGTGCTGCAACCTCTCTGATGTCCATTACTGGGTCTGGTTTGGCAAGCTGCACTGCAGAATAAACCTTCTAATTCTGAGAAGTGGTTTTTCAGGCACCGCTGTAATTTCTGCATGAAATATGTTCAGCCTTCTGGAGTGGACAAATAAGTCTATCCATGCAATGTACAACATTTTCTTCTGTCCTTTATAAAACTGAAATGATTAAAATAATATTTCAGGAGAAGATTTTGCTCTCCTTACTCCAGTGTGCTTTGGCAGTCCCCATGAAGTGAATAGTTTCTCCAAATTCAGTGGAATGCCTTTTGGATGAAGATAGGGCTCACGGTGAATTTAGCTGGCCTGCTGCTGCTGCAGGAATTCAGGAACACACTCTTACACATTTTACAGGAAAAATTACATAAATGTCCAATGACAAGTATATACTCTTGACATTGTATCCAAGAAAAACTATTGTATACATGAAAGAATGTGTCTTTTTGGCACTAGTTGAAGTAAGAAAAGTCAAGAATTTATGGTCTGGGCCCTTTTAAAGTCCTTACATGATGAGACCAAGCAACAGTTTCTGAGCATTTTTGCAACACTTCCCTGTATTGGTCCTCTTCCCTGTCCCCTTACCAACAGTTCTGTACAGCTTTCTGAGTGTCCAATTGAACTATGAGATTATGATAGATCCTACATTTTTCTGCTTAGGCACAGGAATCAAACTGAAAAACTCAAACTGATTTTCTTTTTTGTAATTTGTTTATTTCTCCTCCTACAAAGCAAAGGCAGTCTTTGCTCTGTAATTTAATGTCCGCCTCTTTTTCCACCAGGTTGGTTTGGTATTTCCTTTGCAGACCTCAATTGTTGGCATCAAAAACTTGGCCATTTCAGCTCTACTGAACTAAAACTTGGCAAGCAGGTTGTCAGCTAGCATTTAATTTATTCTACTAAAGTATCTTGCTTTTTATGAGTAATCTATGACCAGTCTTTATCCCTGCAATCCTCACAGTTCTAGGTCTCCTGAAAGTGAATCACTGGAAGCAACTGGCTTGAAAATGCTGCTGAATACCCTCACAAACACATGAACCAGAGACTGCAGAGCCCAAATTCTGTGCCAAAGTGCAGTTATTGTTCTGTCTGTCTGTCTGCCTGCCTGCCTGCAGGCAGCCTTTCTTAATGCTTCTCCATGTCAGACCAAAGTCTTTCGGCAGAATCTGAAAGGTAGTCCTTACCAAAGTCAGAAGGCCAGAGAAACAAGAAGGTACAGAGTAAATCTCTCCTGGTGCAAGATTTGGGCTAGGTCACCTCAGTCTCTGGCAAGGTGTTTCCCATTAGAAAAGGAGGCATAACATAAAGGAGTTTCTACTTCCAGTAATATACAGGAGATCCTACAAACTAATTATGTTTAAAAATGGTGGGGTCCGAGTGTAGAGAGGCCTAGACAAAGCACCATAATAGAAAGCTCAGCCTAACCCAGAGCAGTAGCTTGCAGCCAGAAGAAGGCATAAGACAAAGAGGCTGTGTTGTAGGGCAGGTGAGTTAGGAAGTGGGAAAAGCCCTTTACCACTGCCTGTAAAGATAAAAGTGTAAACTGTATCCAAGTGCACTTCAGTGCTGATTGTCAGGAGTGAAGAAAAATAGCTCTGAAAGCTCCCTGTGAGCAAAAGAATGAATAGGTTTCACAGAATCACTGAATATTCTGAGTTGGGATGCACCCACAAAGACCATTGAGTCTAAATCTTAAGTGAATGGCCTGTTCAGGGATCAAACTTATTACCTTGGCATTATCAGCAGCCTTAAGCTTAGTGATAAGAGACAGTCCTGACCTTTCCTGACCGGCAGCTGACATTCCTCAATGTGTGGTGTCTCCAAGTGTGGGTTGACAGTCACTCAGCCCTCTTTCTGGGTGGGTACATCAGGGTGGCACCACAGCAGCATGGGGAGCTCACTTTATGTGGACAAACCCTCTGGTAGCCAGCCCTGCTGCCGTGGCCAAGTGCAGCACATTTGTCCAGAGGCAGCTGGTAATTAAAACCTGGTCCAAGGGGGGTAAAAATATATTTAAAGCCAGGAAAAATAAAATAAGTGCATATTTGTCAAAAAATATGGGTAAAATAAGGTGGAGCTGCTCAAAGGAGTATAGCTAAGGATGATGATATTTAGATTTCTTCCTCAGAAATCCATGGAAGGGCAAGTGCAAGTGCCCCATCTCTGGCCCCATCACCTCACCAAGGCTATGGAGTTGGTGGGAGCTGGATTCTCTTTGGAAGAGCAGGGGGGAAGAGGGGAAAGTCTTCCTGACTATGATCTCAACATAAGATTCCTGGGAAATGCAGCAGACACTGTCTGATTTCCTGGCAAACCACACATACAGGTAATAGCAGTTTTTAAAGGAAGGCCTTCTCCATACCAGCCCATTTTGGAGGGGAAGGAGGTACTCAGAGCACTGTGGTTTAACTGCTGGGCAGCAGCTCCATTTTTGGAATGAAAGCAAGGAAAGGCTGCTTGGGTTCATGGTGCACCTTAAGTTCTCACTGATTGACATGGGAAAAACTGTTCAAAGCCTACTATGCCAGGATGGATGACATTATTTTTCTGAACCCCGTTGCAGGGTATTCTCTTGGGATAGGTGGCATACCATCTGACTCATCCACTAGTAGGGTGTGCTGCTAAGTGACCACAAGTTAAATAAACTTGAATTCCTCAGTCATGACTGAGGGATAATGAAGAAAGTTCCCTTCAGCTCTGCAAGTAGCTTCTGCAGGTGTTGGACATCTGGAATTCCCTCAGCTCCCAAAATCTATTAACCATGGAGAACAGACTGAGTAGATTATTGTGGGTTTGGATGAAACAAGAAATCGGAGACCTTTCTGATGAACAAACACTGCTCCTAAGTGCTTGCTACAATCACTGTTCCAATGCTAAATCGCTTCTCTCTAGAAGTTACCACAAAGTCTTTGCTTTTCATGAAAACCATATAAGCAGAACAAGTTACCTGGTCAGGACAGTCCATATAAAACACTCAAATAAATTCTCAGGCATGTGAGTCATTTATTTCTTCATATGTCAGGAAAAGAGAATACATGTATAAAGCCACATAATTGTGTAAAGATAACGTGTGCTGAAATTTAACAAAGCATGTTATTTTTAGTAGTTGCGGATCATAAGTGGACATTTTACAGAGAAACCTACAAAAGCTAGTTGTGCTTTCTGGTAGTAATTACCTCCCACAAATATGACTCACTTCTGCAGTTTAAATGCAATGGTTTAGTGTCCCAAAATCAACAGTTTTATAAATAAATCTCTGAATCACAGACTGAATGCCTGGAGTGTTTAAATATTTCTTACTGGCCTGGGAAGTAGTTTGCATTTAAGGTTTTCTTCATAACAAATTCCCAGTGAGAAGGATTGACACCAAAAGGGACAGAATACAGACAAAGTAGGAAGGCTGCAGAGGTATAGGCTGCTCCGGAGGTCTCGAGCAGAATAGCATAAACTAAGTTTCCTCAGTCTTAAGTATTTCTGCTGACAAGAAGTGGAGTTACCAAGCTAGATGTGAATAGGACCCAGGAAGGAATTAAATTTTCCTGTTTCATGGCATCCTCTTCTACGCAAAGTGTGCCAGGAGCTGAAGTTGCCTTGCTCCATGCAGAACTGGGGGGACGGTTTCAGGTCTCCTGAGGGTCCAAATCATCTCCATAAGAAGTGAGGAATGACCATAAAAGAAGAGGCCTCTCCTCAAAAAGCCAGCAAGGCTAAAAAAGAAAATAATTTCACTTTCCAAGATAATTGGATTTTATGTCGTGAAAACTACCTTTAACATACTAGTTAATAACTATAGTTAAGTTGTAGTTAGGGGTTTTTTAAAATGACATGAGGTTTTTCGCCTGGATGCACTCAGGTTTGCTTCCTGCCTGACGTTTAGCACAGAAGTGCTCCTGCAGGAGGGCGATCGCTGCCGTTGCGGCGCATCCGCGGTCCCACCGGGAATGTGCTATACGGTCGAGGGAGCAGAGCTGCATCAGGCATCCTCCGTCCTGCCTGCTGCTGCTGCTCAACATCAGCTTTCAGCTCTTTCTGGGTTCGCTCCCTGCTCTGCAGCTGTTCCCGCGGCCGGCCTGTCTGCCTGGAATTGGCAGGGCGCGGGGAAACACATCGGCTCTGCGGCCGCCAAGGGCCGGCCGTGCCAGGACGCGGGGCCGGCTCCGGCCGCTCCTCCTGCCCCGCCGGG
>VZTN01036891.1:0-18718 GCA_013400515.1 Erpornis zantholeuca
TCAGGAGAACATTTTGGGTCTGAAATCTCAGATTTGTGGGATGAACATGAGCGTTTTCCCGCATTTTCCACCTGCAAACTCCCTGGAGTGAGACCAGCCCCGTGGCTGGCCTGGGAGAGCATTTGGGAATCTGGCCAGGATGTGGAGCAGGGAAAGAGGTAAACAAGGAAAGGGAGCAGCCAAATAAACAAGGGAAGTTTGGGATTGGGTTTGACACCATGGCCTGGCTCCAGAGTATCCCAGCATCCTGGGAAGCAAAGGATCCGTCACGGCCGCAGCCTGAACCTGGCACTTTTCCCGATTGGAAACACATGGACGCTGTCCCTTCTCCATTCCCTGGTTTTATGACAGTTTGGAATTAGGCTGGTGCGGGGTTTCCTTGCCTGCTCCGTCTGTCTGGGGCTAATTCCTGTTAATTGTGGGACAAAACCTATGGAAGCACAGCATTCCTGCTCCTGGATAATTGCAGAGATCTTGTTAATTGCAGGCCAAACCCCATGGAAGCCCAGCATTCCTGCTGTGGGATTCCAGCGGGAATTGCGTGGGGGAACCCACACTCCTGCTCATCCCACCTCTCCCTTCCCTGGGTGATCCTGCTCCCGGAAGGAGAATTAAAGGAGAAGGGATGGGGCAGGAATCGGCATTCCAGGCTTTGGAGAAGAGCTGAGGCTGAGCCTGGCTAAGGAAATACACAACAAAGAGCTGGAGCAGGGGAATCCAGGGATTTGGGAATGTCGAGGCGAAGTGAGGAGGAGCAGGGCTGGCAGCACTCTCTCCTCAGTGGAGCAGGGATTGGGAATGTGTTGGATTCTCTGCTTGGATGGGGCTTGGAGCAGCTTGGGAAAGAGGGAGCTGTCCCTGCCCGGGGCACGGGGTGGGAATGGGATAGGTTTTAAAGTCCTGCCGTCCCAAACCATTCCAGGATTCCATGATGCCGCTTGGAACATGGCTCCACTCTGGAAGCAGGACACAGGGAGCTCCTGTTAAATGATCCTGGAGCAGAGGGATGGCTGGGAAACGCCAGGAGCCTTCCTGAAATCCCTGGAGATGGGGCCTTAAAATGACAGCAGGGGCAGGGGAAGGATCATTCCCAACAATTCTATTATTCCTGCTCCTGAGCACTTGGGAATATCTCTATGGAATTAGGGCCTCGGGCTGGAGACATTTTCCATGGAATCACAGAATCTGAGACTGTGGTTTGGGCTGGAAGAGACCTTAAAGCTCATCCCATTCCAGGGACAATTCCACTATCCCAGGATGATCCAAGCCCCCAATGTCCAGCCTGGCTTTGGACACTTCCAGGGATCCAGGGGCAGCCACAGCTTCTCTGGGAATTCCATTCCAGCCCCTCCCCACCCTCCCAGCCAGGAATCCCTTCCCAATATCCCAGTTTAAATCTCCCCTTTTTCACTTTAAAGCTGCTGCTCTGTGTCCTGTCCCTGCAGGAGGATCCCTCCCGGATCAGCTCCAGGATCATTCCCAAGGATCTCCCCAGGCTTGGCTCCCTCCACATCCCCCCAGTTCACCCCAGGATCCAGGAGCTGCGATCCTGCAGGATATGCTTCGCCGGAGATCCCGGGATGGGGGCAGCTCCGATCCCACCTGAGCTCCCACTCCCTTTGGAGAAGGGTTCATTCCCGCACGGCAGAGGGATGCGGGAATTTTCTGGGATGCGGGAATTTTGCGGGATGCGGGAATTTTCCCGGCTGCAGCCAACTCAGCGGGGAGCTCTGAGATATTTGCTGCCATCTACGGCCAATCCCAAATAGTGCAAAAGCCGGGAGAGAAACGGCGCTGGCTCCAGGCTGGATTTTCCTGGGCTGCGAATGGGGAATGGGGAAGCAGGGAGGAGCTGCCTCCAAAAACTTCCTAGGAATCTTTTCCCATGGAAAACTTCCTATCCCAGGATCCACAGGACACTCAGAGCTCACCAGGAACGGGGATGAAGTGCAGGGATGAGGGAGGAGTTTCCCGGGATAACCTGGGATTGGGAATGGCGCTGCTCCGGAGGGGACACACCTGAAAGGCTTTGGAAAACATTCCTGCCCTTTTCCTTCCTTCTCTTTTCCCTTTTCCCTGTTTCTCCAGAGCAGATGCCTGGAAAACTCCCAGTTCTGATGCCGTTTCGCCGGCATTTCCCAGGGAATTTGCATCCCCCGTCCTGGCCCAAATTCCGGGAACAAGTGAGCACCGGGGATTTGGGATGGGAGCACTGGGATTTGGGATGCGAGAACCGGGAATTTGGGATGGGAGTACGGAATATTTGGGGTGTGATCAGCAGGGATTTGGGATGTGAGCACCGGGATTCGGGAGCTGTGCAGGGAGCGGGCGATGCTTCCTCCCTCCCAGCGAGGCAGGAGAGCAGTCCCGTGTGGAATTCCCAGGAATGCCAAGCGCTGCTCTCTGTCCTGGCAGGATCCCGAGGCCGTGGAGCCGCAGCTGCTTCCCTGCCATTCCCTGCTCCCCGAACTCTGGATCGGGGATCCCCCTCGGGATGCTCCCAGGAGCTGCCTCCTCCCCCTTTCCTGAGCCTCGGGAAAGCTGAACTTTTCCAGGAGAATGCCAGGAACAGGGATTTGTGTTCCTGAGAAAGCCCAGCAGGGCTGGGACACCCCTTTGGAGCCAGCCCCAGGATGGTCCCTTTTCCTGCCTTTTCCCACTCCAAATCCAGGCTCTGGGAGCCTCTGATGTCCGGGAGAATCCTGTGGGAAGCACAGACCTCAGCTGGGACATTCCGGTGTGGAACTGCCCTGTTTAATCCCAGAAATCCGGGAAACTGGAATGGGATTGGGTGCCGGGATGAGCTCCAGAGCCCCAAGGAAACATCCCATCCTTCCAGCTTCCATGGAAAATGCTGGATCAAGGATCAAGGATCAGCTGCAGGGAGAGACCGGCTCCTCCGCAGGACCCCTGAGCCCTCTTCCCGTGGGAAATTCCCACATATTCCTGCTCCTGCTGTGGGAATTTTGGCATGTCCGGCCTCACAGCATGGCTGGGGTGTTTCCCTTTATCCCAAATCTTGGCAGAGCCAAAGGAAGGTTTGTGGATTCCCTCTCCCTCCTCCCGAGTCATCCCGAGATATCCGGGTTTGTAACTCAGCTCAGCTCTTTATTTATAAGGGAAAAGAATTTGGGATGTGGAGTCCGGGAATTCAAAGGGAGCTCGGGCACAGCTCCCAAGGATCATCCCTGATCAGCCAAGGTGTTCCCGGATCCCACACGGAATTCCCAGCACAAGAATTCCTTTGGGAAAAGCAATGGATGCCAATGCTCCCTGCCAGCAAATCCAGGAATCAGCTTCCTCCATCTCATCCCACCAGCCTAGCCTGAGGATTCCAGCTCTGCGGGAATTCTGGGAAAGCTGGAAAACGCCTGGATGTAAAAATCCCACGGATGCTAAAAGTTTATGGGAACAACCGAAAAATCCCACTCAGGTTCTGAATCCCATGGGAGAATAAAGCATTGGGTGGGAAATCCCTGAACTTTGCTTCGGATTTGGAAAGGAAGATTTCCGTTGTCCTTGACCTGGGATTTGTTCCCAAAGCTCTCGGACGCCTATGGAGAGGAGATTTCCCTCTCTGGAGATGCGGAGCAGAAACATTTGGAACGTTTCTTGGAGCAGGGCTGGGAATTGTGGGATTTTCCTGCTGTTTTGGGGGCTCCGAGACCTGCAGGATTTCCTTCTCCCCTGGAAGAGCGAGGTGTTGGAAAAGCTGCCCAGGGAAACCTGGGAATTCCTGTCCCTAAAAATGTTCAATAAAAACATGGATGCGGTGCCTGGGATGTGGGTAGGCGGTGGGCCCGGAAGCACTGGGATAATGATTGGACTCCAGGATCCAAGAGGACTTTTCCAGCATTAAGAATTCCCAGGGGAGACCTGGGCAGGGTTTCCTCTGCCCTGTTCAGGATCTGGGAACTTTTTGTGGGAGCTGCCCTCGGAGCCAGCGGAGAGAAATCATCGGGAATAAACACAACTCCATTCAGGAAGGTTTAAAAGCTGGAAATTCATGGAATATTTATTATTCCCACCCTTCTGGGAATTAGAATTCCCATCCGTCCCTTTCCAGCCTTTTCCCTCTTTGCGGTGCTTTGCACAAAGGGAGAAATTGGCTGGAGAAGGGAAGGGAATGGAATTAAAAATTGATCGGCTCTGGCTCCTGGGAGCTCCAGGAAAAGCAGCATCCCGACATTTCCGGGATAGAACGGCAGGAAGGAGAAATGATATCCATTAAAAAGAGGGAAAGAGGAGTGGGAGCGTTAATTGGGTTGGGAAAAATCCCTTGGTTGCACTTTCCATGGATTTGTTTCAGAGGGAGGGAGCACAGGTTTATCCCGGCACAGAAGTGAGGATATTCCCAAAAAACGTCAGTGACCGAGGGAGCAGAACTGGTGCCAGTTTGGAGGGAGCTGCTTCTCCCTCTGGAGATTCCTATTCAGGAGATTCCGGATTTATTCTGGTGGGAATGGCCTGGAGTTATCGGGAAACCTTGGCTTTTGGGGCTCAGGAATTCAAAGATCCATGGGGATGTGGAAAATACGGATCAACCACCTGGAAATCAGCTCCGGAGTCTGAGGACGCAGATTTCCTCTTGGAATTCCCAGAATTCCTCATGGAAAATGAGCACAGCCAGAGGCTGAGCCAGGTCCCAGCTCTGTCTGTGCTCCCAATTCCCACATTCCCATCCTCTGCTGGGATATTATGGAATCGAGTCTGCACATCCACACGGATATCTGGAAAATATGGATCAACCACCTGGAAACGAAGTCCAGACTCAGAGGACACAGATTTCCTCATGGAATTCCCAGAATTCCTTCACCTGCCCAGGTCCCTGCTGTGTCCATGCTCCCAATTCCCACATTCCCATCCTCTGCTGGGACATTATGGGATCATGTCTGCAAATCTGCGTGGATATCTGGAAAATATGGATCAACCACCTGGAAAAGAAGTCCAGACTCAGAGGACACAGATTTCCTCATGGAATTCCCAGAATTCCTTCACCTGCCCAGGTCCCTGCTGTGTCCATGCTCCCAATTCCCACATTCCCATCCTCTGCTGGGACATTATGGGATCATGTCTGCAAATCTGCGTGGATATCTGGAAAATATGGATCAACCACCTGGAAACGAAATCCAGACTCAGAGGACACAGATTTCCTCATGGAATTCCCAGAATTCCTCACGGAAAACGAGCACAACCAGAGGCTGAGCCAGGTCCCTGCTGTGTCCATGCTCCCAGTTCCCACATTCCTGCTCTCTGCTGGGACATTATGGAATCCCAGGACGGTTTCTGTCGGATGATCCCATAGGATCGCGGAGTCCAGCACTGCCAAGGCCCCCACCCCAAATCCCACATCCACACTTTTAAATCCTGCTGGGATCAGGATTCCACCATTTCCATGGGCAGCCTGTGCAAGGCCTGGGCATTCCTTTTGGGAAAAGCTCTTCCTTATCATCCAATCTCAACCTGCCCTGGCACCACTTGAGGATATTCCCTATTATCCTGCCCCCATTCCCTGGGAACGGAGCCTGACTGTTCCTACCTGGAAAACCAGAAGGCGAAGCAGATCTGAACATCCATAATGCCCCAGAAAATACGGAAAACCCCGGGAATATTCCAGGGAAAGCTTTTCCTGGCCTGCATGAAGCTCTTTGCAGGGCTCTGGTGATGCGAAGCAGCTGCAGCTCGGTCGTTCCCATGAAAAACCATCTGGGATGAGCCAAGCCTCACACGTGGGGCCGGGAATACCGGGAATGTGCTCCAGGGATCGCACCCTCCTCGGGTCACCGAGGGGTGTCCTCCGGATCCTTGGAACGCTGGAAGTGTCTGGCAGCTCCGGGCCGGGAATTTGCAATCCCACGGAGCCAGGGCGGCTCCGGAGAGGGCAATTCCATGGTTAAAACTCCGGGAGTTACAAAACAAAGGGAAAGCAGCCCGGCTGCGGGGAAGCGCTTTTGTTCCGCCTGGGAAAGGGAGGATTTGTTGACAGCCCCGGGATCTCCTTCCAGCCAGGAACGCTCAGAGAATCCCACAGAACCTCTCATTCTGGGAGATCCTTTATCCGGCGCTTCCCTGTCCTCGGGGGCTTGTCCTTGTGGGATGGAGACATCAGCTCGTCCCACCCCCAGTCATCGCCAGCCTCTGGAAAACATCCCGGGGTTTATACGGGACAGGCTGTGCCCTGCTCTCCTTCCTCGGAGCGGAGGGAATTGTTTGGGAGATCCTGACCTCCTCTCCTTAGAATCCCAGATTTATTTAAGTGGGAAAAGCCCCTTAGGATCGAGTCCAGCTTTGCCAAGTCCGTCCCTGTCCCCAGGTGCCGTGTCCACGTGGATTTAAATCCTACAGGGAATGGGCACTCCAGCACTGCCCTGGGCAGCTGGGCCGAGGCTGGACAACCAATTCCAGGAAGGAATATTCCCGATATCCCACCTGAAACTTCTCCTGAGTCCCTGTTCCCTGGGAGCAGATCCCGATTCCCCCCGGCTGCCCCCTCCTGTCAGGAATTGTGGAGGTCCAGAAGGTCCTTCCTCAGCTCCTTTTTTCTGGGAAAATCCTTCATCCTCCTTTTTTTTTGGGAAGTTTCCTTCAGGCAGGAAAGTAAAACAGGGCTGGGGGGGTTTTGGGGATAATCCTGGCACTGCCGAGCTGTCGGAAGCACGGATCCCATTTTCCTAATTAAACCCAGACCCAGCTCTGCTTTAATTCCTTTGATGAGGTTCCGGAGCTGAGTCTTCCCCGCCAGGATAACCAATCCCAACATTCCAGCCCCTCTGTGCTCCCAGGAATCTTCTGAGTTTTCACCCAGGTTGACAGACGGCGATCCGAGGTCATCCCAGCCAATCCCTGAGGGACTGAGGAAGGGTTTTTCCCTCTCCCTTTCATGTGTTGGGAATTGGGATCATGTGGCTCCTTGATCTCCTCCAGCCCAGACGTCTCCCTGTCTCCCCTCTCCCGTCTCCCTCTCTCCCTTCTCCCGGATCATGGATCACGAGATCCCGGTGCTCTTGGGGCCACCTCGGGACACAGACTTGGCCTCAAGGATTCCACGGCAGCCACAGAATCCTGGGATTCTCCAAGTCTGCACCGACGGATGCGCCGGATGGAAGGGAGGGATCGAGGCCTCGCCTCGGAATCCAGGTGGGAAAACCCAAGGATATGGGATTTTCCTGCCTCTGTGTTCTCAGGGAGGTTTAAAGGGAACTTCCGGAGGGATTTCTCCAGAAATTCTTCCCTACCTCTGGTCCTAAAGCGATTTATGGGAAAGGAATCTGGGGATGGAATGTGCATTTGGATATGAAACCACGGCCTGAGGGAGGGATGTGTGATCCAAAGGGAACCAGGGAATGCCCCTCCTAAATATTCCCCGGGTTCTCAGATTTTCCTTGGGGAATAAGGAGAAGGAGGAGAGAGTTTGGGATAAAACAGACAGAAACTCAGCTTATCCTGCTCATCCTGAAACGATATCCAGGAGAACTCCAGTGCTAGGGAGGAGGGAAAATGGGGATTTTAGGGATATTTTATCCAGGTTCACAGGCTTTTCCATGGGAATTAAGGAGAACTGGGAGAAAATCTGGGACAAAACCAGCCCAAACCCAGCCCAAACCCAGCTTATCCTGCTCAGCTGACTGGGAATGTGAAACAATATCCAGGAGAACTCCAGTGCTGGGGAGGAGGGAAAATGGGGATTTTAGGGATATTTGATCCAAAGGCCACTGGAAGCTGCCCCTCCTAAATATTCCTCAGGCTCATGGCTTTTCCACGGGAAATAAGGAGAACCAGGAGAAAATTTGGGACAAAACAAATCCGAACCCAACCCAAACCCATCTTATCCTGCTCAGCCTGGATCAATGTCCAGGAGCACTCCGGTGCAGCGGGAAAGGGAAAATGGGGATTTTAGGGATATTTTATCCAAAGGCAATCAGGGGCTGCCCCTCGCGAATATTCCCCAGGTTCATGGGAAATAAGGAGAACAATTTGGGATAAAACAAACCCATCCCCTGCCCAAACCTGGCTTCTCCAGCTCATCCTGGATCAATATCCAGGAGCACTCCGGTGCTGTGGGAAAGGGAAAACGGGAATTTTCGAGCGGCTGCCCAAGCCACGGCACCGCCGGGAGCAGTTCCTGTCCTAATGATCCCTAAAATCCATTATCTGGGATTCCTTTTCCGCCTCCCTCCCATCCTGGCCCATTTGCAGCGCGGACAATGCGGGAGCAGAAAGCTTCCCTGGCCCTGCTCCATCCAGCCTGGAGTTCTCCCAGGGGAATTCCAGCCTCATCCTCGTTTTTCCCTCTGATTCCTGCTGTGTGTCTGCTGCTGTCAAAGCCCTTGGACCAGGACTGGCATTCCCGAGTGGAACATCCCCATGGGTGTTCAATCCCCCTGGGAATTGGGGCTCCAGCCCGTGCCAAGGCTGGATAAGCCTTTCCATGAGGAATATTCCCGATATCCAACCTGAACCTCCCCTGGCACAACTTGAGGCTTTTCCTCTTCTCCCATTGCTGATTCCTTGGGAGAAGGGACCAACCCTCACCTGGCTACGGCCAATTTTAGGGAATTGTAGGAAGTGAGGAGGATTTGGCGCCCGGATCTCAGATCTCAGAATCCCACACCTCTGGATCCACTGAGGATCCTTCCCAACTGGAAATCATTCCTGCCCTGAGCCACTCAATCCCCACAAATCCACACAAACACCCTCCGTCCTGGGAGGAATTCCTGCCTCAGGGCCCAGAAATTGGCTGGGAAGTTGTTCTGGGGAGAATTCCCTGGGATTTCAGGGAGAACCTGGATGCTTCCAAAGCCAAGCCGAAAGGAGGAAGTTGGAGAAAGGAGGGAAGAGCTAAAAAAATAAAAAGGGAAGGAGCTGCTCAAAGTCACCCCAGGGCCTGGAATAATGGGCGGGGGTGGAGCCATCCAAAGGTTCATCCCACCCAGGCTGCTTCCATGGACCTCAAGGAAAAGCAGGAATGAGCAGCAGGAAGCACAGAATTCCATGGGACAAGAGCTCCGAAACTTTCCATAGGAAAACCTCAATAATTTATAAATGCTGGATGAAGGGAGAGGGAATATTCTCATCCCATGGGTCAGCTCCTGGTGTTCCCACACCATGATCCACAAACGATCCCAAATTTCCCTCCAAACGCAGAGGAATCACCAGGATTCGGAACTAAAGGTGGGAGGTTTCAGATCCTGGTGGTCTGAAGGGAATGTTGGGGGTGATCTGTGGGGTGGATGGTGGATCCCAACCTTTATCCATCCTTTTTTTTTGGGAGATGTGGACCTTGTCTCATAAACTGTGTCCATTTAATGATGGATTTGGGAATTTTTATCCGTCTTTCCCCAATCTCTCTGCGTCCAGTGGAGCCAAGCCCAGGGAGGCACAGCCTGAGGCAGGTTTCGTTTGTGCTTCCCAATGTTTCTGAGGATATTCCGTGAGGTTTGTTCTGGGATTGTACCAACCACTCTCCAGCATTCCATGAAAATGGAAGGAGACTGCAGGGATGTGCCATGATTTTCCCAGAAATCCCTGCTCAAGTGGGCGTTTTCCTTCTGCTTTTTAAAATTCACTGACAACCAGAACAATCCCTGGATTCTGGAAAGGTTTTTTCCCACCAAAATCACTTTGGAATCATCAAGGTTGGAAAAGACCCCGTTAAACCTGGGGCCGAATATTCGGGAGAGAAAGGAGGGATAAAAATTCCCAGCCTTGCTGCCGTCCCAGAGGGATTTTTATTGGGATAAAAAATGAAATTACTGCACATTTGGAGCGGGAATTGGAACCGTCCGGAAATCTTGGAGAAAATTCCAATACCAAATCCGGAGCTGTCCCAGCCCAGCCAACAGAGAGAGACAGACCCTGCCTGTGAGGGTCTCTCCTGCTCCCCGGCCACAGGCGGGAAAATCCCGACTCCTGCTTTTCCGGAGGCTGTCGGGAGCGAGGTGTCGAGTGCTACTCGATGCTTCCTGCTGGTCCCGAGCCAGCTCTGCCTTCCCTGGGAAGGCTTCTTGGACACCCTGGATGCCTCTGGATGACTCCGGGAAGGTTGAGGGATGAATGGAGACTTCAGCGGCTCCGTGGAAAGAGTTGGATCCCTCTCCGGGAGCTCCGTGGACAAGCTCCCACCACGGAGCCCAGGAGACACTTGGATATCCCAAGGAATCTCCTTCCTGGGGGATGAAGGCAGAGCAGGGCACGAGGGAGCCTCTGCCTGGAAAAAATTCCAGCCAAGAGGGAATGGGAGCACATGGAGGGGAAAGCAGCTTCCCAATTATCCTAATTATCCTAATTGTCCTAATTGTCCTGCCGGGAGATGCTCACACAGCTCCTTGGAATATCTGAGCTCACTTAGTCCGGGATGGTCTCTGCATTCCCTAAAGAGCTCTGAGAGACAACAGGGAATATATGGGATTTGGGAAGGAATTCCTGGATGGGAGGGTGGGGAGGGCCTGGGATGGAATTCCCAGAGCAGCTGTGGCTGCCCCTGGATCCCTGGAAGTGTCCAAGGCCAGGTTGGACACTAGGGCTTGGAGCAGCCTGGGATAATGGGAAGCGTCCCTGCCCTTGGGAATGGGATGAGCTTTAAGGTCTCTTCCAACCCAAACCATTCCAGGATTCTCCAGTTCCTTTCTCCTGAGGTTCTGACCGGGAATGTTCCCTTTTAGTCCCATCCAGGACCCATTTCTGGAATCTTTTTAAATTTCATTCCGGCCCACACTGCAGCTCTTGCTCCTTTCAAAGATTCCCTTCCCAAATCCGACCAGGAAAACTCCAACATCCAAATCCCCCTGCCGGGAACTCCCCAAACGCAACAGAACAAATCCTGGTCATTCCTGAGGCATTTCCAGGAGAATCCCAATTCTCGTATACACAAATCCCCACAGGAGTTAGAATGTGGATTTTGGGGATCTTCTTAATCTGCTTCCCTCTTCCCCAGGGTGACCGACTGGATAAGGCGGAAAAACACTGGCAAAAGGAATTGTAATTCCCATAATTCCTCCCAAAATCTCTGGACTTCTCCTTTGTGAACTGCTTCCAGAGGGGGAATTGCGGAGGGAGACACAGGAAGGAGATCATGAGGTTTTATTCCTCCTTTTTGCCTTTAAGGACACGGGGAATGTCGGGATTGTGGGTCCTCATTCTTTTCTCTGCTGCGTTTCAGGAGTGGTTTTCCTCAAGCCTCGACTTCCAGAGGCATTTATGGAGGGATACAAAATTCCCAACTAAAATTTACCTGCCCTGGCAGCAGGGAGAAGCTGGAGGTGAATTCCAGAGGGCCAGAAAAAGGGGACAGAGAATAAAAGAAATGAAGGCAAAGGCTCTGCAGGCAGGTTAAAAACCAGGGAGCCCTCTCCTCCTGGAATTGTGGAGCAGAGCTGGGAAATCCATGGAAAGGGACTTTTCCTTTTCCTTTTCCTTATATTTTTCCTTATATTTTCTTTTTCCTTTTCCTTTTCCTTATATTTTTCCTTATATTTTCTTTTTCCTTTTCCTTTTCCTTATATTTTTCCTTATATTTTCTTTTTCCTTTTCCTTTTCCTTATATTTTTCCTTATATTTTCTTTTTCCTTTTCCTTTTCCTTATATTTTTCCTTATATTTTCTTTTTCCTTTTCCTTTTCCTTTCCCTTTTCCTTTTCCCCTTTCTCCCTCTCATTTTTTTTTGTCCTTTTTTCTCTTTTGCTTTCCCTTTCCCACCCCTTCCCTTTCCCGTCCCTTCCCGCCTGGATCCCCCCTGGAAGGCCGCAGCTCCTCTCCAGGAGCAGTGCGGCATTCTGGCTCCAGCAATCCCTCAAACCACAGGTATCCAGCCCCATCCCGATCCCTGGAATGCTGTTAATGTCCCAATTCACGGCCCTATGCCAGTGCCGGGACAGCGCCGCCTCCCCTCCTCTCTCCCTGCTGACCCCTTGCTCTCCCTTTCCTTGGGAAGGGTGGGTCTGTTCCCAAAAAAAAACCACCAGGCAGGAGCTGCCAGCGGTGGCCAGGAGCGGAGGATGGGATGGGATGGGATGGGATGGGATGGGATGGGATGGGATGGGATGGGATTGGGATGCTCCGACAACAAGGGCGGCCCTGTGGGGGCATGGGAACCTGCAGGGAGTGCTCCACACATGCTCCTGCTCCAGCAGGCACATCCAGGATATCCCTCATATTCCAGCTCCAGGATATCCCTCATGTCCCAGCTCCAGGATATTCCTCATATCCCAGCTCCAGGATATCCCTCATGTCCCAGCTCCAGGATATTCCTCATATCCCAGCTCCAGGATATCCCTCATGTCCCAGCACCAGACAGGCAGATCCAGGATCTGCTCCTTCTCCTGAATCCCACACTCAGCTCCAGAATTCCCTCCTCTCCTCACTCCACCCAGGCAGCTCCAGAATTCCCTCCTCTCCTCCTTTCAACTGGGAATGAAGTGGACACGCTGGAGGGAAGCCCTGGGAAAAGGCAGGAGAGGGAAAACCTGGATTGGCTTTCCAACAGGACAATGATGGGAAGGAGGAGGAAAATCCCAGGAGCGAAAAAACCTGGCTGTGACCCACTGGGAGAAGCCAAATCCAGCATCCAAATAAATCCAACCCTGGAGCACGTTGCAGTGGGGTATCCATGCATATTCCTGTGGGAATAGTGACATTCCTGCGATCCAGGGGTCCAGGGGGTGGTGGCCAATCCTTGGGATCCTCCCCATGGATGTTCCCTTAGGGAGCAAGGGGTCTCCTGCAGATTTGGCCTGGACAAAAACCAGGCTCAAAGGCAGTTCCCAGATCCAGCAATCCTGGCCTTTCCAGGCGCAGCAGAGCCAGAGAGATTCCAGCAATTTTCCGCGGAGCTAAGGAATATCCCACTCCAGGTCTGATCCCAGCCCCATTCCCAGGTTTGGTGCACAGGGATAGGCCCAGGGATCTCCTGGGATGCTGCAATCCCTGGAGTCCTCACAGCCACGTGGATAAATCCTGGCAATTAAGTGATTAAATCATGGAATTGTGGAATAATCTGGGATGGAAGGGACATTTGCAGGCTGCCTTATCCATCCCCTCTGGAATGAGCAGGGAAATGTTCAACCACAGGACTTTAGATGCCACTCTCAAAGTGGCGGAGATTCCCAAAATCCCAGCAGTCACAGTTCATGGATCATTTGTCCTCTGCTAGGCAGGAAATTCCCAATATCTGCTGGAATTAGAGGAGCGATGGGAGAATGGGGGATTCACCCCCAGGGGAGCAGGAATAGGAAAACTGTGAAGTGGAAGGACATGGGAATGTCCCTGCTGCGGCCTCTCCTCAACCCTCCAGGGGGTGACAGCGGGGTCACCCTGGGGCTTTGTTGTCCTTATCAGAGCCCTTATCAGAGCCCTTATCAGCCTGGGGTTGCTGAGTCAGGGGAGCCAGCAGCACCTGCATTATCCCACGTGGAGATTCTCCCTGTGATCCCGTTCCCTGGCACGGCCCCGGCTCCTCCCCTGGATCCTCCCCAATCCAAGGGAATTCTGCCGCTTTTCCAGCACCTGAGCTCCGTCCCCTCCCCTTTTCCTGCAGCCTGAGTCAGCTCCTGCTGGTGGCATGGAAATTTGGGAATGCACAGCACAGCTCTCTGCTTTTCCTGCTGCCAGACCTCCAAAATCCACGGGAAAAGTGCCTAAAATGCAATGTATTGATCACAGGGACTTTGGCGATGAGGCTGAGGCAGAACCAGGAAAAATCCGGGAAGCGGAGAAGGGAAAAAATCCTTTCTGAAAAAATCGGCTTTAAATCCTGGCACTGAATTTGCCCAAAGCCCCTAAAAATGGCTCCAAATCCACACCAGGATCCAGCCCTGTCCCTGGGTTTGGAAAATCCCCACTTCCAGCGTTTCCATCCTCCTTCCCACCAGCACCAGGGCCGGGAGAAGGAACAGGAGGGACATTCCTGCCTCGCTGAGCCCCCAGACTGCTCTGCTGAGATCATTCCAAGGTTTTCTTTTCCCAGGGCAGGCAGGGAGGCACAAAGGAGCTGCTGGAATCACCAGGGGTTGGAGATGCAGCTGGAAAACTGGGATGTCTCCATTGGGAGAATTCCCTCCGTTCCCATCAACTTGGATCTCTCCATTTGCGGAATCCCTTCCCTTCTCCTCCGACCCTCTCCATCTGGAGAATCCTCTCCCTTCCCAGAAAATTCACTCCATTTGCAGAATCCCTTCCCACCCAACTCTCTCCGTTTGGAGAATCTTCTCTTTTCCCATCCAGCTTGGATCTCTCCCTTTGGAGAATCCTCTCCCTTCCCATCCAACTTGGATCTCTCCACTTGGAGAATCCCTTCCCATCCAACCCTCTCCCATCTGGAGAATCCTCTCACATCTGACCCTGAGCCCTACTTTTGGAGAATCCTTTCCCTCCCCATCCAACTTGGATCTCTCCGTCTGCAGAATCCCTTCCCATCCAACTTGGATCTCTCCGTCTGCAGAATCCCTTCCCATCCAACTCCCTCCATCTGGAGAATCCTCTCATTTCCCATCCAGCTTGGATCTCTCCATCGGGAGAATCCTCTCCCTTCCCGTCCAACCCCGATCTCTCCATTTGCAGTATCCCTTTCCTTCCCATCCAACTCCCTCCATTTGGAGAATCCTCTCATTTCCCATCCAACTTGGATCTCTCCATCTGGAGGATCCTTTCCCTTCCCATCACCCTCTCTCCAGTGGGAAGAATCCTCTCCCTTCCCATTGCTCGGGAATGATTCCCAGCCGTGCAGGGACACCCTAGTGCTCCCTCGGACACACAGACACATCCTGGTTTTGTAGCCAATTCCAAGGGTTTATATGGCCATGGAAAAGAGACCCTGAGTCCCACCCAGTCCTGGCCCTATCCTGCCTTATCCCAAGCCAGGAGCTATCCTGGATAAACAGTCCTGGGAAATCAGCCATGTCTGTGTTATCCTGGAATGGTTTGGGATGGAAGGGACCTTAAAATGGGAATAATTCTATAGGATCATCCCATTCCCACCCCTGCCATGGGCAGGGACACCTCCCACTGTCCCAGGCTGCTCCAATCCAGCCTGGCCTTGGACACTGCCAGGGATCCAGAGGCAGCCACAGATGCTCTGGGAATTCCTTCCCAGCTCCTCTCCACCCTCCCAGCCAGGAATTCCTTCCTGATATCCCATCCATCCCTCACCTTTTCCAGTTTAAAGCCATTCTACATCCACATACGAACGCCCTGCACCTCCATCCGCTCCCTCCCACTTTTATTTTCGGGATCTTTTTTTCCTGTGTTTCTATCGAGCGGGGTCGGATTTCAGCCCACAAAATGAAATCTCCTTGTAATGGATATTGATCCGAGTCTCGGAATAAACCTGGGACAAGGAGATCCCGTCCTTGCCCAAAGCCACTTGGGCTCGGATTCCTCGGTGTCCAAGAGGAAGCATGGATTGGGATGCGGGAATGGAGAAGGAAGTCAAGGTGACATTGAGGCGAGCCAGGGCAATAAAAGCGGGATAGATGGAAAGAACATGGAAATCAATCCCGAATTTTCAGCGGATCTGGGAATTTGCTTTGTGCCTTTGAAAAATAAAAGGCACCTGAGCAGTGGAATGAGCTTTAAGGTCCCCTCCAAGCCAATCCATCCTGGAATTCTGGAATTTTATGGAAGCCAATTAGGCCCTCGGCTCATTGATAGGCATTGCCTAAGGGGCTTTAATTAAGGAAATCAATGAATTAATTAATGATGCCATGGTTTCCTACTCCTGAGCATTCCCTGGAGCCCCAGGTCCTGTGGTATCCCTAAAATAAGTGTGTTCCAGACCATTCCCAGGTTTTGGGCTTATGGAAAATGAAGGAATGTGGGCTGGGTGAGAGTGAGGTTGAGGATGAGCCGGAGCCAGCTTTTAGCCGGAAAAAAAAGGGGAATAATTCCCAGTTTAACCTTGGGACAAAAGGGAATAATTCCAGGATCCCGACTGGGACAAGACTCAGAATTTTCCCTTCTGGCACCAGAAGCTCTCCTGGGAAATCTGCTCCGGACACCAACACTAAGGAATTCTGTATCTCTCTTATCCACAAAAATCCAAACTCAGGATCCTCAGATCCAAAGTCCTCCCCTGCCAGATCCAACATCCAGGGAATGATTAATTTTTCCCAGCCTGGGAAGACAGGAATGGCAGAGCCTGGAGCAATTCCTTGGTGGGATGAGCTTCAAATCCTTTGGGAAAATTCCCATGTGCCCACAAGGACCAGGCAGGATCCAGGTCCATGTCCCTTCCCAAAATGTGGATTCTTTGTCCCCAGAATTGCGACAGAAGGGCCAAAGCCGGGAATGAAAATGACGGAGCAGGGTCTGATCCCAACGGGAGATGGAGCATGGGAATGCTGAAGGGAATGGGAACAAAACCAGGCTCAAAGGCAGTTCCCAGATCCAGCAATCCTGGCCTTTCCAGGCGCAGCAGAGCCAGAGAGATTCCAGCAATTTTCCGCGGAGCTAAGGAATATCCCACTCCAGGTCTGATCCCAGCCCCATTCCCAGGTTTGGTGCACAGGGATAGGCCCAGGGATCTCCTGGGATGCTGCAATCCCTGGAGTCCTCACAGCCACGTGGATAAATCCTGGCAATTAAGTGATTAAATCATGGAATTATGGAATAATCTGGGATGGAAGGGACATTTGCAGGCTGCCTTATCCATCCCCTCTGGAATGAGCAGGGAAATGTTCAACCACAGGACTTTAGATGCCACTCTCAAAGTGGCGGAGATTCCCAAAATCCCAGCAGTCACAGTTCATGGATCATTTATCCTCTGCTAGGCAGGAAATTCCCAATATCTTCTGCTCCTCACAAAACGCTCATCCCTAAATCCATGAAAAGTTTTGGGTCTTTTGTGAAAATCCACAGAAAATAATGAAATTGAAAAAAAATAAACCCCAAACCCTAAATGCTGTTTGGATCCCAAGGCAAAATTCCGGGAAGGGAAGAGGAGGTTTCCTAAACATCCAATCCTGCCTTTCCAGATCCGACTGGGGCTCCCTCTCTAGAGAAACCCCCGGGAATTCTCGGAGAGAGGGGAGGGAGACTGGAGCCGAGATAACATCGGGAGCCCGGATCAGCACTGGGGCTGGAAAAGCAGATAAGGATCCTGGGCTGCTGAGCCAGCAATTCCTGACCCCTTCCCTGCCCCAGCCACGGATCCTGGGATCTTTCTCCAGGGGCCAAGATTCCTTTGGATGAGTTTTTCCGGCAGAAGGTTGAACCCTCAGGTTTGTGGCAGGATCCCATCAACCCGGAATATTCCTGGCTTGGAAATGGAATTTTTTGGGATTGAATGCCTCCGAAGGAAAAAGGAAAACCCAAAAAACACGGAGCCCCTGGAATCCCTGGCGAGAGCCAGCCTGGCCTCGGTGGGAATAAAGGGATTCACGCCGAGCCAGGGCCATTCCCAGTTTGGGAATTCTCTTCCCAAGGCCCCAAGGATCATGGATTTGGTAAAGTCTAAACTTTAAGCCAGGCTGAGCCTGTTGAGTTCTTCCTTTAGGTCCTTACGGAGCAGCTTTTCCTTGATTTTTTTTTTGGTTTAATTTTAATGGGAATTATTCCTGATTTCGGGAGGAGCTGAGCAGAAGGACAAACCCCTCCTGGCCTGCCCTTTTCCAGGGAAACAGCCCTTCCCAAAGAATGCAGGATCCCTGCCTGCTTCTCCCTTTGATCCGGAGGGGCTTTGGAGGGACCAGGACTCCAAAGGATCCCGGTGACATCCATAGGCTCGGCTTTATCCCGGTGTGGGATGAGGATGGAGAGGCTCAGCTCAGCCAGGATGGTTTAAGTCAGAATCATTCCCAGTGGAGCTCTGCCATTCCCTCCTCCCGGTTTTTAGGCACAAGGAAATCCAGGGATTGCAGGGTTTAGCCGGAGCCAAAGCTCTGCTGTGGACTCCATGGAAAAGGATCATAAAATTCCAGGATTCTGGAATTATTTGGGTTGGAGGGACCTTCAATCTAATCCTACCATGGCCAGGGATGCTCCCACTATCATCCCGGGGTGCTCCAAGCCCCATCCAATGTCCTTGGACATTCCCAGCCCTGTATCCCTGTATCCCTGTATCCCAGGACAGGTTTCCCGCTCACCCCACAGACATAAAATCTGGGATACCAGGGTGGCCAACGCGGCCTTTGTGTCCCAAATCCCTCTGCAAACGGGGCCTGATTCCAGCTGGATTGCCTCCAGGGGCTGCATTTTCCAAAGGATGGGAATCCTCCAGCGGGACGATCCCGGGAAGAGCTCTGGGATGTCCTTCCCAGCCTCACCTTCCAAAGGGACTCGGGGTGGCCCCGGTGACTCCAGCTCTCCCTGCCCGGGAGATCCCTGCCGGCACAGCCACGCTCCAGCCGGGATAATCCCCCTGATCCCAAAAAAACCCCGCTCCAGGTTATTTCTGGGAGAGCACGACCCAAACAACAACTGCAGGATCCAGGGCCACCCCCGGCTCCCATCCCCTTCAGCCCCGACGCCTCCGTGGGCTCAGCTCTGCTCCCGCTTTTCCTCTTCCCATTGGATCTCTCCATTTGGAGAATCCCTTCCCATCCTACCCTTTCCCATCTGGAGAATCCTCTCCTTTCCCATCTGACCCTGAGCTCTACTTTTGGAGAATCTTTTCCTTCCCCATCCGACTTGGATCTCTCCATCTCCAGAATCCCTTCCCATCCAACTCCCTCCATTTGGAGAATCCTCTCATTTCCCATCCAGCTTGGATCTCTCCATCGGGAGAATCC
>VZTN01036891.1:29524-59094 GCA_013400515.1 Erpornis zantholeuca
CTGATCCCAATCCCATCCCATCCCATCCCATCCTGATCCCCATCCCATCCCATCCTCATCCCATCCCATCCTATCCTGATCCCAATCCCATCCCATCCTGATCCCCATCCCATCCCATCCCATCCCATCCCATCCCATCCCATCCCATCCCATCCCATCCCATCCCATCCCAATCCCATCCCATCCCATCCCATCCCAATCCCTATCCCAATCCCATCCCATCCCATAAATCCCATCCCAATCCCATCCTGTCCCGTTATGCCTCTGAGGAGTTAGGGAAATCCTTCCCAAGGATTCCCAGGATTTGGGTGGGTTTAGGGATAGAACAAATCTGGACTTGGGATCCCTTTGGAAAAGGAGGGAAAAACTGCTGCAGCATTCCAGGGAATCTTTCCCTGGAGAGAGGAGAAAAGCAGGGAAAATCACATTTATAGGTTTATAGATACAAAAAATGAGATTTAATAGGGATCTTTTCCAAGGATTCCACTGCCAGGAGAGGGTGGCAATAAACCAGGATCTGGGATGGGAATAAACTGGGATCTGGGATGGGAATAAACCGGGACCTGGGATGGGAATAAACCTGGATCTGGGATGGGAATAAACCGGGATCTGGGATGGGAATAAACTGGGATCTGGGATGGGAATAAACCTGGATCTGGGATGGGAATAAACCAGGATCTGGGATGGGAATAAACCGGGACCTGGGATGGGAATAAACCTGGATCTGGGATGGGATTAAACCGGGATCTGGGATGGGATTTGGGAATAAACCTGGATCTGGGATGGGAATAAACCAGGATCTGGGATGGGAATAAACCGGGACCTGGGATGGGAATAAACCTGGATCTGGGATGGGAATAAACCGGGATCTGGGATGGGAATAAACTGGGATCTGGGATGGGAATAAACCGGGATCTGGGATGGGAATAAACCAGGATCTGGGATGGGAATAAACCGGGATCTGGGATGGGAATAAACCGGGATCTGGGATGGTTTGGGAATGGCCACATCCAGGTTTTGCTGCTCCATCCAAATCCAGCTCCTCATGGCCCGGGGCTGACCCAGGGATGCCTCTGATCCTATTTAATTTATATTTATTTCCTTATTTTTTAAGGAAAATGGAATTTTAAATATTCCCTCTTTTTTATTATTTAGATATATTTTATTATTTCTAGTTGAGTGATTTCTAATTGCTCGGTTTCCAATTGATTGATTTCCAGTTGATTGGTTTTTAATTGATTGATTTCCAATTGACTGATTTCTAATTTATTGATTTTGAATTGATTTATTGAAAATTCCTTTGCTATTTCCAGATTTACATTTATTTTATTCCTCCCCCAAAATTAAAGGGATTAAAGGGAGATAACACAGAACTGCTGGAGCTGCACGAGGAAATTATTCCCAGTTTAACCCTGGAAAAAGGAATTTTTCCCAGCTTAACCCTTCCACAAAAGGGAATAGTTCCCAGTTTAACCCTGGCATAAAAAGGGAATTTTTCCTGTTTAACCATTGGACAAGAAGGGAATTTTTCCCAGTTTAACTCTGGCATAAAAAGGGAATAATTCCCAGTTTAACCCTTGCACAAAAGGGAATAATTCCCAATTAAAGGGAATTTTTCCCAGTTTAACCCTTGCACAAGAAGGAAGTAATTCCCAGTTTAACCTGGGCAAAAGAAGGGAATTATTCCCAGTTTAACCCTGGCACAAGACTGGGAATGATTCCCAGTTTAACCCTTGCATCAAAGGGAGTATTTCCCAATTTAAGCTTTGCACAGGACCGGGAATTTTCCCAGTTTAACCTTGTCAAAAGAAGGGAATTTTCCCAGTTTAACCCTTCCACAAGAATGGGATTTTTCCCAGTGCAACCCTAGCAAAAGAAAGGAATAATTCCCAGTTTAACCCCTGAAAAAAAGGGAATTTTTCCCAGTTGCACCTTGGGACAAAGGGGAATAATTCCCAGCCTGGGACAAGACTTGGAATTTTCCCAGTTTAACCCTGGCGCCAGAAGCTCTCCTGGGAAATCTTCTCCGGACAGCAACACTAAGGAATTCTGTATCTCTCTTATCCACAAAAATCCAAACTCAGGATCCTCAGATCCAAAGTCCTCCCCTGCCAGATCCAACATCCAGGGAATGATTAATTTTTCCCAGCCTGGGAAGACAGGAATGGCAGAGCCTGGAGCAATTCCTTGGTGGGATGAGCTTCAAATCCAGCCCAGCAAAATGGATTTTTCCAGGTGGGAGCCGGAATCCTTTTCCCAAACACTCAGAGCAAGGGAGGATGGACAATTCCCATCCCCTCTCTGATGGATCCACGGGAATTAGGGTTGGATTCCCAGTTTGGCATCATTCCCATGGATTGCTGGGGATGAGCTCAGATCCAGAGGAAGGATCCCCTTGGATGTTCCCCTGCCCTACTCATCCCCTTCCTGGTGCTTTGGGAAGAGCAGGAACGACAGCCCAGACCGGGAATGTGGCGGGGGAGACATTCCCTATAATCCCAGGGAATCACATCCCGGTGCCAGAGGGGCCATGTGAGCGTCTCCACATCCGCATGATCCCAAAGAGCCTCTCCAGCTTTTCCCCACATCAAAGGATCCCTGGCTGGCTCACGAGGTGCCGGAATTCCGGCCTTGCCCTTGGAAGCTTTTCCTTGGAAACCGAGATTTATTCCAGCCCCAGCTCCGCTGCTGGGATTTGGGATGGAGCAGGTGTAGGAGGACTCTGCCCTCTCCTGTCATCCTGAAGTTGCTTCCAAGAGGAATTTTTCCCTCTCTGCAGCCTTTGGAGGGCAAGAGGAATTCTTCAGCCCATCCTGGATTTGTTTGGGATGATGCAGCCGAGTGTGGGAGGAATTCCAAGGAATTCTGGAGAACTCCACTCTCTGTCCCAGCCTGGCATCCCTCTCAAAGGGAATCCGGACACTTTTGTTTGGCTTCCCTTCCCGATTGTATCCATGGGCAGGGATTTAAGGAACCAGGAAGGAACGTGGGATGAAAGGAGCCTTTGTGATTTTAAGGAGACCCTTGGGAATGGCAGGGCTTTGGAATGTTTCTCCAACAGCTTCAAATGAACCTTTCCAAAGGTTTGGATCCTTCTGCTGTCGGAAATCAGCATCCTGGGGGGGGGGAAATGGGATCATCCATTTGAACTACCGCAGTTTGGGCCAGGAATGGGCAATTTTGGGAATCAGCTCCTAACTGGAGGGAATTTTTATGCAGTTTAAGGATCAAATTCTCCTTTCCCTGGATTTTTTAATTTATTTCCAGCTGGGGGAATGTTTCCCTCCTGTGGAAGCTGGAATTCCCATTCTGGATGAAAAAGTCACCTGTCCTCTCACTAAAGTGCCAGAGGGCAGGGATGGGTGGGATATTGGGAATTAGGAATTCCCAGCTGGGAGGGTGGGGAGGGGCTGGGTTGGAATTCCCAGAGAATCTGTGGCTGCCCCTGGATCCCTGGGACTGTCCAAGGAAAGGTTGGATGGGGCTTGGAGCAGCCTGGGACACTGGAAGATGCTCATGGCAGGGGTGGATTGGGCTCATCCTTAAGATCCATCCCAAACCTGCCGGAATTCCAAAGGCAAACAGAACTGCCTCACCCTGGTGTCAAACTTCCAGGGATGGAAAATTCCATCCCCGCTCTCCTTCCCTTGGATCACCATTGGGAAATCACCCAAAATGTGGGAAAAACTTCCCTTTATTTTGTTGTCGTTTACTTGCTGGTCCTGGCTCTGACTTCCTCCGGCATTCCGCACTTTGGGAAGAGGAATTCCCCAAAAACGTGGGGCAGGATGAGGGAAATTCCCCTGTGCTTCTCATCCAGCCTGGGATTCATTCCAGTGAATCCCCCTGGAGAACAGGAGTGACAACCTGAACCCCTAAAGCTCTTCCCAGAATTATATTTAATTCCCAGCATTTTTGTCGTCTGGACTGGGAGAAGGGGGAGATGAGGAACGTGGGGTTGAGGTCGTGGAACATCATCCGGAATCATGGAATGTTTTGGGTGGGAAGGGACCTTAAGGATGGATCATCCCATTCCATGGGCAGGGACAACTTCCCACTATCCCAGATCGCTCCAAGTTGTGTCCAACCAAGCTTCGGACACTTCCAGCTGATCATTTCCTCCTTCTTTTTTCCTTCCTTCTTTGATTTCCCAGCTCTGTCTTCCGAAACAGATGGAATTTTACCCATTTCTTGGGAGAATTGATCCAATTTATTGGGAATTTGCTGCCCTGAACCAGCTCCGTGAGCTGCTGGGCTTCACCCTTCCCCCCCGTTGCTCCTGTCCCTGCTGCTCATCCCAGTTTATCCATTCCAGGGATTTCTCCACACCCTCATTCCCACCCTAATAAAAAAGGGAGTGCCTGGAGCCTCCACATTTTTCTCCAGATGGAAAAAAACCTTTTTTTCCCTCTTTTTAAAGTAATTTCCCCTTTCCCCCTCCCCTGCCTCCATGTCCCTGGGCTCACTCAAATTGTCCCTGTCCTTTTTTCCTTTTCCCAAAAATCCCAGAATTTTTTCTCTGGCAAAATCCACAGAAGAACTCTGGAGGCGAGCAGGAAAACCCCTCAGAAACTGCCAGGGACCAAAACGATTTGGGAAAGCTCTGCAGGAGCCGAGCGCCAGCCTGGGATGAGGGAATGGGAGCATTTTTCCAGGGAGATTATCCCTGGAGTGAGGTTGATCCCAAAGGAGCCTTTTCCTGGCTGCCAGGGAATCAGGCTTGAAAAAAAAGCGGGATAAAGCCTTTGCAGCTTTGCTGGATCATCCTGGAGCTCAAACAGCTGGAGAAGTCTGGAGACAGCCAGGAGTGTGACTCCAAACTTCTCTGGGAATCTGGGAATGGGGGTTTTGTGGGATGAGCCTGTTTTTCCCATTCCGACAGCGTCAAACACAGCTCTGGGAGCTGCCGGGACCTTGCACGCTCGGATCGTGTCCAGCCGTGAGAAATCCTGACTTTTTGACCAGCAATCCCGATTTTTTAAATCACAGACACCAGGCCGAGCTCCCAGACCTCAGCAGGGGCTGGGAATGCTCCAATCCAGGAGGAAAAACCGGGATAAAAGCAGCTGGAATCACCTCCTCCCCAACCGCTGGCTCCAATAATGGCGCCATGAGGGATGGGATTGTTTTCCACCGTTGGAGCTCGGAACCTGTTCCCGGGGATCACAACCTGGGATTTATCACCCAGACCTCCTAAAGCTGTGTTGATCCGTTGGGAGCACGTGAGGCCTCTCCGGAGGCACCTCCGGGGCAGTTTTCCCGGGAGTTCACAGTCCATCGGAATGCCGATAAGCGTTCAAAGGTGACAGCCTCAAACCCGCCGGGGCCTCCAGGGTGGGGACAAGGTCCCTTTGTGGGGCTGCTGCTCCAGCTGGGGCAGTGGATGGCACCTCTCATCCCATTCCCAAACATTCCAGGAGGATCCACAACCTTTGTCCCGACAGATCCAAGTCCTCGTCCTGGAAAAACGAGACCGGGAGTAGGGATGGAGAGCCCTGGGTGTTTTTTGGGTTCCATCCTGGGTTGGGACGTGGAAAACTCCTGTTTTCAATCTGGAAAAGAGGGTTTGGAAAAGAATCCCTGAAAATCATCGAGAACACCACAGGGAAGTGGGGATTTGGGACTTTTCCTGATAAAAATTTGGAGCAGAGCACTGTAAATCTGAGGAGAGCAAAGGAAGCAGAAGGTGCTGCTGCTCGCTGGGGACGCCACAGCTCTGGCTGGGGCAGTGGATGGCACTTCTCATCCCATTCCCAAATATTCCAGGAGGATCCACGACCTTTGTCCCAACAGATCCAAGTCCCTGTCCCGGAAAAACGAGCCCGGGAGTAGGGATGGAGAGCCCTGGGTGTTTTTTGGGTTCCATCCTGGGTTGGGACGTGGAAAACTCCTGTTTTCAATCTGGAAAAGAGGGTTTGGAAAAGAATCCCTGAAAATCATCGAGAACACCACAGGGAAGTGGGGATTTGGGACTATTCCTGATAAAAATTTGGAGCATAGCACCGCAAATTCCAGGAGAGCAAAGGAAAAAACAAAAATGTGGATCTTCCTAAGCGGGTGCTGGAGCTGAGGAACTCCTTGGGTGGGATTTAGTTTGCGTGGATTCCAACTGGGATTAGACAAGGAAAAAAACATTCCAGGCGAGGTTTAGAACCTGGGGTGATGTCTGTGCCCTGGGATGTCCCCGAGAGTGGCTGGGGGCTGGGGAATTTCGGGGAAAACCATCGGATGTTCCCGGTGTTCTCATGGTCATGAGGAATTCTGCTCCCGGGAGTTATCAGCGTGTTGTTCCATCGTTATCCATCACCAGGGCTGCTGGAGACAGCAGATTCCAGAGGGTGGAATTTCCAGCTGGGATGGATCAGCAGTTCTGGGGTAAAAGAAAAAAAGAAAAAAAAGAGGAAAAAGGAATTTTCCAGGTTGAAAACTCCCCCCTGGTCAAGCAAGCCCACTCCTCTCTGAAATTCCAGAACTGTGAGCAGAGAATGTTCCTGGTTTTCCATGCCTCCTGTCTGTTCCTTCTGGGATCCATGGAGCATCCACAGTCCCTCTGGGTCCTACTGGCTGCTTTCCCGGGAATTCAGGGCTCCCAGGGGTGGAATATCCTGGAAATATTTAAATCTCAGGGCTCATCCCTCCATTCTCTCTCCCTGTGTTTTGGTGGGATCAGTCTGACCTTGCCTCTGGGAATCTCAGCATTAAATTTTCTCCCACAAATACCTTGGGAAGGTTTTTCCAGGTGTCCTGGGATTCACGGAGCTGGTTTACGTTGCTCTCCCACCCTGGAAAATTTTCCCACCAGGGAAATCCCTGATTTCCTTCCAATCCAACCCCTCTGGAATGGGCAGGGACACCTCCCGCTATCCCAGGTGGATCCAAGTCCATCCAGCCTGGCCTTGGATGCTACCAGGGATCCAGGGGCAGCCACAGCTTCTCTGGGAATTCCATCCCAGCTCCTCCCCACCCTCCCAATATCCCAACTGGGAAGGAATTCCTTCCCATTATCCCATCTCTCCCTGCCGATATCCCAAATCTCCCATCCTGATTTCCTCCCTGGCTCCCAGGAGTTCCCCCCAGAGCCTCCTTTCCTCCAGGATGAACATTCCCAGCTCCCTCATCAACACCATCCAGTTCATCCCAGTTATTTTTAATATTAAATTCCATTCTTTTATTCCGTGTGTTTTATCCCTGGGATTCCCAGGCCTCCCAGTCCCCGCCCCAGGAACTTTTGATCCCATTGCTCAATTTTTAAATAAATTTCCCAGCTGGATGAAAGTCCCGCAAATATTTGGTGTAAATTCCGTCAAAACCCATTGTGAGTGTGGAGGGAAAATTCCAGGGAAAGAAACTAACTCCTGGGCAAGAGGCTGCAAGGGAAAATCAGTCACCAAAATTATGGGATGGAGATGCAGGGATAAAGGAGTTTGGGAAAGGGAAAGGAGAGGGGAAGGGAAAAGGAGAGGGGAAGGGGAAGGAAGAGGAGGAGGAGGAGGAGGAGGAGGAGAAGGAGAAGGAGAAGGAGAAGGAGAAGGAGAAGGAGAAGGAGAAGGAGAAGGAGAAGGAGAAGGAGAAGGAGAAGGAGAAGGAGAAGGAGAAGGAGAAGGAGAAGGAGAAGGAGAAGAAGAAGGAGAAGGAGGAGAATTCCCAAGGGGTAGAGAAAATCCCGGGAAAGCTGAGCAGAAATCCCAGCGCTCTCCAGGCAGGAGGATGTGTTTGGCTCAATGCTGCGTTTATGGGAAGATTTATGGCTCCTACTCCAAGGATTTAGTGGATGAGTCAAGGAAAAATGTCTCATTCCCAGATGGCAAGCAGAGTCACCCAGGAATGGAGTGATGGGATCATAAAAACTGGAATTACAGAGCTGGGAATTGATCCCAAATCCCATAAATCTCCCCGGTGACTCCAAATAAGCCTGTCCATGATTTTCATGCTGATGGCAGGGGAGTGTCCAGGCGAAACCCACGACCTGGATTCCTTTTTCCCTCATCGAGGAGCAGCTGGAGCTCCAGAGGTTTTGTTTCACATCCAACCTCAGGTGGGAATATCCACTTTGGAGTGATCCCACTCCAGTGACTGTAAATAAGGATTTGGACATGGAATTTCACCTTGGAGGGATTTCCTGCCTGAGCACGAGACCTTTGGATAAATAATTCCATGATGGACATTTTATGGACAGCCAAATTCTCCATTTAAGGATTCCCAGTCCCTGTGGAATCTCTTGCAGCTGGAGTATTAATTCCCTAATAGATATCGCAGGATGAGATTCCTCTTAATTAATACAGCTGTACTCTAATTAAATAAATTAAATAAATATAAATCCATTTGATAAATGTATTTTAAATTAATAAATAGGTAGTTAATCAATATAGATGGGGAAATATAAAAATAAATATATATGAAATAAATAAATCTATATGAAATAAATAAATATATAAAAATAAATATTTAAATTAGAGCTATGTGTATTTTTAAATATAAATGATATCAAATAAATAAATATATGTGATGTATTCCCCATTAATTCTGCATTCCTGCTCCCTCCAATCCATGTTTGGGCCACCACAATCCCCCTGGACCAGGGGGAAAACTGATCCAGAATAAAAGGAATTCCATTGATTCAGGGCTGGTTTTAATTCCAGAGCCTGCCAATGTGGGGGAAATTTCTATGGGAATGAGCAGGAAGATGCAGGGAAATTCCCACTTCCATAGGCTGGGGACCAATGCCAATAAAATATCCATGCCCATGATCCAGCTGGGAGAGGAGGCTCAGGCTCACACTGGACCCAAGTGCAAATATTGGGATAATGTGGGAAAGTTGAACCCAAGAACAAATAGAAAAACCCGGGAAAAGGAATTTTCTTCCTTCATCCCACCCTCCTCCCTGTGAATATCCAGGAAGCAGGAAGGGAAGAGATTCCAGCCTTTTCCTGGAGCTGCAGGGCTGGGCCTGTCCCACTTCTGCACCACCATAATTATTTCCCAAATCCATTAATTCCTGAGGTCATTGTTCCAAAGCCAGCATTCCTTAACTGGATGAAAAGGGAGGAAAACATCACTCTGGAATTTTTTTTCCCTGTGGGAATTTTCTCCTGTAAGATTTTTCTAGGCCTTAGGTGAATCATGGAATTGGGAAGGTTGGAAAAGTCCTCCAGGAGCATCACGTCCAACCTTCAGCCGAATTCCCAATAAACCACATCCCAAAGTTTCACATCCACTTGTGTTTTGAACAATTCCAGGGATGGAGACTCCACCACTTTGTCCCAAATATCTTCCCAGGGGAAGGATTTCCCTTTGGAATGTTTCCTTCGTTAACAGAGACTTTAATTTTATCACCGTAAGGAAATTTTTGCTGACTTGGAGGCAGTGCAGGTAGAGGCTGGTGACTTTCCACCTGGAAATATCCCAAGAAACCCAAGAAAACACCAAAAACTCATCCATGGTTGCTGAAAAGACAGGAAAGCAGAGCCTGGATGGAGAAAGGTTGGAATATTCCTGGAAAATCTCAACCTGGGGTTGGTTTAGACCTTCTGCTGTGATTCTCCTTGGGATTTGTTTTGTTCTTTCCATGGAATGCAGGAGCAGAGTTCCCACAGGACTTTATTGCCGTGACCCTTGTCCCTTCTCACCCCATTCCTGCCTCCCCGGCAATTCCGATGGAATCCCAGGGGTTAAGGAGGACAAACATGGGAAGGTGATAAGGAAAGCTGCTGCTCTACCACCTCAGTGCGCCGAGTTCAAGGTGGGGAGAGGTCCCAGACAAACCTGTCTGGGGCTGGAATTCCAGGAACCTGCACCGGGAAGGCCATTGGGAAATGGATCTCAGAGTCCTGGGGTCCCGGCGTGGTTTGGGTTAGCAGCACCAGCCAGAGAATTCCCATGATTTGCTAGCGTGGGATAATTTGGGAATCTCTGAGTCCTCAGCACCATCGAGTTCCAAAACATCCCAGGTGGGTCAGGAACCCCAGGTCAGAGCCCACACGTGCTGGATTTCCAGTGAATTCCCAGATTTCCTCGGCACGAGGTGAAGGAGAGTGTTGTACAAAATATTTAGGGATGTGGAAAGGCTGGGAGAGTTGGGAATGTTCTGCTTGGAGAGGAGAAGCTTTGGGGTGACCTCACTGTGGATCATCCATTCCCACCCCATTCCATGGGCAGGGACACCTCCCACTACCCCAGGCTGCTCCAAGCCCCAATGTCCAGCCTGGCCTTGGGCACTGCCAGGGATCCAGGGGCAGCCACAGATGCTCTGGGAATTCCAGCCCTACCCCTTCCCACCCTCCCAGACAGGAANTCCCTGCCTGGACCTTCTCCCCACATTCCTTTGGATGAGCCCAGGACAGGATTGGATCTCTGGGCTGCCACCACAGCTGGCTGGGTCACATCCAGCCTCTCATCCATCGGGATGGGGCAGGGTGGGATGTTTTTTTCCCGGCCACACACAAAACCATTCCTCATTTTTGGTTTTTTTTTTGGTTTTTTTTTCGTCGATGCAAAATTCTGGCTGGTCTAAAAATAACCTCAGTGTTGGGGACACACAGAAACCTTTGGGATTTTCGACCTTTATCCTTATAACCAGCATCCCAACAAACCCTGGGAACTGGGGGGAGCACAGTTTTGGGGAATTTCCTGGCAAATCCAGAGGTGTCAGATCCGGGAAGGCAAAGGAGGGAATGTTCAGCTCCTCATTCCCGCGGTGCCAAAGGGAAACTTCTGCTCCCGAGGCATCCAAGTCCCTGCAGGGTCTTGTTCCTGCAGATCTGAGCAGCTCCTGCTGCGCCATGTTAATTAATTACATTAATTAATTGCATTAATTAATGTAATTAATTGCAGCCTCATTGATAAATCAGCTGCAGAACGAAGTCAAGGAGCAAGGCGGTGGAAGAGGCCGTGGAAAAACGAGGATTGTGCCTCGGTTTGGATTTTGGGAATGTCTGGGCTCAGCTGCTCTCTGTTCCCTCACTGCATGCTCTGCAAAGCCTGAGTTTAACTAATCCAGGCTTTATTAGAAGCCATCCCAGTGTTCCCAGTGTCCCAGTGCACTTTGCCATGGGCACGGTTTGGGAATTGGCTGCCAAAAATTGGGATGGCTTGAAAAATGAAGCTGTGGCTGATCCCTTCCAAGTTTTTCCAGGTTTATCCGAACGTGAACATGGATCGTGCGCTGTTCCAGTGATCCCAACACAGCCACGATTCTCTGGTTAATTCCCATTAATTACGACTGTTAATTCCCATTTTTTACGACTTTTTGGTCAACGAGGAGCCTGAAAATTCTGTTTTCCAGCGCCTGGAAAAATTTGTTGGGACTGAGATGAGCGCAAAGTTCACGGATAACGGGAGGTTGAACATTCCATTCGGAGAGGAAGGTACAACAAATCCCACCTTTATCCCCTCTGGATAAGGAGGTAAATCGGGATTTTCCAGGTCAACAGCAGCAACATTGACTGCTGCAGCTTTTCCCAAAGAACAGGTGTGGCCGGGCCTGGTTTAAAGGGAATTTGCAATCCTATATCCATGTCCTCGTCCCAGAATGCTGGGAAGGGCTTCAGGATCGCGGTACTTGAATTCCTGGAAATATTTGCTGGAATGGGGGTGCTGGCATCACCGGGAAAGGGCAGGGAGGCTGTGGAGGTGCTGGACCTCATTCCAGGTGATCCTGGGCGTGATCCATGACCTCAATCCTTGGGACAGAATTCCAGTCCCTGCTGCTGGGTGTTCAGAAAGCACAGGAAAACGTGCTTTTCCAAAATCGGGGAATTGTGGTGTAAAGCAGAACAGAAATGGATCCAATTCTGGGATTTTTTGATTCTGTGGCTCTGGATTCTGGGAATCTGCATTCTGGAATTCTGGGATTCTGACATTCTGGGATTCTGTGGATCTGGGATTCTGTGGATCTGGGATTCTGGGATTCTAGGATTCTGGGATTCTGTGGTCCTGGGATTTTGCGGATCTGGGATTCTGGGATTCTGTGGTTCTGTGATTCTGGGACTCCAGAATTCCATGATTCTGGGATTCTGTGGTTCTGGGATTCAGGGATTGTGGGATTCTGTGATTCTGGGAATCTAGAATTCCATGATTCTGGGATTCTGTGGTTCTGGGATTCAGGGATTGTGGGATTCTGTGATTCTGGGACTCTAGAATTCCATGATTCTGGGATTCTGTGGTTCTGGGATTCAGGGATTGTGGGATTCTGTGATTCTGGGACTCCAGAATTCCATGATTCTGGGATTCTGGGATTTTGGGATTCAGTGGTTCTGGGATTCTGCGACTCTGGGATTCTGGGATCACCAGGGAGCTGCAGGCAGGCTGCTGCTCTGAGATTCTCTGGGAACGCCTGTCCCTGCTCCATGTGTGATCCAAGTTCTCCCAGGATCCTGTTTAAATGCAGGACGTTATTCCTGTGGCTCGGCATCACCTAGGCTGGGATCCAGCTGCTCCAGTCCCGGATTCCCCTCCTGTTTTCCAGCCTCAGCTCGGGCCGGGTCAATCTTTAACTCCTCTTCCAGAGCCAGCAACGACCTTCGGGATAAATGAGTAACTCCTTTCCTGCCGGGAATTCTTCCATGGATGTCTCTTCCCACTCCAGGCTCGTTCTGCCGGATCTCTTGGCACAGCCTTTGTTTTGCCCCCGTGCCCTTGGCTCCCGCTCGTGCCTGTTTTTTTGGGATTAACCATTTTTTGGCTGGGAACTCCATCCCAAGGTTCAACCCGTGCCCCTTGGAATGGAAAGAGCGGGACACTAATCAATGCGCTCCGATAATTTATTCATGGCGTTAATCACCCCTAACAAACGAGGCTGTCCCTGCCCACGGAGATTTTCCATGGAGTTCTTTTAATATCTTCCCATGTTCCCTGACCATGGAAATCGGGGAAGTGCCGACGGCAGGAGGTTCATGCCTGGGAGCGTCCGAGTTGTTCATCCGCATCCAAATGGAGAAAATTCCCTAAAAGTCACTGGGGGGCCAAGGTGCCTCTCAAGGATATTTGAAGTTGGACTCAATGATCCCGGAGGTCTTTTCCAAAGATTATTCCCACCCCTGGAATTGTCCAAGGCCAGTTTGGATGGAGCTTGGAGCACCCTGGAATAGTGGAAGGGTCCCTGCTGTGGAAAATTAAGGGTCACTCCCAACCCAAACCATTCCGTGATTCCATGATAAAGAGAATCCCAGATGTGATTCCCGATGGGAATCCCAGAGGTGCTGGGAAGCAGAATGTGCATGGCACACCAAACAGGGATAAATCCCATGGGATGATTCCTTATTTATTTCTTTCATTTTCTGATGGGCATCAGGATTTTCAGCTGGATATTGGGATAAAGGGAATAAAACCTCCAGATTTTCAACCGGATTTTGGGATAAAGGGAATAAAACATCCCTATTTCCAGCCGGATATTGGGATAAAGGGAATAAAAACTCCTGATTTTCAGCTGGATTTTGGGAAAAAGAGAATAAAACCTCCCGATTTTCAGCTGGATTTTGGGATAAAGGGAATAAAACCTCCCTATTTCCAGCTGGATACTGGGATAATGGAAATAAAACATCTTTATTTTCAGCTGGATAATGGGATAAAAGGAATAAAACCTCCTGGTTTTCAGCTGGATAGTGGGATAAAGGGAATATTGGATAAATATGGATATTTGGATAAAATACTTGATCCAATCGAAGAAGGATCCTGGAATCACTGATCCAATCAACCGATCCCAGGGATTGATTTATTCCTTCATTTCTTTATCGGTGCCATCGGCAAACAGGAGAAGGAGAATTCCATAGGGATATTCTTGGGAAGCTGGAAATGAAGCCCAGCCTCACACGAGAAGGAGATGCCTCGGATCCAGATGCTTTTATCTCCGGAAGGAATTTCACACTTCCAATATGGCAGCTGGAAAGCTAAATTCCAGTGGGATGCAGAACTGGGAGGATTTTTCCCCCCCTTTTTCCCTCCTTTTCCCTCCGTTCCCTGATTTCTCACATCTCCAAGACTCCGAAATCAGGGCAGGTTTCCTATGAAAGAGGGAGAAAAATATGAAAAAAAAAATTAAAAATTCTGTATATAATCTATCAGGACTAATCCAAAGGCTGATATTCCAAGAATTTCAATCCATGATCCTGCTGAACTCCATGGATTTCGTCCCTGTGCCCCAATTAAGAAGGGTGGTGCAACAGGAACCCTTCGAAAAGCATCACTCTCCCAGTGACATTCCACAGGGAGTTGGGAAAAGCTCAATCCTCAGCCAAAACGTTCCCAAATTTTTCCTCAACAGCTTGGATCTGTTTAGATAAGGCCCCCCCTGGAAGGAGATAAGAGCTGACCCCTTATCAGTCCTGTTATCCATTTATAACGCATGGAAGCCATTCCTTCCTGGATCTCTTATGGATTTTAACTTGGAAACATGGAATTTGATACTCTAAACTCTGCCTGTGGGTGTCTTTTGGCTTCTTTTCCGAGAAGCATCAGTTTTGGGAATCTTTGGAACTCCTGGCAGCCTGAGCAGCTGAAATTTTGGGAATCTCTGGAGCTCCTGAGCAGCAGAAATTTTGGGAATCCTTGTAGCTCCTGTCAGCCTGATCAGCTGAAATTTTGGGAATTTCTGGAGCTCCTGGCAGCCTGAGCAGCTGAAATTTTGGGAATCTCTGGAGCTCTTGATCAGCTGAAATTTTGGGAATTTGTCAAGCTCCTGTCAGCCTGATCAGCTGAAATTTTGGGAATGTCTGGAGCTCTCGATCAGCTGAAATTTTGGGAATTTCTGGAGCTCCTGATCAGCTGAAAAGCTCCACTTATTTCCAGCCCCCAGAAGTTTTTAAAGCTCTTTTCTTCCCCCAGGAGCATTTTTGGGATGAGTTTTCCTCCTGGCAGCCGGAGCCGAGTTATCACTTCCAGCCGGGAACGCCGACAGCGCTCAGCTCCGTTCCTTGCCAGAATTTTGGGAGAAAATAAAACTTTTGTGTAACTCCTGGAGCGGCCGATTCCAAGTGACTCATCCTGAGGGAAGGACTGCACAGGATGATCTAAAAATAAGGACGAGGAGAAGCTCCAGCGGATCCGTCACGTCCTGGAGCCTGAAATCCTTGGCTGGAGGTGGAAAACTGATCCAGGCTCATCTCAAACCATTCCTAAGGTCAGAATTCCAACGGAAAAACTCGTCAGTGCCTCTTGGGTGGTTTTGAGGGGAGTTTGAGGGTTTGGACATTTTTTGGTTCATCTTCTCTTGTCTCTCCACAGCTGGATGGGAGGGAAGGGATCCCCCTCTGGAATTCCTGATTCCCTTGGCTGTGCATTCTGGGACACATCTGATCACCTGCTGGGAATCTGGGATTCCCTGCCCTCCATCTCAGGTCCGTCTCCCTCAAATAAATCTGGGAGATCTCCCTGCTGGGCCAAAATCTCCCCAGGTATTTCTGGAATCCTTCGGGCTGGGTGGACACCCTTCCACGATTCTCTGGGATCTGAATTCCCTGTTCTCCGGGCTTTCCCTGCATCCTGCTGCAGTGGGAAGGGCACGGAAGAGGAGGGGGTCTGCCATTTGAGGGGGGGGGTGGTCTCATCCCAGTGGTTTTGTGGGATAAGGACTCGGCAGGTGACGGAATTGATGGAACAACTCCACCGCCACCCCCAGTGGTGGCAGATCCTTCGTGTCCATCCGAGGACGACTTTTAAACAACACCAGGAGTATCCCAAATTCCCCACCCTCCTGTTCCATCACTTCCCTCCAACGTGGGCTCGGAACTGCGTCCCGAAATCCGCCTCCAGTCCCCGTGGCCATTGTTTTAAGGGATTGCCCAGTTCGGGATTTATTATCCCGAAGCCTGGCCAATGTAAATGTTTCCTTTCCTTAAAGCCAGCAAGGATTTGTAATATTCCTACGGATAATCCTCCCCTCCGACCACATCAAGGGGAGGGCGGTGAATTCCGGGGAGGAAGGCACAATTCCCGCCCTGGGAGAAGCTGTTGTGAGTAATTCAACGTTGCTCCTCTCAGTCAGATTCCAGCTTTTATCCCAGCCTCGGAATGCCCACGACATCCCAGAACTTGAAATGATAAATGATAAATCCTTATGAATCCTAATCCTACAATTCCTACAACTCCGAGGAGTTATCTCATCTGGGAGCTAAAGGTTTTTTGTCATCGGGAATGGGAAATCTCCCTTTGGAAATCACGGATTTGACATCTCCCGAAGGTTAACTCTTCACTGCTCCCCCTTTAAATCCGATTCATATCCCAGGGAATGAATTTTTAATGGAATTTCTTGCTCGTTGATGGTCCTTCAATTTTTTTCTGGGATGTCGATCCCACATAGTGCTGATCCCACCCCACAGAAATCCAGTTTAATTTAATTTAAATTAAATTTAATTTAAAGTTTAATTTTGGGGAGAAGAGGGGCAAACTCGACCGTGATTTCAGCCACTTCTGTTCCAAGGCAGCAAACTGTGCAAATTCCCAAAATCAAATGGATGAATCCCATTTTTCTGAGCCCTGGAATTAAGTGAGGCCATATCCAATTTACTCTTCCCTTTCTGTTTGCTTTTATTAAAAATAAGCTGCTTTTAGATAAAAAGTTCTTTCCCCTTGAAGGACCTGAGGAAAATGCCTGGAATTGGTGGATTCCGAGGCTGGTGGCCTCGGAAAAACAGTTGGAATATCTGAAATTACCCCAAATCGCCCCAAATCTACAAAATAAATCTGTTTTTAGATCCAGTTCAAACCAGTTTCACGTCTGCGTGGTTACCACTGGTAACTTCCACATTTTCCAGGTTCCTCTGGAGCTGGGAATGGATCCTCCCAACCAAATCTCACTGGTCCTTACCAAGCTGGAATTCTCTTCCCAGCTTTTCTTGGGAGCAAGGACTGAGTGCCACAACCTCCTGCAGGGAGGTGGCAATTATGGATTTTATATCCATAGTATCGGAATTCTGTTGGAGCCCCAAATTCAAATTAAATTCCATCTGGTTTTGTGACCTCTAAGTAAAATTATCCATCTTTTTTAGACCTGGATTTATAATCCAGGCTGGAATCTCAGCGGACAGCTCAGTCCTGCTCCTCTTCCTCCTTCCAGCTGTGCCTTTGATCTCCATGGAATTCCCTCTAAATCAGCATTCCCTTTAAACCAGAATTCCTGGACTACATGAGCTGGCAGAATGAAAATTCCTGGGACATCCTCTCCCAGCCTCCAGAATCCACCCTGTCCCGTGGCAAGAAGTTTAAGGCTGGTTGATTTTCCTGGGATTTAACCCATCTTTGGGATGAACCACAGCCCTCATTCCCTTTTTTTCCCTTACTCTGCATTTGCACAGCCCATAATTTCCATCATTTCCATAATTAGAAGCCAGAGGGATCTGTGAGGGACATCGGGATGTGGGGTTGGGAGCTGGGAATTTGAGGAATCTCCCCCAAATGACAGCTTTTCTGACCCAGAATTAGTTTAAATGAGCAGTTCATCTTAAATTAGATGGCAGTTCAGTGTTAAACTAACAGTTTGGTTTAAATTAAACCACAGTTTAAATTAGCAGTTCGGTTTAAATTAGCAGTTCAGTGTTAAACTAACAGTTGAGTTTAAATTAGCAGTTCAGGCTAAATTAACAGTTCAGTCTAAATTAGCAGTTCAGTTTAAATTAGACGGCAGTTTAGTGTTAAACTAACAGTTCAGTTTAAACTGAACCGCAGTTTAAATTAGCAGTTCAGTTTCAATTAGCAGTTCAGTCTAAATCAGCAGTTCAGTGTTAAACTAACAGTTCGGTTTAAATTAGCAGTTTAGTTTAAATTAGCCCAAAAAAGCTGCCTCTATTTTAGGTCCCTGTAATCCCCGTGATGCCAGAGGCACAATCCCAGCCCAGTTTGGGTGGGAATGTGCTGGAAAATCCAATTTCCTGTCCCAGACTGGAATCCAAGGCTCTCCCAAGGGAGACTCAGGAGGTTGGAAGAGAAATCCAGTTCCTCTTAAACTCCTCTGAGTTTCTGTGGATTGGTTAAACATGGATCCTTTGCTTCCCTAAATCCCTTCCCTTCCCTTCCCTTCCCTTCCCTTCCCTTCCCTTCCCTTCCCTGTCTCTCCCAAGGAATTTTCTCCCGAGGGTCACGGAAGGAGCCAAGGGCAAAGTTTTGTATTTTTTTGTTTGGGGATTTTTCCAGGCAAGTTTGGGATTTCAGGATCACCCTGCTCTGAGGAAGCCAGGACTGTGATCCCTGAGGAAATATGGAACTGCAGGGAAACGAGACTCAGGGAATCATGGAATGGTTTGGAAAGGACTTTAAGGATCATCCATCACCACTCCCTGGCATGGCAGGGACACCTCCCACTGTCCCAGGCTGCTCCAATCCAGCCTTGGGCACTGCCAGGGATCCAGGGGCAGCCACAGATGCTCTGGGAATTCCAGCCCAACCCCTCCCCACCCTCCCAGACAGGAATTCCTAATTCCCAATATCCCATCCATCCCTGCCCTCTGGCACTGGGAAGCCATTCCCTGTGTCCTGTCCCTCCGTGCCTTGTCCCCAGTCCCTCTCCAGCTCTCCTGGAGCCCCTTCAGGCCCTGGGAGGGGCTCTGAGCTCTCCCTGGATCCTTCCCTTCTCCAGGTGAACATTCCCAGCTCTCCAGGGAAGGATCCAGGGTGGTTTCTTTGTGTGCCATCCCTGTGGTTTTGGATGGAGTTGGACAGAGAAGGAAAAGCTGGATCCAGACCTAGACAAAGCTGGAATTGGATGTGGTGCCCAGCCCTGCCTAGGCCCAGGTGGGCTCTGTTGCTGGTCCTGCCCCACCAGGGAATGATGTGTTTGGCAGCACCATTCCCAAGTCATTCCCAGCTTTCCTGCATCCCTATCCCAAGCTGTTGTTTCTCTCCCAGCACTTGTGTCCCTGGAGTCTGGGAATGTCCTGTGCCAGCCTTTCCCAGCCCTTTCCTGCAGGAATGTCACCAGGAATGGCTCCACGCACCAGGATTTCTTTGCAGCTGCACTTCCACCGAACGATCATTAGAGAAACAATTGGAATATTTCCCCAGAAAGCCGGAATTCCCTCTTTTTCCAGTGCTCCTACTGATCCCCTTCCCCGTTTTAGGTGTTTCCCCTCTTCCCCTGGCACCTGCCCTCGCTCCGGGCACTGCCCACGCCCGCGGGTTTGGAATCCTGACATCGCCCGGACAATGAATTCTTCACAAAACTTGGCCCGAGTTTCCCACCAGCTCCCCAAATCCAAGGATAGAGTTGCTGCGGAAGGCGGCCAGGAGAGGAGGGAAAACCAGAAAAACAAAACGGAATCCGAGCCCGAGCCATTCCAGGGAAAGCGCAGCCACCCAAAACTGCAGGAGCAGCACAAAAAGGAGCCACGCCGTGCCCTCCCCAGCTCCCACTCCGTAATTTAAGGAAAATGCCGAAGGCTTGGGATTTTTCAAACCCTTCTCCGGTTTCCTTGGGGCAAGGGGAAAAAAAAAAAAAAAAAAAGGAAGAGAGGAAAATAATTCCTTGTGTTCTTTCCCTGGGCAAACCTCAGGATTCAGGGATTCGTTTGGGGCTGGAGGATCCTTTGCCTCGGTTGGGTTTTCTCCCTGATTTCTAGTTTTGTTCCTTGGGAGAGCAGGAACTCCTCGTGGCACAGGGAAGGGATATTTGAGCTGATCCAGGGGAAAATTCCTGGTGTTTTGGAAGAGAAACAGATGAAATTGAAGTGGTGAAGAGGGAAGGGCTGTCCTTTAATCATCCCTTTAATCATCCCTTTAATCATTCCTTTAATTATTCCAGGGTTCTGCTCCGGAGGCGATGCCCACGCTGAGGAATTTTCCTATTCCATGGGATAGGAGTGAGGGGAAAGAAAGGAAATTTCTGTACCAAGTTATTAAATGATTGCAACAACCAGTGAGCTTTTCCTCAGGAAAATGGGATTGGGAATAACGTGTGGATCCCATCACGGATCCAAGCGTGGCTGTGGAGCCTGAGGGACTCCAAAGCTCAGATGTTCCCATTTTTCTCCATGGCACAAATGGAATTTCCCATCATCCCCCCCACAGCTGAATAGGTAAATGAAACCCACAGAATCCTGGGAAATGTAGGTTAGCTTTGGGAATTTTCCAGTGCTGGAAGTGATTCCATGGTTCTTTCTTTATAAGAATATTTTGGTGCTCGTCCTGAACTTCTTTTATTTTAAATAAATTTCAAGTCTTGGCGGGGAAAAATTCCAAATTCTGTGTTAAAGGCAGGAAAACTAAAACCAGTACGGATAAATGAGTTTTCTTTTCAGAAATATTGGAAAAGCCCATGCCCTTCCTAATTATTTTAAGGATAGTTTTTTTCCTTCTTTCAGAGTTACATCTTGGAGTTATTCCTTTCGAAAGGAAATTGGAAATCGAAATGAAATGGAAATTAAAAATGAGAATGCTTTTAAAAATGGAGAGACCAGTCCTGGCTGCTCAAACTGGGAACGGGAAGGGAATTTTGGATTCCTGTAGAAGATGGAAAAGAAGTTTTGGGATGAGGAAGAGATTATCCCTAAATCTGCATCCCAAATCCATCGTGAGCCACTGCTGGGCACTGGTGATTTCATTGGAAAACCGGAGGAAGGATTTAATGGAGGGGATGCAAAATATCCAGGAAGGAAGAAAACACAAGGAAGCCATGGGCTGATTCCAAGCCTTTTTCCATGCTGGGATTTGGTGTCCAGCAGTTCCTTCTGGATAAAAGCTGGGCTCCATTTCCAGTCTCCCTTTGGGATGATTTTCCCTGGATTTCAGGCACTCTAATTCCCTGGTGAGCACCCTGAGAGATACCTGGAGATGCTCCAGGGTTAATCTCGGAGAAATTCCCAGCTGTGGGAGCTGGGAAAGGGGGTCCAGGGGGAAACTGCTCCCAGGGAACAAGGATTGGGATGAGAGGGAACGGCCTCAGGCTGGGTCAGGGAAGGGTTAAATTGGATATTTGGGATAAATTCTCCATGGAAAGGTGGTCAGGCCTTGGAAATGCCTAGGGAGGTTTGGAGTCCCCATCCCTGGAAGTGTCCAAGGAATTCCTGGATGTGGCACTCAGTGCCAAGGTGAGGATTGTGCACAGCTTGGACTCAACCTTGGATCTTCTCCAACCTTAATAATCCTGGGATCCTCTCTGCTGTAATTCCACAACCACAAATTTCCGTACAAAGACAAACATTCCCTCGCCCCAATCTCCGCAGGATTTTATCCATCGTCCTCCTTAAATCCCAGGCCCTGCTGCCCATGGAAGTCCTCACGGCCATGCTGGCACCGGGATTTTCAGGGATGTGGATATCCCTGTCTGTGCAGGTCTTTGTGGACCTGCAGGACTGCAATTCCTGGTCCCTTTCCCATTTTTCCTTGTACATGAACCTCCCAAGTGCAGCTGGGAGAAACCCTGGAATATCTGGGGCGGGAGAGCGAGCCTGGGATTAAAGCTTTTCCAAGCGGGATAAGGAGACCCAAACATGGCATTGGAGAAGGCGGGAGCATCCTAAGGAAGGTGGGAATTGCCCTCTCCCCTAAACAATTCCAGCTCCAGCTGTGCCATCCCGGGATGGAGAAAAGGCTCCCAACTCTCAGCGGAACTCTCTGGCCTTTTTAAGGAGAGGCCACGGCTTTATTTACTGCTCTTGGAAGGGCGAGAGAGCTCCGGCTCCCGGCCAAAATCCACTCGGGAATAACAGCCCCGGAGAGCAACTTGAACTTGGAGGAGCCTCTTCACTCCCATCCTTCTCCTTTCCTGGAGCTGAGCGCAGCCGGAATCCGTCGGAATCCGTCTGCAGAGCTGGCACGGCCGCACTCTTATCTTTGCCATCGGCATCCCGGACTTCTCTCGCTGACAAACGGGGAATGTTTACTCCAGGAGGCTGTGGGAACGCGACATTCCCTCCCCCCAGCAGCAATAAATCACGGCACAAACATTATCTGGGTCCGCAGGGAACGGACGAATCCATAAAATTCCCTGGATGGAGAGGGTCAGAGCCTGGGCTGGCACAGGGAAGAGGAGGATTTATTCCAAGAAAGTCCTGACGCTCCCAGCTCCCAGTCCCCTTCCCGAGTAAATATCGGGATCATCGGCATTAACTGACAGAGGATTAATTGGCCTAATTATTGCGGAACAGCTGTGATTCCAGCAGGGTTAGCATGGATTTTATTCCCTTCCCAACTGGAATTTTTAACCCCTAAACATCCAGTTAAATTACCTCATTAACGAACGGTAATTAGATCATCATCAGGCCGACAGAAACAGAATTAAAACACCAGAAAGATCTGAACACCAGGCTGTTGAAAATCCCAAGCCTTTCAAGTGCTGCCAATCCCAAAAGTCAAAAAGAGGGAATAAAGGCCGGGAATGTGTGCGGAGCCATTGTTCTCCCGCTGTCAATCAGCAGCCTGCGGTTCCCGACAATGGAGTTGTTTTCCAAAGCTTCCCAAAGTTTACTCTGCGGAGTCATCGCAGCCTCGTGAAATCCGACTCCCGCTGTTGCTGTGGTTGGGAAATAAACCAGGGAGAATTCTCCCTGTTTTCCTCATGGCCGGAGCATCGGGATTTGCCCTCGGTGAGCGCTTGGGGATGCAGCTTTGCTAATCCCAGATCCCATTCCAATGGCCTTTATCCATCCACTGAATCCGTGGATATTTGTTGGGTATCGTTCCTTGAGGATTTTTAATAGAAGTGTTAAATTTCTTGTGCCCAGCTTTTCCGTCGGAGGGGGTTTGTTCAGGAGCATGCCACTGTTGGAACATAAAGGAGAGCTTGGATTGGGAACTAAATGGAATTTGGGATTATCACAGTTCATAATTCCTGTCTTGGAATCATGGAATTGTTTGGGTGAGAACGGACTTAAGGATCATCCCATTCCCCCCCCTGCCATGGCAGGGACACCTCCCACTGTCCCAGGCTGCTCCAAGCCCCAATGTCCAGCCTGGCCTTGGACACTGCCAGGGATCCAGTGGCAGCCACAGCTGCTCTGGGAATTCCATCCCAGCCCCTCCCCCCCCTCCCAGACAGGAATTCCTAATTCCCAATATCCCACCCATCCCTGCCCTTTGGCACTGGGAAGCCATTCCCTGTGTCCTGTCCCTCCATGCCTTGTCCCCAGTCCCTCTCCAGCTCTCCTGGAGCCCCTTCAGGCCCTGGGAGGGGCTCTGAGCTCTCCCTGGATCCTTCCCTTCTCCAGATGAACATTCCCAGCTGTCCCAGCCTGGCTCCAGAGCAGAGGAGCTCCAGCCCTGGGAGCAGCTCCATGGCCTCCTCTGGATTTGCTTCCAGCAGTTCCACGTCTTTCCTGTGCTGGGAGCCCCAGAGGAGGTCGAGGTTTGCCCCATAATTATTAATTTTTGGTTGACTGACCCTGACTCACAGAAACCAAATGATTTAACGACCCCACAATACTTTTCCCAAACTTTCTATGGGATGTAGGAGGAACACTTTCAGTTTGGGCTGGAATTCTCTGCTGGAAGCACAACTGGACAGGACTAAGAGTTGGATCCAGTTCATTGGAGCTCAGAGCCCCTGGGTGAACTCTGCCCACCTTTTGTATCCTCTGGGATTGTCCAACCCAAATTCCAAACACTCCCGAACCTCCCCTGCTGTGAGGCTCCCTCCATGGAGAAAATCGAGCATTTCACAGGAACACAGAACCAACAACCAACAGATTCTGTTGGAAAAGACCTCCGAGGTCCTGGAATCCAACCTGTGACTCCGTTTGTTACGTGTGGGCGCTGTGGAAATGCAGGGAATTTTCTGGGATCTCCCTTTGGTTGTGGTTAATGAAGGAAAGGAAGATTTTCCCGAACTCTGCTTCCAGACCAAACATCTCTGGAATGATTCAGCTTTCCAAAGGGGATTCAGAGTGGGAATGTGCTTGAGGATGGAGGAGATTTTGTTGTCCCAGCAGGGACCAGTGAGAGGAATTCCAGGGAATGCTGGCACCGCATGACAACCTCTAAATATTTATGGAAAGGTGACACGAGGTCTCTGAAAACACCTTTGGCTTTCCCTTCACCTCATTAAACCCCTGGCATTCCCTGGATTCAGCCCAAACGCCTGGAATAGGGCTGGGTAAAAACACAGCGACCTCACTGACCTGAGGCTTCATCCTCAGCCTCGGGAATGATTGGGAAATCTCCACGGATTCTTCCTGGCCAAAGTCTGGGAAGGTGGAGCAGAACGGGGCAGGAAAGGTCTGGGCAGTGTCCCCTCTCAGGTGTCACCCTGGGGCCCCTGGAATTGGGAATGGTGGGAGCTCCTTTCCGTCCCTTTCCAGCTGCAGCAGAGAATTTGGGATTAAAGAAACCCTGGAAGGGCAATGAAAGGAGGAAATGAGAAGGATTTTCCTCCAGTCTGACCAGGAAGTGTCCAAGGAAAGGTTGGGCATTGGAGCTTGGAGCAGCCTGGGGCAGTGGGAGGTCCCATGGAATGGGATGAGCTTTAAGGTCCTTTCCAACCCAAACCATCCTGGAATTCTGGGATCCCCACTGCCCTGCAGATATGGATTTTATGGAGCATCCCTGTCCTGGCTTCCTTCCACCACAGTGACCCCAAAATGCGAAACTTAAACCACTCGGGGGGATTGGAATCAGGTGGTGCTGAAGCTCTCTTCCATCTCAGGCAATTCTGGGATTCTGGGATTCCATGGGCATCTTGGGAACCACCCCGGACAAAGACTTGGGGCAGCAGGATTTTTCCTGTTGGTGAAACTCCGTTAATGATTCCTTAGGGACAGGAAAACGCTCCCTAAAAATTCCACTGGGAACTCCAGCCCTGTCCCGGAGTTTAACATTGACAGAGGTCGATGTTCTCCTGCTCCACGGGATCAGAGCTTGGAATAAATGGAAAACCAGAAGGAGATTGGAGAGGAAATGCAGTCCTGAATAAATGAGGAGGTTTTTGCTGTTCCATCCCTGCAATCCCCTTTGGGACGGTGAAATAATCCCTTTGTCCCACATTTTCTGCTTGGGGCAGGAATTTGTAAACCAGGCACAGCTGGCACGGAGTTAATGTGTAAAGCAGGGAAAATTAACTTCCAGAGGCTGGGATACAGCAGGAATACGGCAGGAATAGAGTTCCCAGCCTGGCCGGGGTCGGGATCTGATAAAAGACGAACGAATATTGAGGGAGAAAAATCAGGAATGAACCATGCCTGAAACACTCCTTGGTTCTTCTGCACCTGGAATTGGAACTCGGAGTTTGGAGAAGGAATTTTTCCTTCTCTTGGTCTCCTCTGCCTGATACAAGCAGGAAAAAAATGCAGATTCCCAAGGAGTCTGATGCAAAGGCAAAAGTCAGGATGTGAAAGGAGTGGGTGATCCAAGTAGATCCCAGAATCCCGGAATGCTTTGGGTTGGAAGGGACCTTAAGGATCATCCCATTCCATGGGCAGGGACACCTCCCACTGTCCCAGGCTGCTCCAAGCCCCAATGTCCAGCCTGGCCTTAGACACTGCCAGGGAGCCAGGGGCAGCCACAGCTTCTCTGGGAATTCCATCCCAGCCTCTCCCCACCCTCCCAGGGAGGAATTCCTTCCCAACATCCCATCTAAACCCCCTCTCTGTCAGTCTGAACCCATCCCTCTGTCCTGTCCCTCCAGTTCCTGATGAAAATTCCCTCTCCAGCTTCCCCTCAGACACTGGAAGTTGCTCTGAGCTCTCCCTACATCCTGCTCCTCTCCAGGCCTAGCATTCCCAGCTCTCCCAGCCTAGCTCCATAGGGAAGGTGCTCCGGTCCCTTTATCAACTCCATGGCCTCCTCTGGACTTGCTCCAACATTCCCAAGTCCTTCCTAAACTGAGATGTTTTACTGGGAGCAGCTGGGAATGGCACCGTATCCGTGTGTTCCCACTGGATCCCAAATGCAGCCCTGCCTAAAATCCCATTGGGAAGCACTGCTGGGATCACCTGAACTCAATCCTTAGGAAGCTCCTGGTGGGACTTCATTGTGTTAAACACGAGTGCGGTGAGCCAGGCTTAGTTAGCCTGAGCTTAATTACACCCTGCTCCAGAATGATTTCAATCCACTGCTCCGTAAACATCCCAGGATTCCAGTCTGGGCCTTGGCTCCACAGATCAGGATGGATCAAAATTTCAAACCAAGACTAGGACTAAAGGTAAAGCTCACAGCATTCCCAAAGGCAGACGTGCAAATTTGGGACACTGGGAATTTTTTTGGGATCACTGGCGATGGCTGTGGGCAGCAGCAAGGAATTTGAAGTTGGATTTAGTGTGGGAAAAGCAGGATAAAGTGTGGATAACAGGGGAAAGGGAAGGTCCAAGTGTCTCCTTTTCCTGTCAGGAATCCTCTCCAATCTGGATCCGGCTGCTGGATATGTGGAAAACGTCAGAACAAACTGGGAACACAGAATTGGGATACCTGGGAATAAATCTCCCTGCCAACCTCACTGTTTGCTCCTCAGGACACACAAAATTCCCTGATTTTTCTCCTTCCCCACTTAATCTCCGATGACAAAACCAGCCCCAAATGTCACAAAAGGAAAATTCTGGTAAAAACATGGATTTTTTCCTTGGGGGAGGGAGGAAAATCCAGGATTGGATTTGGGTTTTCCACACAGAGACTCCTCTTATCTCCCCAAACCAGCAGTGATCTGAAGGAAAATCCAAAGGGATAGGATTTTTCTGGATGTCTCTGGATCCTACAGGATCTGATCCCGTGCAGGGAGCTCCCTGTGCGAGTTCTTTACAAAACGTTCCCGGATGAATTCCCTGACCTGGATTTGGGAATGGGACAGGCACAGTCACAGGCACATGGGAAATGAAAGCTTGGGGATGAATCCTAAATTTCCAATATTTCTCCTGCCAAGTCCAATCCTCCCCAGGTTTCCGAGGAAGAATCAAGCCAGGGGGAAGAGCGGGAAGGGAGCGAGGAGCTGGGATAACAATCCTGGTAAAATCCACCTTTGGGAACCTGAACCACCTGAAAATCCAAGGGGTTTTCCTCCAGCAGGAGGAGGGATGAGATCAGAGCCCGACTGGAGGCCGAGAGAAGTGGGAATAGTCGGAGATTGTAGGGAATAATTAAAACATTTTGGGGTCAGATGAAAATTCTGTGCCTGGGAGGGAGGGAGGGGTATCCCGCAGAACTGGAGGGGGAGGATTCCGAAGGAAGCCGGAGTGCAATCCGGAGTCACACAAGGTGGCAGTGCAGATTGTCAGCAGGGGCTCGGGGACACTGGGAAAAGGCTAAAAATATCCCATGGGATCAGAGGCAACAGGAGAATCCAGGCACTTACTGCTGGTGGAATTCCATCCAGGAATTCTGCTTGGGTGACTCCGTGGGGTTTGGAGTCCGCAGGATGACACCTGGGTTAACTCCTCATTGTTCCCGTGGGTTAATGAACACCATTCCCTGATCCGATTTGGTTCCATCCTGAATTTATCCCACTTTTCCATCGCCACTCTTTGGACACTGTCACTTGGACAAGGCTGAGGCCAATTGGGACCTCAGGGAGCACGGACAGATTCCAAAATCTTGGATCCACTGCTTGGATCTGACAGCCAGGGGCACATGGAATGAGCTCCATGCAGGAGAGGAATATCCAGGCAGTTCCTAGGAAATCTGGATGCCACGGAATCCCAGAATCCCACAATGGTTTGGGTTGGAAGGGAACGTCTAATTCCAGCTCCTGGATATTCCAACTGTCTTAGGTTGTGAGGAGTTTGGAGTTCAGATGGGAATGTTCATCCTGGAGAAAGGGAGGTTCTGGGGGGACCTTCTGGGACAGGAGGGGGAAGCCAGGGGGGAATTGGGATCTGCTCCCAGGGAACAGGGACAGGAGGAGAGGGAACGGCCTCAGGGTGGGCCAGGGGAGGGTTAAATTGGATATTTGGGATAATTTCTCCATGGAAAAGGTGCTCAGGCCTTGGAATTGCCCAGGAAGGTTTGGACCACCCATCCCTGGAAGTGTCCAAGGAATTCCTGGATGTGGCACTCAGTGCCAAGGTGGGGATCAGGCACAGCTTGGACCCAACGATCCCCACAGAGATCTTTCCCGATGATTTTGGGATTCTCTGGATGCAAAAGCCACTTTTCCCAGCTCATTGCTCCTCCACATCCTCCAGCCCCTCCCTCAGCCCTGCCAAACCTCTCCAGGTGGACTTAGAAACTCCAGAACAGGATTCTCCTGGGGTTTGATCCCAAATTCCTCCGGATTCTTCGGAGGCAATCAACTCCCAGTTCCAGCACACCCGAGGGTGGAAGAACTTCTGTGGGGAAAAGGAGGAAGGAATTGTGGGCAGCCAGGAATTGGTGGGAATGGCCTTGCAGGGACGTGAGGAGCAGCCCAAGCAGGAGATGGCGTAAAACTCCACCGGAAAACACTCGGAAAATCCAACCCAGGAGACATTTCCATGACCTCAGTAATTTTAATATTTATAATTCTAAGGCTCAACTCCTACAGAGAGGCCTAAAGGAAGACTTCCCACTAAATGAAGGATCTTCCTGCCTAATTCTCCGAAATTTTGGAATGCTGAATGAAGGACAGGATGATGACAAAACAACGGGAATGATCCCTATCAGGGATGTGTCACTGATGCCATCACGGTGTCATCCCATGGGAATGGGACACAGGAGAGCAGGGAGAAGTTTCTCCTGTTGGAATTAACAGCAGAACCTTCAGCGCTTCATACACAGCTCCAGAAATCCAGGAAAGACAGCAAAGAGGGAATAAAAAAATGGGACAGAAAATCCAAGAAATCCAGAAAATCCTCCTTTATTTCTTCTCAGCTTTTTATTTCTTCTCAACTTCCCCCCAGCTTCGGAATTCAACCCCCAGGAATTATTTCAGGGCTGTTTTCCCCACATTCCCGTTCCTGCCCTCAGGAGAAATCCCTAATTTGTTGAAAGCTGGATGGACAAATTGGGGCAGCGGCAGCAGCACAAGCCGAGAGTTTTTTGGGAGGAGCTTGGGCAAGCTCCAGCAGCTCCGAGAGATTCCAACACTTCTGCTCCGCTTCTGGAAGCGGAGCTCCGCTTTCGGTCGCTCGCTCCGGATTTCGCTGCCAAAAATCCACAAGGAAAATAATAAAGAGGGAAAACAGCTCCTTGGGCTCGGGTTTCGGGGCGGCGACGAGGCCAATTTGCGTAAAACGTTCTGATCCCGCGTCGTTCCTTGGGCTTGGGCCATGGATTGTGCTCGGAGAGAGCTCCGAGAGCTGCTCCAGAAGCGTCCCCTCAAGGGCCGAGGTGGAGACAGCTCGGCACACAAAGGAAAGGGAATTTATAAGGAGAGCTGGCGGTTGGAAAGGAGGGAAAGAGAGTTTCAGGGAATTCTGAGGCGTTGCCAGCGAAAAGGGAGGTGAACAGCAGGAAAACCAAGCTTAGGCAGTTTTTTCCAGCTGATACTGGACTAGAATAGGAAAAAATAAAATGGGGATGAGATCTGAATGAATGGGCTTGTATCAGGGAATCAGCTCCAAGGGCTAAAATGGGATTGGGGTTTGTGGAGGAATCTGCTCCTTCCAGAGCAGCACTGGGAAGTGGGAGGGAGGGATGGATGGATGGATGGATGGATGGATGGATGGATGGATGGATGGATGGATGGATGGATGGAGGGAGGGATGGATGGATGGATGGAGGGATGGATGGATGGGTGGATGGATGGATGGATG
>VZTN01036891.1:70710-86658 GCA_013400515.1 Erpornis zantholeuca
GCCCCAAACCGGGCCAGGAAACACTTCAGAGACAAAGTCAGAGAAGTGGGTATTTGCTTTATTCGGCGCTGGGTGTGTGGGGATCGCTCCTCCAGACACACACCGGTGCTCTCTACAACACAGTATTTATGGGTTAAATTATGAATATTCATCACATTCTTTGGGACAGGTGTGGTTATACAAATTATTTCTCGGCAGTCACTAATGTCATTAGCATACAGGTCACGCATGCTCTGTGTGTCCTGGTGGTCGCACTGAGGAAGGCCTCTCCTCTTCCTCGGGGGTCTTTCTGATGAAGATAAGTAGTCTTCCTCGCGGTGAACTTTTCACCTTTCTCCCTGGGGCATGCACAGTCCTTTAAGGGATGATCCAGCGATCTCTGAGAGGAACTTTGTCCCCTCTATCTTGACAAGATTAGGGTGAATTCAACTTCTTACGTTTTGTAATTAACATCTGCTGTCTGATCCTGCTCTGTATCCAAGGCTGGGATAAATCGGCATTTTCCCCTGGAAGTTTTGGAAGTGTCTGATTGGGAGCAGCTGAAGGGTTGGGCTCTTTGGGGAGCTGAAATTCCCGTAGGGAACAGGGATAACGTTGGTCAAACACCCCATGGAGTTCAGGAGCAGGAATTTTCATCCAGGTGGAAATTCCCATTTTTCCATTTATTTTTGTGCCTCCCAGCAGCTTCTCAGGAGATCGACCCCCTCATCCCTTTTTCCATTTGGATCCAACACACCTTCCCTTCTCCCTTCCCTTGTCATCCTGTTTTTACCACTCTGGTGTTGAAACATGAATGGAAAAACTGGGAAGACCTGGCAAAAAAATCGGGAGAGAAACTGAGATTTCTTCTAAATTCCCCATCTGGTTGGGTTTGTTTTTTTTTTTTTCCCTTTTATTTTTAAATTATTTTGAATTTCTCTTCCATAATTATCTTGGAAATGCCAAAGCCTTTTGGAAAGCTTTGAGATTTCTGTTTTTAACTTGGGTGAGGAGCAGATGTGGTTTGGAGCTGGTTTTCCTCGTCCAACATCTGTCAAGAACATCTGGGCTTGAAGAAGCCCAAAAAATTCTCATTTTTGGGTCACAAATCTTCTAAAAGCTCTTTTATTTATACCCTCGGGGGAAGGCCTCAAGCTGTGGCCATCTCCCGATTCCAAGGGCAGAATTCCATAGTGGGAAAAGTTGCACAACCGCTTTGGCTTGGGATGGGAACATCTTTGACGTGTCAAAGCTCTCGCTTAAAGATGTCTGGAGAACTTCCAGGGATGTTTTTGGAAGCGAGAATCTGAGTTCAAAATCCCAAATTAATTTGATTTTTATTTTGAAACAGAAACCCCCAAATATTCCGGAGGGGTAGAAGTCGAACATCTGGAAACGGAGACATTTTTGCCCCAAACAAATGAATTTTAATAGCCCACAGCGATATTCCATGGAAATCGGCCTCTTCTCCCAAGTCTTCCTTTTCCTTGGAGAAAGAGGGTTCACATTCCCACCCCAGTCTCCTCTACCTGAGGGGGAGTGAGGCAAAATGCAGGAAAAAGGAGGAAAAGTGGGAGATAATCTCATCCAGGTCCCTTTTCCACTCAATGTGGCTCCAGATATTTTGAGGTCCCTTCCAACCTGATTCCAGCAGACATTCCAGCATTCCATTCCATATGACAGCCAGACGTGTCAAGGATCATGAGGCACCCGTGGCAGCATTCCCAAATTTCAGTGATCCAGATTTTGGCCAGAATGTTTTGTTTTCCCTCCAATCCTCATTTTCTGGTCCTTAAATCCAGTTGTTTTTTTGGGGGGGGTTTGGGTTTATTTTTGGGTTTTGTGGGAAATGTCTTGCTGAGTCCTGGAGAAGCTTATCCTAGCCTGAGGATCCAGGGAATTGTACACCATTCCCAACTTCTCCTCTGGGATTCTGGAATAACTTCTTGGCACGGGAAAGCTGAGGAGGGACCTTCACCCCCTGCCCAAAATCCATTGGTAGGAAAAGGGATTTTGGATCAGGTTTGGGGTTTTCTGGGAGCTGCTGGGATTCCAGGGATCCTAAGGGAAGAGATGGATCAGGGATTTAGGAAAAGATTTTGCAGAGGGATTTGCAGGACATTGGAATATCTTGAATCCATGGAATTGGTCCAAGCAGGGGTTCAGTGCCTGCAAGGATTAATAAAATCCCTCGGGCTCTTCCCTGGTTTGGGTGGATTTGAGATATTTAAATAGAGATGAACTTAAGGAAACTTGTGAATCCTGGAATGCTTTGGCTTGGAAAGGACCATCAGCCCATCCACTTCCAATCCATGGGCTCTCCCAGGGCCCCATCCAAGGCCTTGGACACTTCCAGGGATCCAGGAGCAGCCACAGCTTCTCCACGAAATCTGTGCCAGGACCTCCCCACCATCCCAGGCAAGGATTTATTCCCAAATCCTGGCTATCCCTGCCCTCCAATGGTTCCATGTAAAACCCACCTGATCTGCTCAGGGATTTTGGCCACCCACAGATCCTCACCAATGAACTCCCCAGAAATCCATGGAATTGCCCTGGGTTCAGAAGAGGAACAGAGGGGAAGAGGCTGAATCAAATCCCAAAGGATTTAACTGGGATTTTTGAGCCTGGACTCTCCAATCCAAGCAGGAGTGACTTCCCATAAAATGTCAGGATACGGGAACTGCTTTGACGTTGACAGAAGTGCAGAGGATCTTTTGCAAATATTCTTTATTATAAACAAAAAAAAAAAAAAAAAATTCCTGGAGATTACCCTGGATCATACGGAATTTTGCCTGAAAATCCAACTGAGGTGATTCCCAGCCCTTTTTCCAGACCATCTTTCCTATTATTTCTTTTTTAAAGGAAAAGAGCTGAGGGGGAAAAAAAAAAATAAATCTCAAACCCACCCCCCCAAGATTGGCTGATTTGTGGGATTTGGGAGAGAAGGGGAATCCGATTTGTGGGATTTGGGAGAGAAGGGGAATCCGATTTGTGGGATTTGGGAGAGAAGGGGAATCTGATTTGTGGGATTTGGGAGAGAAGGGGAATCCGATTTGTGGGATTTGGGAGAGAAGGGGAATCTGTCTTTCCCAGTTTTTCTCGGCACTTCTTATCTGGCTGAGGTGGAGGTGACGATTCCGAGCTGCTGCTGTTGAGATCCTGCTGGAATCTTAATGTCCTGATATTTTCCAGGGCTGTTTTCCATCCGGGAATGCAACCCAGTGGTGTTTTAAATGGGGTCTGCTCTGGGTCTGTCCCTGTGGCTGCAGCTCATCCCAGATCCCACATCCATTTTCACTGGAATTTTGCTGCCCTAAACGAGCAGGATCCAGAATTTCCTGGATCTGTGCCTGTTCCAGAGATGTGGATTGAGGAGTTTATAGTGAACACAGTGACACAAATCCCTGGGATTTCTCAGGATCAGTAAAAGCTCCCCCCAGTTTTCCAGGCACAACACATTGCAATGCAGGGATTAAAGAGGGAAAACTTTTCCAGGACATGAAAACAAGGAATGATTCCTGTTATTTCTGATATTTTTCCCAATCGCTGGGAGTTTTCCAGGTCAGGCTGGAATATCCTGGTCTCATGGAAGGTGTCCACTGGCATGGGATGAGATGATCTTCCTGGTCCGTTCCAACCCAAGCCATTCCATGGACTCGGTGATCCCATGGTTCTGTTTCTTCCCAGGAATATTTCCAGCTGGCAGAGTTTGCAGGGATCCCTTCTGATCGGCAGAATCACCCGGAAATTTCCTGTCTGAATCCCTTTTGGGACAGAAAATGGGAAAGTGGGAAATAGAAACCTGCAGGAAAACCTTTCCTGCGGGGCTTTGCCATCTGAAGGAAACCTGGGAAGAGGGGGTGGATCCAGCCGGCAGCAGAGCCAGGAAAAGTCATTAAAGGGATGTGGATTGTGGATATCCAGGATGACATCGAAAGGAACCCTGAGAGATTTATGATCCAACCGATATTTATGGGAATTCCAGCCTGGATCCCCCAGCAAACACACTGTGATTTGGTGGGTGGCTGCTTTGTTCCAGGGAATGGGGTTTTTTGGGATAGTGAAAATAATCCAAGGAATGTGCCAGTGCCCCTGTGACAAAAGGTCCTCCTGACATAGAAAAAAATGGCCTGGAAATGGAAAATATCCTGGAAAAATGACATAAATCTGGGAATCATTCCCTGCATTTTGCTTTTTGGGGCGGTGGGGGGTGGGGTGTTATCCAATCCAAGTCAGTCTGAGATTAGGAAAGCTTCCAAGGGACGCTCTTATCTCAGTCCTTTGGACAGGAATTTGTCACTGGAATCCCTAAAAGGCCTGGAAAATCTTGTCCCTGAGGAGGCACTTCCAGCGCTGTCCCTTCCCTCCTCGGCTGCGTTTTCCCTGCTCCCGGATGGATTTTCCCCAAAGCAATCCTGGTCTCTGGGCCCCTTCCCAGGAGAAGGGCAGAGTGTGATCCGAGACGGGAATTCTCCCCGCGCCAGCTGACGTGCGGACGCTCGAGCTCCCACAAAGCCCCGTCCTCAGCTCTAAATATAAACCCGGGCTTATCTCCGCATGACAAAGGCCAGGGGGGCCATCCAGCCTGGGAAAGAGCTGGGAATGTCACTCGGGAGCTGGGAACGTCACTCGGCCTTGGTCCTGGCGAGGATCAAACCCATCGGAGCACCTGGATCGTAACCCGACCTCCCCCTTGTCCCCGCACACCAAAAATGCTTGAGCCGGAGCCAGGCTCGGCCTAAACCCCCCAAAATCTCTTTCCATGGAAGTGTTAATTGGGAACAATGCCGCATCCGAGGGCAGGATCCAAGTGGGATCCAAAATAGCCGGGGCCATTCTTGTCCTTTTTTAGCCGTGCCCCATTGTGAGCGTGGCACGTGACGGGGCCGGGAGGGACAACGTGGCACTTCCAGAGGGGATAAAACCCACCCGATCCCGGGGTTTTTCCTGCAGCAGCTCCCCTTTTCCTGCCTTTCCGTCCCTCTCCTTCTCTCCTTCCTCCATCAGCCATGGCTCCCAAGAAGCCCGAGCCTAAGAAGGCCGAGCCTAAGAAGGAAGAACCCAAACCGGCGCCTAAGCCGGCAGAACCAGAGCCTAAGAAAGAAGTGGAATTTAACCCAGCTTCGGTCAAAGTAGGTGGATGGATCCCGGGGTGGGGTTGGAGCTGCTGGAGGAGCTGGATGCTGGGAATTGATATCCTCAGAAATTAGTGGGGAATTGGGTTTGTGCCGAAAAGTAAATGTGGCATGAGGGATAAACGCTGCGAGGCATTGTCCTCTGGGAATTGTCCTTTGGGAAAGGGCATTGTCCTTTGGGAATTGTCCTTTGGGAAAGGGCATTGTCCTCTGGGGATTGTCCTTTGGGAAAGGGCATTGTCCTCTGGGAATTGTCCTTTCTGAAAGGGGCATTGTCCTTTGGGAATTGTCCTTTGGGAAAGGGCGTTGTCCTTTGGGAATTGTCCTTTGGGAAAGGGCATTGTCCTCTGGGGATTGTCCTTTGGGACAAAGCTTTGTCCTTTGGGAATTGTCCTTTTGGAAAGGGACATTGCTTTGGGGAAAAGAAGAGGAGCTTTGAAGGATCTCACAGGTTTCTTTTTAGTGGGAATTTGAAGCAGAAAATCACAGAATTGGGGAATTACAGAATCTTGGAATGGTTGGAAGGGACCTTAAATCCCATCCATTCCCACTCCCTGCCATGGGTAGGGACACCTCCCACTGTCCCAGGCTGCTCCAAGCCACAATGTCCAGCCTGGCCTTGGACACTGCCAGGGATCCAGGGACAGCCACAGCTGCTCTGGGAATTCCATCCCAGCCCTTCCCCACCCTCCCAGCCAGGAATTCCTAATTCCCACTATCCCACCCATCCCTGCCCTCTGGCACTGGGAAGCCATTCCCTGTGTCCTGTCCCTCCATGCCTTGTCCCCAGTCCCTCTCCAGCTCTCCTGGAGCCCCTTCAGGCCCTGCAAGGAGCTCTGAGCTCTCTGTGGATCCTTCCCTTCTCCAGGTGAACATTCCCAACAGATAAATATCTCTGGATCCTCAAAAAGCAGTTTTCCCGTCAGGAAAACATGGGAATTATGTGACAAAGGGAATAAGTTGCTTTGTCTCCTCATTGCTGAAATCCTTCTCCTCTTCCACACGGAACCAAGTCCCACAGCTCAGGATTTGGGACACAGGAAGAACTGGAAGGGCATTTTCCTGCCTCAAATCCCAAAATCCCTGTAAATATTTATACATCGGTGAAAAAAAAAAATTATTTGTAACATATCAAGAAATCAAATCCCAAGGAATTCAGTTTTGGGGTAGTTTTGAAGGGAATGACTCCAGAGTCGGTGCCCTGCTCCAAGAACAATTCCATGACCTTGGGAAAGAGGTTTGTGGTGGGATCCAGCTCTCTCCAACACCTCTGTGCTCGACATTCCAGCGCTGGAAAAGGACAGGGACAAAGGGAACAACTTCCCTTGAAGGCACAGGAAGCTCCAGCCAGGACAATGTGACTCTGTGGGAATACTCCACTGGGATTTTGGGACCGTGTGGGATCAGGGGCAGCAGGGATGAGCTGTCATTAAAAAAAAAAACCCAAAATCCAAATTGGCGTCACTCAAAAATGTCTCTTTTTCAATCAAAACAATTCCAGGCTCCACGAATTTATTTTTATCTTGGGAAAAAAAAAAAAAAATTAAATCCTGTGGTGTTTTTAATGGCTCTGTGCAATTATTCAGGAAAAATCATATTTTTCATGGAATTTCTTATTTTTCCCTCCAGCACAATTTGGAATTCTGAGGATTATGTATATTATAAATATTACATAAATTACAGAGTTCTCATTTTTAAGGTGCTAAAAATTTGTCTGGAATTCCCAGAAAATAAGTAAATCCTAATCCATTCCTTGGTAACATCCCTTCATCTCTGCAGGGAATATCCCATTCCCAAATATCGGAGCAGGGATATCAGGAAACACAGAGTTGGGGTCTGGGGCATTTTTTTCCCAGCCTCACAGAAAGAGGAGAGGATATTTCCCAGAGAAGTTTTCCTGGGAATTCTTTAATTTGATCAGAATTTGTCTGTTTGTGCAAATTCCTGCTCCATAAATCCAGCTCTGCTGGAGCCCAGAATTCCTTCCCAACGTTTGGGAAAAAAAAGCTTTAATGACTTTTGGGATTCTCCAAAGATCCCAATTTCTGCATTGCAGGATGAAATCTGTTCTCATTTCCATGAAGGAGAGAATCTATGGATAAAAAAAAAGGTGGAAAACCAACCTTGCATCCGAACAAAATCCATCTTTTCCTGGGAATTTCTTACTTATTTCTATCTATTCCCAGATTTTACCGATTGTATTTGGAAATTTGACACTTTTTTTTTTTATCAACTAAAAAGTCTCAGAAGGAAAATATTCCTGTGGTCGGGAAAGGTGTTCCTTGTTGGAATTTTCCTGCCTCTCCCAGTCCTGATAAGGATCCCAGGATCTTATTTGTCACCTGGAATTATTTCAGCTGTTCCCATTTTTTTCCTCTCACCTTTGGATGCTCCCGCTCGGTTGGGATGCCAGTTCTGGGGGCCTAAATGTGGGATCCATCCCTTACCTAAAGCCATTATCCCAAATTTTTAGTGTTTCTCACACACACATTCCCATTGGATTTGATCCAGCACTGCAAAATTTTCAAAGTTCCAAAGATTTCCCAAAATTCCAAGAGAAGGTGCAATTGGATGTGGTTTGCAACTCATTCCAAAGATGAGTTTGGGGATTTATCTCTGTCTTTTCCAGAAGAGTTGGGGTCATTCCTTGGAAAGCGTTTTTTTAAGGAATTGTTTTTCTAAGATGATTCCTAACCCTTTTTGTTTTGAGGAATAAATAGTCCTGAAAATATTTTTGGTAGCAAATTTTTTGGTAGCAAAAAAATTGCATTTTCCATACATTTAATTCATTCCCACTTGGAAGCTCTTTGATGGGGAGGTGCATTTTCCAGGGAATATATTTTACTTCCATGAAAAATAACCTGGAAAACAGGATTCATTTTTGATTCCTAAGGACACAGAAAGTGAGAGCTTTAACCATGGAAAAAAAACCAAATCATTGGACTTAAATCCTCAATTTTCAGGGAGAAAACCTCTGGAAGTTCATCCCTTGGGATGGTGCCAACCTCCTATATCCGGGTGGACTGAGTCACCCTCGGGAGATGCTGAGCTGGGATCAAGGGAGATGAGGAGGGAATTTGGGAGTTTGGGTGCCAGCATTTCAGTGGCTAAAGTTGGATGAGGTGACGTTGCTCCAGGTCCGGTGACTGGGATAAAAATCCAGGCGGAGACAGCTGGAATACGTGAGGGCCTGGAAGGGACGCGGTTTTCCACGGAGAGTTATCCATGATCGCCACGTTTTCCACACTTTCCTGGGGGAAAAGCAGCCAGGGGTTATTTTTGGGCAGCGCTGGGATCTCGAGGCCGTGTGGAATCTCTGTTTGATCCCTGAAAATCCCCACAGGGATCCTGGAAAGGAAAAGTTTCCTCTCTTTTCCTGCACGGAAAGATGGAAAAGCATCCAGGGTGGGAGCAGTCAGGGAAAACTGGGAATGGTGCAGCACCAGGAATGGTGAATCCTGCTGGATTTGCCCGTTCAGCTCCGGAGCGTGGAGCATTCCACAGGGAGAAGTGCTGCACATGAGGCTGGGAAAAGGGAAGCTTTTCTGGGGATAAATGGATTCATTTTTGGGAGGTTTCTTGGGAGAGAGGAATGGAATTGTGGCTGAATCAGGATCCCTGGAAGCGTCCAAGGCCAGGTTGGATGGGGCTTGGAGCAGCTTGGGGCTGGTTCCAGAAGCTCTCCCAGTTCTCCAAAGTGCCGGTGCCCTTCTGCTGCTGAAGCTCTGGAATTTCCCTTTGCACTCCAAAGTTCTGGCAACACGTTCCCCATCCAAAAAAAAGGGAATTATCCATTTATGGGCTATTGGAAAAGCGTGGGGAAAAGCCCACTGCTCCTGCAATCCCAGGAGGTTTTATGGGAAAAGCAATGGGATGGGAACCCCCCCCTTGCAGGGCTCTGGTTTGGCCTGAGGGTGCTCAGAATTCCATGAGCTTGGAAAAATCTCCTGCGAAACGAAAAGTGAACCTGTAGGTATAAAACGTGGGAATGGTTTGGGTTGGAAAGGATCTTAAGGATCATCCATTCCCACTCCATTCCATGGGCAGGGACACCTCCCACTGTCCCAGGCTGATCCAAGCCCCAGTGTCCAGCCTGGCCTTGGGCACTGCCAGGGATCCAGGGGCAGCCACAGCTTCTCTGGGAATTCCATCCCAGCCTCTCCCCACCCTCCCAGCCAGGAATTCCTAATTCCCAATATCCCACCCATCCCTGCCCTCTGGAATTCGAAGAGCAGATAGAAAATAAGGAACGATTCTGTGGGGTTTTTATGGAGCAGCAACCTCTGCATGACCTTGACAAAGATTTGCTTCATTTTCCTAATCCTGAAATACTTCCCTCTGGAATTCAAGTTGGAACGCAGGGCTGATTTCTGGTTTCACTCCCCTTTCCTTCGGAGGGACGGAGCTGTTGGAGATGGGATCGATGCTCATCCCAGGGCACTGGGAGGGTTTTTATCCACCATCATTTCTTGGGAACGTGATGGGAGAGGGGATGGCGGGAACGCTGTGAATTAACGGGATTAGAAAGGTTTCAGTGGGAGAGGAAAAAAAGCCCCACATGATGGTGAAATCCAAACGTAACCTCAACCCCACGATCCTGATCCTGATGGTTTTCCTGGCCTCTTTCCAGCTCCTGCATTTCTGCCTCCGGAATCAGTGTCCCAAGGGAACAATAAAAAAAAAAAATCCCAAAACAACAACAACAAAGACAACTCCCCCTTTCAACCCCCCCTCAAAAAAATAAAAAACCCCAAAAAACCCCCCAAACCCAACAAAATAAACCAATAAAACCCCTGAAAATCCAACCCCCTCTTCCTCCCAAACTATCCCTGTCACGGCCACATGACAATCCTGCCGTTCATCCCCGGATTCCTCAGCGTCCTATGAAAAACCAGGAATGTTGTTTCTCTCCTGGAAGGGCTCCATTGTCCAAATGCTTCCCCCGGCTCCGCTCCTGACGACAGATTTATTCATAGGGCTGAGGTCAGGCTTAGCCATGCCTGGCTTAGTGTGGAAGGACGGGGTTTGTTGGGATTGATGAAAAAATTCCAGGAGGTTGGAAGCTGTGAATGACGTCAGCAGGGCTGAGGGGAGGGGAGTTAATCCCGCCCGGAGCCTCCGGGACAAAATCCAGGCAAAGAATGCAGCGGGATCAGGGTCCAGCTGATGCTGTTGGGTGATGATTCCCTAAAGCTGGGATTGCTGGAGATGAGGGAAGCTGGAAGGTGTGGATTGGATGTTTGTTATCCTCTGGGAAGGTGTAGGTGTTGTCCATACACCAGGGCAGGACAAAAATGGGAATTTCTCTGTCTCCCAGATGGATTTGGAGCAATCCTCCTTTCCCCCCCTCCACTGGGAGCCTTGGGGAGAGAGATGCTTGGGTGGGAATGTCCTGGCTTTGAAACCTCTGTTCCCAATGGAAAAAAAATGCCAGGGAAAACTCAATTCTGAAGTGCCAGGATGTTTCCCACAACCAAAATCCTAAGGAAAGCCACCCTGGTGCTCTTCTAAGGAAAAGGGGAATGTAGAGCCATGGACTCGTTTAAGGGTGGAAAAGTCCTCTGAGATCTTCAAATCTAACAGTTAATCCCACGGCGCCAAGGCCATCATTGTCTCCAAGTGCCACATCCACAGGATGGTGAATTCCCTCTGGGAATGGGGCCTCCACCTCTGCCCTGGGCAGCTGAGCCAGGCCTGGACAGCCTTTTCCGGGAAGATTTTCCCCCAATATCCAACCTGGACCTGCCCTGTGACCAAATGTCCAAGGCCAGGTTGGACATAGCTTGGAGCAATCTGGGATAGCTTGGAAAGTGAATATTCCATGGACCTCCTAACTCCCCCAGGATCATAAAACTGAGGCTAAACCAATTTCTTCTTATCTGATTCATTTTTCCCTTCTTATCAGATTTCCTGTCTTGTTTTTGTCTCTTCCAGGTGGAATTCAGCCCCGACCAGATCGAAGGTGAGGAAGAATTTTTCCCTTCTGGGCTCAGTAAATCCATCCCTGGGAGATTCTGGGATGAGCAGGGCTGGGACATTGGAACAACTTTGGGAAGGCTGAGCTTTAATTCCTGGCTCTTCTTCCACTCCTCCTCCATATCCTTTCCTCCAAAAGATAAGCAAGGAATTCATGTTCCATTTCCAAGTGTTACACCCCCAAAACTGCCCAAATATAGGGTTTTCTTCAGGGAAAAAACCCACAAATATCAATATTTTCAAAGGAAAATGCCTCAGCTCTGCTTCGGAGAACTCCTTCCTACTTTCCCTCAGAATTTGATGTGTTCCAGCTCCCCTCAATCCAGCAAATAACGCCAGGCATGGAATTCCTTTATCCTTTCAGAGCCAAACATCGGCATTAATTTCCAAACCCTTTGTCCCGGCCTAAGAAACTGATCCCAAACCCTCCTGCCCGAAGCCCTGGGAACCCTGGGGCTGCAGCTGTCCCTTTTCTCCTCAAAAATCAGCCTGGCTTTTATGGGATAACTGATGGATGGAATCAAACATCTGGCAGGATTTGACTTTGCTCTTCAAACCCTCGGGAGAGCCTCTAAAAGGTGGGATCAGAGAAAGGGCTTAATTGGAAGGGGGAAATATCAATCAGAGATATGTTTAATTATCAGATCCCTTTGTCTCTCCCTGCTGGCCCAGAGGAGGATCCGGGTGTCTCAGGAAAGATTGGATGCTTCCCAATTTGTCAGCTGACCCCAAAGTAGTAGGAATTCCATCCTCTGGGTTGGATATTCCTGGTCTATCACCCATGATTGGGGTTCCTGATTCCGGATTGAGGTGGTGGAGCAGAAACAGAAGCTGCAGCATCCCAAGGGCTTTTAGAACGCTCCAAAATCCTTCCTTTTGCTAAGGAAAAACTTGTGTGGAACAAAGGATTCCCTGAAAGGATTCCTGGATGTGTTGATCCCCGAAATGTCACTCCAGGAGAAGCACTGATGGTCTGAGGCCAAGCTCCGTGGAGCAGCCCCATCTCCACGTGTCCTGCTCCTCAAACACCAGCAAAACCCATCCCTTGTGGCAAAGCCTATTTATAATCCTGGATTTGGGCCTCCTCAGCTCCCAAAATTGCTGGGAAGGGGAGAACAGGAGCAGTTCCAGATGGGCCGAGAGGCACTAATTAGGAATCTGAAAATATCCATGGCTCCCACCACAGGGTTCCCGGCCAGAGGGAGGGCCAAGGGCACCGAGGTGGTTTTGGTGCTTGGGTGGGAATTTCATGGAGTCAGCAAATGGAAATGAAAGATTAAATTAGAAAGGGGAAAAAAAAAAAAAGAACAAAAAAGAAGCAACCTTTGGAAATCTGAGCCGTCAGGAATTTTGCTGGATTGGGAATCTTCAGGAGACAGCACTTGGTGGCAGGGAGTAGAAGAGTGGCGATGGATGAGGAGCTCAGGGAGGTGGGAATGTTCCCCCGTTATTCCTCATCCACCTTGGCTGTGAGGCCCCCGGGAAAGGAGCTGGGAAGGGATCTCTGCCCCCCTTGCACTGCCAGCAAGGAGCCCAGGAAAATCCACGATTGCCCTCTGCTGGAATGAGGGGCTGGAAAGGGATCGGGGCTCTGCCCAGGGACAGGAGGGAGAGAGGCAGGGAGAGGAGGGGAAGAGGAGAGCGGGAAGAAGAAAACGAGGGAATGTTAATTAGTTCCAAATGAGAAGGTTCAGCAGTCGTTTGGAAGTGTCGGACGGAGAAGGGAATGAGGGAAGTTGGAGTGGAATGATCACAGCGGAAAGGGAGGGAGAAAGGAGGAGAGGAAAATCCAGCAGAACTCAAAGGAAGATGGAGAGAGGGAAAGAAGCAAAGGGAAAGGAAGAAGAGGGAGACGGAATGAAGAGAAGGAATTGGGGATGATGGAGAAAATCTGGGGTGCGGAGTGAGTGGCTAAATGGTTGAAGGGTCAGGATTTAGGGAAAAGAGGATAATCTCCTGCAGTTTGGAAAAGTGGGACCACAGTAAGTAACAGCAGGACAAGGGGCAGGCTCAGGGATTTGGGAATTTAAAGCCAAAGGGATTTTTGTGATCAGTTGTGGAGGGTGCACTGGGAAGCCAAGGATAACAGCGAAGTTAAAGGATTAAGGATAAAGTAAAAGGATAAAAGATAAAATTAAAGGATAAAGGATAAAAATTAAAGGATAAAGGACGGAGTTAAAGGATAAAGGATGAAGTTAAAGGATAAAGGATGAAGTTAAAGGATGAAGTTAAAGGATAACAGGAAAGGATAACAGCCTGTTACTGCCCATTTTTCCCTGGGATGCTCCTCTGACTCTGCAATTCCAGCAGGGAAAGGAGAGCCTGAGGAATTGGAGCGTCTGGGGAAGCCTGTCCTGGATCCTGCACTGACTCCATGAAAATCACACAATCACACAATTTGGAAAAGATCTTTAAGACCATTGATCCCAGCCTTTACCCTGACACTGCCCAGGCCAACACTGTCCACTGTCCTCAAGCACCACATCCACAGAAAACTGGTGCTGGAGCATCTCGGTGCCCAGGAAAGGCTGAGGGAGCTGGGGCTGCTCAGCCTGGAGAGGAGCCCCGGCTGAGAGGGGCCCTCAGCCCTGGGTGTCCCTGGGTGTCACTCTGTGCCCCTGGATGTCCCTGGGTGTCCCTGGATGTCACTGGGTGTCCCTGGATGTCCCTGGATGTCCCTGGGTGTCACTCTGTGTCCCTGGGTGTCACTCTGTGCCCCTGGGTGTCCCTGGGTGCCCCTGGGTGTCACTCTTGCCCCTGGGTGTCCCTGGATGTCTCTGGGTGTCCCTGGGTGTCACTCTGTGCCCCTGGGTGTCCCTGGCTGCAGGGAGGGCTCCGAGCAGGGCCCAGGCTCTGCTCCGGGGGCCCAGCAGTGGCACCAGAGCAACAGGTAGGGACTGATCCCGGGAGTTCCACCTGGACGGGAGGCAGAACTTCTGCCCTGGGCAGTGCCCAGCCCTGAGCAGAGCCCAGGGAGGCTGTGGGGCTGTGGGGTCTCCTCACCGGGGATATTCCAGAGCTGTCAGGATGTAATCCCGTGCCCTGTGCTCTGGGATGGCCCTGCTGGAGCAGGGAGGTGGCAGCAGATGCCCACTGTGCTCCCTTCCAGCCTGAGCCATTCTGGAATTCTGGGATAAGGTTTTTCGAACACCTTCACCCTCCCCCACCAATAAACTACTTGTTGAGGGATAATCCCAGTAATTTTTTCCTGGCATTTCTCATTTCCAGCTCACAGAGCTGCTCCTGGAGCTCTGGGAGCTGGGCCAGTGCTCTCCAACTATCCAATGTTTAATCCAAGGTCCGGTTTTCCCATGAGCAGAGCTGCTGTTGAATCCTGGGCCTTCCTGAGTGCTCCAGAGGAGCTGGAAACCTCCCAAGGCCAACCATTTCTCCTGTTTTCCACCGAGACGGAAATACCACGGGAGAAGCATTTGACCTCTCCAATTCCATTCCCTGATGGAACCGGAAAACGCAGGGAAGGAGGAACACAAACATCAGAGATAATGAAGCTCACCCAAATTTTTCCCAAAACCACAAAATGAAAGGCTCAGGCCGAGCCAGCGAGGGAAAGCTTTGGGTTGGGTTTATCTCCACCCGAGGGAGGGCGGGGATGAATTTCTCCCGATCTTTTTCCCTTCCAGAATTCAAGGAAGCCTTCTCGCTCTTCGACCGCACCCCCAAGTCGGAGATGAAAATCACCTATGCCCAGTGCGGAGATGTCCTGAGAGCGCTGGGGCAGAACCCCACCCAGGCCGAGGTCATGAAATTGCTCGGCAGACCCAAACCTGAAGGTCGGTGGCCTCCTCCGTGTGTTTTGGGAAAGGGCGCTCCCGGAATTATTCCTGGAGAAGGCGAGGTCTCCATCCTCTAGCTGAGGAGCGACCTGGGATGTGGAGCAGCCTCTGAAATCGCCAGCGGAAAAGGAAGAAAAACTGGTCTGGCAGTCGGGAAAATTGTCCCAGATTTAAGGGAATTAATTAATTGAATGGTTCCATGAATCAATGGGTTTGAAATGACAAGTTTTGGCCTTTTAAAATGGCTTTTATGGAGGAATTCACGTGTTTTTCCTAAAAATACGGATATTCCCGACACATCCAGAGACACAAAGGGATAGCCTGGGTGTAAGGAGAAAGATGGGTGGGAAGGCCTGTAATGCTTGCAGTGATATCCTTCTGTATTCCATATTTCCATGTTCTTCTCTCCCTTTTACCCAACATCCATCACCACATTTCTGCCCTCATGGTGGATATCCCATGGTGAATTCCCAAGTGCTCCAGAATACTCCCAACCTTCCATTTCCGTGTTCTTCCCTCCTTTTTATCCAACATCCATCACCACAGTCCTGCCCTCATGGTGGATATCCCATGGTGAATTCCCAAGTGCTCCAGAATACTCCCAACCTTCCATTTCTGTGTTCTTCCCTCCTTTTTATCCAACATTTATCACCACAGTCCTGCCCTCATGGTGGATATCCCACGGTGAATTCCCAACTGCTCCAGAATCCAACAAATTTCCATTTCCACACTCTTTTTTCCTTTTACCTGGAATTTATCACCACAGTCCTGCCCTCATGGTGGATATCCCATGGTGAATTCCCAACTCTCCCAGAATCCCCCAAAACTTCCATTTCCATGCATCCCTTTACTTGGAATTCACCACCACAGTCCTGTCTCCATGGTGGATATCCCACAGTTAGTTCCCAACTCTCCCAGGATCCCCCCAAACTTCCATTTCCATGCTCTTCCCTCCTTTTTATCCAACATTTATCACCACAGATCTTCTTACCACCATGATGGATATCCCGGTTAATTCCTAGCTGTTCCAGAACATCCCCAAACTTCCATTTCCACACTCTTCC